>CM065692.1:876357-921099 GCA_017654935.2 Phymorhynchus buccinoides
TGTAAAACACACAAGCCAAATAGTTAGATATTCAAGAAGGCAGTTTAGCGTTGAAACATAACACACAAACATGACATAATTATGATAAATATCAATAAGTATACCAATAATGGTATTCAGTACATTCAAGTCACAGGCTTTTCTCTCAGAAATTAGGGCTGCTCCCACCAGGAGAGAGCATCGCCACGAGTGCAACGCCACTCAAAATTTTGGGGGGTGAGGTGGGGGGGGGGGCATGAGGAGGGGGGTTAGACTCGGGAAACTAGCTATAAATTTGGTCATACCAGGCAGCAGGACTTCTCCTGACAGTTAACTGCCATGGGATTTCTACGTAAATAAAGCGCACAGGTCAGACTTGCTTCAAGGCCCCATCCCAAGGACTGGACATTCCGTTTGATCTTCCTGTCACGCTAGAAAAAAAGGGCGAGGCCAGGATTCGAACCTGGGTCACTCACACATTGAAATTGGGAGGTGAACATCTTCCTTCCCAAAACGTATGATTTCTTAAAACTTCTTGTGGCTTAAAACAGTGTAATTCTCATCTTTTCAACATACAACTATTAGCCTGTTATCTGACATGATAACATGATAACCTTCAAGGAAATATGAACATAAAATTAATAAAACAAGTGAAAGCTTGCAAAATGTAAAAGAAATTCAAAAGGCTTCTTCGCTCTTAAACTTCAGTCATCACAAGACCTGACCATTAACAAACAACACTGAATATAAAAAGAAATCAACAACAAAAAATAAAGAGAGATGTGGGGGTGGGAGGAGGGGGAAAGAGGTGGGGGGTGGGGAACTAGGGGATCACGGGAAAAGAGGCAGAGACAGAAGGCTAAAAATTCAAACACTTTTCTTTTGGTTAATTCTTCTCACCACAGACAAAGACGCAGAAATCTCCATCTTGATAGTGAAGCCCACCCTGCTCTGCAGACAGACGTAGCTAACGGTGCCCTCCACAAAGGCCCGCAACTCCTCCAGGGCCGAGACACTGTCCAGAGTGAACTCCCCTGGGTTGCCGAACATGCTCTGCAGCATTTCCACTTCAGTCAGCTGAAGTTGTAGCATTTCTTGAAGGTCTACGCTTTGTTCTGTGTCACTCATTGTAGAATTGTTCTCTGCAAAACAAAGGTAAGATGTCAGCTGAAGTTGTAGCGTTTCTTGAAGGTCTACGCTTTGTTCTGTGTCACTCATTGTAGAATTGTTCTCTGCAAAACAAAGGTAAGATGTCAGCTGAAGTTGTAGCGTTTCTTGAAGGTCTACGCTTTGTTCTGTGTCACTCATCTGGAAAGAAAGAAAGGAAGGAAAGAAAGAATAATTCAATGAATGAAAGAAATAACAAACAATGAATGAACAGATGGATTCAATCTTGGCTAAAATTTTAACCCTTTTGCCGCCAGCCATTTTTCAGAAAAAAAATCCCATCATACTTATCTGTGTGAAGAAAAACAAATCATATGCAATATTGGGAATTCCTCTGTGATATGTATATAGTAAGGCCTATCGTTACCTCCCAGAATTAAGAATACAGGCTCTTTGGATAACAGACCCAGGTTTGATGTGTTTTAGTGACATGGGTATTTAACCATTGCGGTGCAAAAATGCGACATTGGCGGCGAAAGGATTAAGGCTTCCTGACAGACCTGAAGGCTGAGAATTGAGTGAAAAAAATCCTTTGGGTGATTTCTTCTTCTTCGTTTGATCTTCCGCCTTGATCGTACTGAAAATTCTGAAGATTAACTTGGAAAAAGGTTTCTGCACTTATATAGGCTGGGCTTCTGGTTTAAAGTCTTGGCTTGGTATGAGGGGTAGGGAGGGAGTCGTGGATGAGGGTGGAGGGGGGGAGGTGAGGAGGTAAGAAGGGGATGAGGAGGAAGAAGGGACGGGAGGGAGAGAGGGGGGGAGAGGGTGGAGGGGAAGGGGGGAAGAGGGTGGAGGGGAAGGGGGGAAGAGGGGGGTTAGATCTGGCTTTTGAAGGCTCCCACTGTGGCTGATGACACTGCCACAGACGGGAGCAGGTTCCACTCGGCAATGGTCCGAAGGAGGAAGGACTGCTGACGGTACAGAGTCCTGCATGCTGGCAGTTGGTACGCCTCAACATGCAGGAAAAGAGTAGATCTTGTTGGAGGGCTGGGGGCTGGCTTTCTGGAGGAGATGATCACCAATTCTCCATGGTGGGACTTGAAGAAGTTAGTGAGCCGTGCCTTTCTTCTTCGCTCTGATAGCGGGGACCAGTTCAGCTGCTCATATATGGAGCCTATGCTGGACATCTGGCGGTGTCGGTTGACGACCCAGTGCGCCCCCCTCCGCTGCACAGCTTCTATTTTCTTGATGTTTTTGCTGGTGTAGGGGTCACACACTACTTGCATACTCTAGTGTTGGTCGTACTAGAGCTAGGAAGGCAATTTCTTTGATGTGGATACTCTAGACCTTCAGAGTTCTAATAAAGCCCAGAGTTTTGTTGGCTCTATTGACAATGTTGGAGATGTGGGAGTCCCATCGCAGATCCTTGGAGATGGTGACTCCTAGGTACTTTATCTCCTCGGACACAGTCGGTGTTAGAGAGGGTGTGGCCATGAAGGTTGTACTGGTTGGATTCTTCCGGGTCTGCTGGTTCATTGTGGGGTTGCGCTTTCTTGCGGACTGGCATTTGTCAGGATGGAATTTCATATGCCATTTTGTCTCCCAGTCTGTCGCGGTTGTGCTGGAGAGCCTGTTGATCAGATGGGGTGGCGACGTTCTTGTGGCACAGAGTATCGTCGGCAAACAGGTGGGTTGATGTTGTGAGACCTTGGGGGAGATCGTTGATGCATAGCAGGAATAAGGAGGGACCAAGGACGGAACCTTGGGGGACACCCGACTCAACTGCCACAAATTCCGACCTAGCACCCTCCACTACAACAGCCTGTCTGCAGTCTGCCAGAAAGTTTTGGACCCATCTGTTGACCTGACCTGTGATGCTGTAGTGGCTCAACTTGTGGACCAGCAGAGAATGGGACACCTTATCGAAGGCCTTGGAGAAGTCCATGACGAGTGCGTCAGATTGTTTCCCCTTCTCCAAGTCGTCATTGAGTTCATCTACTAGTCCAAGGAGCTGGCTCTCACAGGACCGTCCTCTTCGGAAGCCGTGTTGCTCCTGGCAGATGACGTCGTTCTCTTCAGTGAAGCCCAGGATGGTGCTCACAAGGATGTGCTCCATAACTTTACACGGGATGCTGGTGAGCGAGATCGGACGATAACTCTCCGGCCTGTACTTCTCGCCTTTCTTGAAGACAGGGGTGACATGAGCGGTCCTCCAGCCTTGTGGTATGATGCCAGAGGAAAGAGAGGACCTTAGAGCAGTGTAAAGGCTGGAGCAATTTTGTCAGCCAGGTCACGGAGTATTCTTGGACTGATGCCATCAGGGCCTGAGGAAAGAGAGGACCTGTAGAGCAGTGTAAAGGCTGGAGCAAGTTTGTCAGCCAGGTCACAGAGTATTCTTGGACTGATGCCATCAGGGCATGGCACTTTTGCTGGGTCTAGTTCCTTCAGCAGTTTTCTCACGCCTTCCTCCGTGATGTTGATGGTGCTGCAGGATGGGCCCTCCTTATCTGTGCTGAGGTTGGTCCTGGCGGAGAACTCTTCTGATGAGAAGGATGATTTGGGGCTGAAGGCAGACTGAAATTGTCTACTGAGAACTTCAGCCCGATCCTTGGCGTTAGTCACCAGTTCTCCATCAACTTTGAGCGAGGATATGCCAGCTGCCTCGGTTCTCTTGGCCTTAACATACGACCAAAACCTCTTGTTGGTGGTGGAGCTGCCCTCTTCCTCCTCCATCAGTTTTTCTGTGTACGTCCAGTACGCTCTACGGAGTCGTCGCTGCCTCGGTTCTCTGGGCCTTAACGTATGTCTAAAACCTCTTTTTGGTGGCGGAGCTGCCCTCTTCCTCCTCCATCAGTTTTTCTGTGTACGTCCAGTACGCTTTACGGAGTCGGCACTGAATGTGGCGTTTGAGAACCTTCACTTTTTTACGTAGGTCTTCCCATCCGCTCTTTTTCCACCGCTTGTACAGCCTGTCTCTCCTCCTGATCAGTTTTCTGGTCTCATGGTCAACCCACGGCTTGTTGTTTTTCATGTGGGTAGATGTGTGGGGCACATGTTGCTGTACAACGGAGGACAGACCATCCTTCAGTGATCCGTGTTTTCAGTGTAGGTGTTGATGATAGAGTCCGACAACTCACGAGCTGAAGAGTGGAGGGCTGGCCAGTCAGCTCTTTTGTACACTGGTACTTGGCGGCTCACCTGTTGGATACAGGCAAGAAATTTGAGTGAAATTTGAGTGATTGAAATTTGAATTAAGGATATTTCAAGAACATACTTCAAAAGTTCTCTCTCTCTCTCTCTCTCTCTCTCTCTCTCTCTCTCTCTCTCTCTCTCTCTCTCTCTCTCTCTCACACACACACACACACAATCACACACACACACAGTGACACACACACACATGGTCAGGTCAGGTCAGGCTTTTAGGGCAACCAGGCCTTGCAGCCTCTTGATGTGACCTTAATTCTTCTTCTTCTTCTGTGGTGGTGACCAACTACAGTTAAGTAATTGTACACACTTTAGGGTTAGAGAATGTTCTCATTCTCTCTCTCTCATCTCTATCACAAGCAGATTATACACAGGCACAGACACGCACGCACACACAAGCTGGTTAATATAAATTTAAAGAGTGAACATTATTACCACAGATTACAGTACCTTAATTTATTTTCACTTAAAGGAAGGAGAACAAGGGGAGATCTTATAGAAACTTATACAATATTCAACAATCATGTGGATTTGTTCTGAAGTAATTTATTTTCATCTGCTCAATACAATATGACTAGAAACGCCTATGGTAAAGTTTTTGTTAAAAGATATAACCCAATAAAAAAAAAATGTTTTGGTAACAGAATTACTAACATGTGGAACGAATTGCCTACTGACATAAAATGTGCACCTTATACTAATAAATAAAGTAATATGTTTAAAAATCGTCTGGATGCATTACCAAAATGCTTAGAAGTTTTTAGAAGCTATGACTTATATCGAGATTTATTAGGAACATTTATGCCGCATCAACCTTCAATTCAATTCAATTCAATACAACTTTATTCATCCTTGTGTGGAAATTAAATTGTGCGATCACAGGCTCGATAAACAATACTAAAAACATTCAGATTACATAAATCGAAACACCACAGTTAAGACAATAAAATGCATATAACATCATCAAGGAATTAAATAAAAGAGGGAGAGAATTTGATTAGAATTATGTGAAAAACATGAAGAACGTACACTCATAAAAACTACTATTTACCTAAAATATATGAACCAATTAAGATTAATATTAAGATTACAAGGCCATGCCAGGGCTATCACCACGTTAAACTTCACCACAAATTAATAAACAATATAAATCAATTAATATAATATATACATAAGTATCACAAATTAAAAACAACAGCAGCAGCAAAGCATAGCACCGAAGTCGGTAACACAAAGTACACGAGCCTGTGAAAGCACTGTGTCGCCACATCGAGCAGCGCCACCTAACCTTGACCGAAAGGAAAAAAATTACCCGAAAAATCATAAAAGATGGGACTGCTTGAAAAGGCTTTACGGCTTGTTTGGTCCCTACCTACCCACCTACCTACATTGTACTGTAGTACAAAAACTACAATATCTGACCTGAATAATTTTGATAAAGCGTGACTACCATCAGTCTACAGCATTGACGCCATTGAAAAAGTTAAAAATAATAAAAGCCGAGCTGCAAGATGGGTGGCCCGAGACTACCATCAGTCTACAAGATCAGCAGACCTCATCAAAAACTTAAAATGGCCTCTCCTGCAGACTCGACGAGCTGAAGCCCGCCTCACTACTTTCCACAAATTTCATACAGGATTTCTCACTATCAACTCTAAGCACCTTCCTACAAACTCTCTGCAGAAGAAAAGTCTCTGTCAATCCCACTCAGCATCATATGACATCCCCAGCCATAGAACTCTGTACAGAAAATCCACCTTCTTTCCCCGCACTATCCCTCAGTGGAACAGTTTCCCCGAGCTCCAATCAGTCACTGGATCAGTGGATGCATTCAAAACAGCACTCCATAAACACCTCCACCAGACCACCCTGTCTCAGTCACCACCCCCCCCCCCCCCCCTTGCCCCAACCTCACATCAAAACTAAATTAGGGAACATGGGGCTATAGATCAAAGTAGTGGTAAATGAAGGGTTGGAGCTGTGCCGGTCGGGGTTCCACCCCGGGGGCCGCTACGGTAGCCGGATTGGTCCTGCCTAGATACTGCATCATGTGGGGCCCGAGTTTCCACGGCTGATCCGGGGGGACTTAACGGTCGCGCATGACACACTCTGCATGCATCATGCAGGGCCCGGGTGTCTCCGGCCAGACTGGGGCATTTAACGGTCTATCTCATAGAATTATTATCCTTCCCCTACATATAGCAAACGGAGTATAAAAAATACTTAAATTATTCCTGACTATCTTGGCTCTGTCTTTTCCCCATAATATCTCATCAGTTCACTATCTACCCTATCTTGCTGAACTTATTTTATTTCTTTTTTCGTACTACCCCTAAAAGTGCAGCAGAATCTTCAATGTGATGAAGTTGGCTGCCTAAGGCGAAGAAGAAGAAGAAGAAGAATAAATTAGGGAGTTAGGGGCCATAGGTCAAAGTAGTAGTAAATGAAGGGCAGGAGCTGTGCCGGTCGGGGCTTGGCCCCGGGGACCGCTACGGTAGCCGGGTTGGTCTTGCCTAGATACTGTGAAAAGGCCTATGGTTCACACTTTTTGGTTTTGTTTTATGTCTTTGTTTCTGTTTTTAAATTGGGCTTAAATCTGCTTCACCAAACAAGAATGTGAATAACTTCAACAACCGTAGGACAAGGAAGAGCTGAACTAAGATCTGTAGGCTCCTGAGGCATTTTTGGGTAAAGGTCAATATGTGCCCCCCCCCCCCCTACATTTCTCGGTTAATTCAATTTGTCTGTTTTTGCCTCTCTTGCCAAACATAAAGCTGCATTTAAATTAACCTTTTCAGCTAATTATCTTTTGAGAATACTAACCCTAACCCCCCTCCTATAAGACGGGAAAAGCAATGAACGACTGTGACAAATGCTGCGGTGTAGTGCACTACATAGGGGGTGGGGGTAGGGATAGGGTTAGGGTTAGTATTCCAAAAAGATAATTAGCTGAAAAGGTTAATAAAATACAGCTTTATGTTTGATCAGAAAGGCAAAAACGGAAAAATATAATTAACCGAGAAATGCAGGGGGGGGGGGGGCATTTTGGGTTCATTTTTGTTTTGTTTCTCCTCTGTTTCCTTCTTTCTTCTCCTTTGGTCACACCCCTAAGTGCGTACATTTACTTCTGCAAATAGAAGTTGGTCGCCACCACAAAAGAAGAAGGGACAGTGCTTTACCTAAACAGATATTATATGAATTTAGGCTCTGTATCAGTGTATGATTTTCTTTTTTTTTAGCCTTTTGCCCTCTCCATAGTAGTGTCATTATGTCAGTTGGTAATATCGGCAAAACCCGATGGCTACTTAGCAGTTGTGTTATTATACTGATAACTCACTCTGTACCAAGATTTCAGAGATAAACTATTCAGCTCGTTGACCGTGGGCCCTCAAGAGAAGAAGAAGAGGAGATATACTGTGCAGTTCGTCTGCTAAGTATATTTAAGTATAAAACGACAGCACAACTTGCCCGTTTAAGAACTGACCAAATAGAAATAGGCAGTGACTATGTCATAATTCGGTCTTTTGGGGTTATCTTTCCCTACTGTCTCGTCTTGAAGTCGGTTTGGGGTAGTTCCGGTTCAAAATTAGAATTAGAAAATGGAAGTTACCTACCTAAACAACATAACAACTATGTTTTGTTCTTGTCTTCAAGTCTTAGGGTATTAATGTGGTCGTATCAAGTAAACAAACAAGAACATAGCTGTTTATAGTCAACAAATGTAAACACTTTAAGAAAGAAACATGAAACAGGACTTAATATTATAAAATCTACAAACTGATAACTGAGCAATTAAATACCCCTCTATTTCAATAGAGCATTTGCCACGCGCCGGTGACCTTGAATTTCACTGAGTTGAATTTAGAGAGCTGAATTAGAGAAGTCAGCGCAACTCGGGCAGAACGAGCTTGGGCAAATTAGTAGTCTAGTATAGTGAACGAACACTCGTGGCAAACGCCCTATTACGCAGCAGCCATGCCGTGTTTACAGCATTTCCTAACCGGATCTTATACAAAATATACTTTGTGGCGGTACCATAATGTGACAATGTGTCATGCACGACCCCACTTTCTTTATCTACACCCCCCTCTTTACTTTCTACTCAAAGCACAAAAACTTGTGGCAAATGCCCTATTACAATTCAACATCAAACAGATCGCCGATTAAGGCGCTTATCTCTTTGAATCCCGTTTTACCTTCCCTGTCAGCTTGTGACACCCACATTGGCGGTCTCCCTTTGTTCCCCATATCTCCTTCCCGATCACGAGAGGGAGGAATGTGACACGTGCCAGTGATGTAACCGGCGCGTGATCGTTCTGTACTACGTACTATGCATAATATTATAACATCATCTTGTGACTTGTCGACTGCTATGAACCAATGACAGGCTCTCGGGTGTTTGAAATTGGAGGGGGAAATTTGAGTAGTGAGGAAAGTTAACCTACACATTCTCTCTCACAATACCTCCAAAACCTGGCGAAGCAACATTGCAGAATCAACCTCTCTCCCAGCCATGGCTGGTGATTGAGATTTGTTTTTGTTAGATTCTATTTTTGATCTAGATCCTATGTTCAATGATGAATAAGGAGTAGATGTGTCAGTGAAAAGAATTGGTAAACATGCTGTTCTAATTATGTGCACTGATTATTTGTGTGTGTGTTTTTTACTTTAACTCTTTTGGTACCAGAACCGGATTTTATGCCTACTAACCCTTTTGTATATTTTTAGTAGGAAGCCTGTGGGTTGCAACCTTGCACTTTTATGATAACATTCCTTTCCAGGTGTTGGATGGAGAGTGATGTTGGCTTGATCATAGACTTTGATCTAGCCGGGTACTGAATCATAAGTTGATTCCAGTACACCTGTCATGTGTTATTTCAGTTTGGTAACTGAAATTCAGATTGTGTTCTTAGTGCTATTGTACAAGGGCAGCCTTCTAGCCGGTTGGGATCCACTAATTCCCTGCCAGCTGAAGCCCCTTGTCTCTAAGCCATAGAGATCTACATCCACCTTCTCCTGTGATTATCAGCAGGGCATCGTGGTCAGGACGATCATCCCTGACTCACAAGCACCAAGACGGGAACGCCGCAAAGACGCCCCGCACCCCGAATCCATGAGGAGACCACGCCTGAACCGTGCCATCCCGCGACGCCGTAACCGGAACGACTGGGAGCTACTCTCACCTGACGAGCAAGCCTAGTCAACCCAGCACTCGCCGATCCCTACGGAGGAACTTGACAACAGCTAAGTCCACAGGACCGCGCCAATCATTTGAACTTTCCTCCTGACACTGAAGATAATTAGTGACCCTTCCCGCTTGGGGCTAACCTTCTAGAAAGACAAAAGTCTTGTAAATCCTTTCGGATTTCATTGTTTTTCATTCAGATTTTGTTTTGGCTCCATTGAGCTGCTTTATTATTATTGCTGCATAATCTTATGCAGATTTTGTGAGTAAATAAAATACAAGTGTCAAATAATTCTGAACCCTTTGGTCAGACTGATGAGAGTGGAAGTCTTGTAGTTTCATGTAAAACCCTACTTCTCTCTGTCTGCCATTTAGAGCATATCAACCACTTGTATTTCTTACAATCATACGAGCCAGAACCCGGGCACAAATATAAATTTATTAGATGAAAAGGGGCCGGGAAAGTTGCTCATCTTCCATTCCCTAGAGACTTAGCCTTTTAACCCATTCCCTCGTCACACATAGCCGATGAGGTTTATCCGAGGCGTGGTTACCGCTACGCATATCTATATTGATAAAAACTCGGGACTTTACGTGTTGCACTGCCTCCGGGCATTGCAGCCAGTATTGTTCCCACCATCTTTGTATTTACAAACGTCCCATATGTGTCTATGACCGAGAGGACGTAAAACACCATTTTTCTTCTTCTAACCGGAACTAACATTGTACATCATGTGGCGGTACCATAGCCGATGAGGTTTAACCGAGGCGTGGTTACTGCTACACCTATCTATATTGTTAAAAACTCGGGACTTTACTCGTGTTGCACTGCCTCTGGGCATTGCAGCCAGTATTGTTCCCACCATCTTTGTTAGGACACTTAGTTCCAGGTAGAATGAATGAAAAATGGTGTTTTACGTCCTCTCGGTCTGGAACAGACACATATGGGACATTTGTAAATATAAAGATGGTAGGAACGATACTGGAGACAATACCCGGAGGCAGTGCAACACCAATAAAGTCCCGATTTTTTTAACAATACATATAAGTGTAGCAGTAACCACGCCTCGGTTAAACCTCATCAGCTATAATACCACCACAATGTATTAGTAAAGCACTGGTCCCATATCGAGTAATTAGTTCCAGTTAGGAAAGGAAGGAAGGAAAAATCGTGTTTTACGTCCTCTTGGTCATATATAGACACACATGGGACATTTGCAAATACAAAGATGGTGGGAACATTACCGCTGGGGACAATGCCCAGAGGCAGTGCCTCACCAGTAAAGTCCCAATTTTTTTAAAATACAGATATTTAGTTCCGGTTAGAATTAATGAAAAATGGTGTTTTACATCCTCTCTGTCATAGACACATATGGGACATTTGTAAATACTGTACAAAGATGGTGGGAACAATACTGGCTGTAATACCCGGAGGCAGTGCAACACCAGTAAAGTCCCGAGTTTTTATCAATATAGATATGTGTAGTGGTAACCACACCACGGATAAACCCCATCGGCTATGGTACCGCCACATCTGTTGGTTCCGGTTAGAAGAAGAAAAATTGTGTTTTTTGTCCTCTCGGTCTGGAACAGACACATATGGGACATTTGTAGATACAAAGATGGTGGGAACAATACTGGAGGCAGTGCAACACCAGTAAAGTCCCGATTTGTTAACAATATAGATAGGTGTAGCGGTCACCACGCCTCGGTTATGATTGGTTCTGGTTAGGCGACGAAAATGGAGTTTTACGTCCTCTTGGTCTGAATCAGACACATGTGGGACATTTGTAAATACAAATATGGTGGGAACAATACTAGAGGCAATGCCTGGAGGCAGTACGAAACCAGTAAAGTCCCGATTTTTTTATATTAATACAGATAGGTGTAGCGGTGACCACGCCTCGGTTAAACCTTATCGGCTATGGCACCGCCACAAGTATATGAGGTTATGGTTAGGAAATGCTGTAAACACGGCATGGCTGCTCCGTAATTGAAATAGAGGGGTGTTTAATTGCTCAGTTATTAGACACGGCATGGCTGCTCCGTAATTGAAATAGAGGGGTGTTTAATTGCTCAGTTATCAGTTTGTAGATTTAATAATATTAAATCCTGTTCCATGTTTCTTTCTTAAAGTGTTTACATTCGTTGACTATAAACAGTAATTATGTTCTTATTTGTTTATTTGATACGACCACATTAATACCCCAAGACTTGAAGACAAGAACAAAATATAGTTGTTGTTGAAGGTAGGTAACTTCCATTTTTTAATTCTAATTTTGAACCGGAACTACCCCAAACCGACTTCAAGACGAGACAGTAGGGAAAGATAGCCCCAAAAGACCGAATTATGAAACAGTGTAGGAGCCGCCAGTTTTTACTTCTGGCGAAAAATGGAATTGAAAATAGAAAGAAGTCTGTGTGCATACTGATATTTTTCGTTTATTCGCCCATATGCGGCTCTCTGTCTCTATTTCACTGTTTTTGTCTGTCTCTCTGTCTCTGCCTGTCTCTTTGTATGAAGGTCCGAGTCTACGCACACAGTGCATATAGTTGTATGTGTGTGTGTGTGTGTGTGTGTGTGTGTGTGTGTGTGTGTGCGCGTGTGCGCGCGCGTGCGTGTGCGTGTCACGTGTGCGTGTGTGTGTGCGTGCGCGTGCGTGCGCGTGTTTGTGTATGTGTGACTTTAAGAGCTCTCTCTTGTCTTTTCTGCCTTGTCTGTCTGAATGTGTCTCTGTCTGTGTGTGTGCCTTTGCTGTTTGTCAGTCAGTTTATCTCCCTGTATTGCTGTTTCTCTCATTTATCTGTCTTTTATTCTTATTCTACATTGTCTCTCTGATTGTCTCTGTCTTTTTTCTGTCTTGTCTGTGTAGCACAGATAAGTCTCTGTCTCTCTATGTCTGTCTACTGTCTGTCTGTTATTTGTATCTCGTCTACTTGTCTGTATCTGCCATTCTCTCTCTTGTCTCTGCCATTCTCTCTATATTTTTCCTATGTTTGTCTATTGTCTCAAGCTCAATCACTATGGCCGCACAGGGCAGATCAACTCCTGGATCCATGACTTCATCACAGACAGAAAACAGGCGGTGGTTGTGGACGGTGCCTCATCGGAGACAGTGCCAGTAGAGTCATGTGTCACCCAGGGATCAGTGTTGGGCCCGACCCTCTTCTTGCTCGACATCAACGACTTACCGGAACGCCTGTCCTCAACCTCCAGACTGTTCGCTGATGATACCTAGCTCTGTCACAAAACTGTGGAATCAGGTCAGGACCAGTCAATCCTTCAACATGATCTTGACATCATGGCAGAATGGGAGGGAAAATGGACTGAGGATGAATTTTCACCCAGAGAAATGCCAATCCATACATGTGGCAAGAAAAAAGAATGTGCAAGCCAGCAAGTATCATCTTCATGGCCAGTCGCTGCAAACTGTGGAGGAAACAAAATACATGTGTGTCACACTATCAAAAGATCTTTCCTGGGACACCCACATCACCAACATAACAAACAATGAAGGCCAACAAAACCCTCGGCTTTCTTTGCAGAAACATGAAAGTAGGCTCTGTAGCTATTAAGGAAACAGCCTACAAGGCTCTTGTAAGACCTACCCTGGAGTAAGCCGCACCTGTCTGGGATCCACACACGACCAAGAACAACGGCAAAATTGAGAGGGTCCAACGCTGTGCAGCACGCTGGGTTGTCAATCGTCATCGTCAGACATCCAGCGTCGACAACATGATGTCCCAGCTGCAGTGGCCACCGCTCAAGGACAGGCGGCGATCTGCAACTGTGCAAGGCTGGCCACCTTCTTCAAGTTTCATCAGGGAGAGGTGGCCATCAACACTCCTTCTTCTTCGTCTTCTTCTGTGGAGGTGACCAACTTCTATTTACAGAAGTAAATGTACGCACTTAAGGGTGTGACCAAAGGAGAAGAAAGAAGGAAACAGAGGAGAAACAAAACAAAAATGAAACAAAAATGCCTCAGGAGCCTGCAGATCTTAGTTCCGCTCTTCCTTGTCCTACGGTTGTTGAAGTTATTCTTGTTGTTTAGTGAAGCAGATATAAGTCCAATTTAAAAACAGAAACAAAGACATAAAACAAAACAAAACAAAACAGTGTGGACCATATGCCTTTTCGCAGTATCTAGGCAGCCGGCTACCGTAGCTGTCCCTGGGGCCAAACCCCGACCGGCACAGCTCCTGCCCTTCACTACTTTGACCTATGGCCCCTAACTCCCTAATTTATTATTTTTCTGTGGATGAGAGCTCTGCGGATGCAGGCTCTCCTCCAGGGGCTGAGGTGTCGGTCCATCTGAGGTGGTGCTGCAGCCTCCTCATAGGCCAGTCCCCCATCCACCAACCCAAGACAGTCAAGACAAACGCATGCCGCAGCCTACCTACTACCATCATGTAAGACAAACTACCGGAAGTTTTCATTCTTTCCGAGGGCTGTGGCAGAATGGAACTGTCTTCCATCTGAGGCAACAACAGCAGCCTCAGTGGAGGAATTCAAAGCCCGGATCTAACCCCTCCTCCTCCTCCCTCCCCCCCCCCCTCCCCCAGTCCCAAACCAAGCCCATCCTTCCCTGCTCCCCCCCTCCCCAATCGATCGCCCCGCCCCTCCCTTCCTTGTCCCCGTGTAGCTGACCATCTGTGCAGCCAGTCATATTTGGATACACTTACGGAAGCCCCCTGTTATGATAGCATCAAAATCTTCAAAATCTTGAAGTGGGATGCTTAATTGAAAGAAGATTGTCTGTATCTCTCATCTACCTGTATGCATGTCTGTCTTTTTGTCTGTATCTCTGTCTCTGTCTCTCTCTCATTCTCATTTGTCTCTGTTTCTATCTGGGTGGTTTTCTGTCTTGTCTGTGTGGTGTCTGTCTCTGTCTTATCTTGTGTCTGCCTGTCTGTCTCTTGTCTATCAGTCTGTCTTAATCGTTAAATTCTCATCTGTCACTATCTTTCTCTCTCTCTTTGGTTTGTCTGTCTACCTGTATGTTCCTGCCTGTTTGTCTCTGTCTCAGTGTCTTTGTCAATCTTCAGTCTCTTTTGCCTGTTTTAATTCTGCCTTTGTCTCTCTCTCTCTCTCTCTCTCTCTCTCTCTCTCTCTCTCTCTCTCTCTCTCTCTCTCTCTCTCTCTCTCTCTCTCTCTCTCTCTCTCTCTCTCTCTCTCTCTCTCTCTCTCTCCTCTCTCTCATATGTCTCTTTCTTGTCTGTCTGTCTCACGCTTTCTTATTTGTCTGTCTCTCTGAGTAATCGGTATTTATCTCTCATATTTGTTTGTCGGTCTCTGTCTTTTTTATCTCTGTCTCCTTGATATCTCCCCCTCTCGCTCAAATCGGCAAAAACGGTACAGACCGTTTTTGCCGATTTGAGCGAGCGCATCGTAACGTTAGCGCTTGTGAAACGGCCCCCGGCCAATCAGAAACATATGCTAGTTTCTCTAGATAACGGTCGCCGCGCGAATAACGCTCACGGCAAACGGGGCCTAAACGTTTTTGCCGATTATCGCCGTCGATTTTCGCCTTTAAAATCGCGCGTATGGAATTCGAGCTTAAGAAACACTTGAGAAAGCGCCGTTTGCGGAAGAATATTACAAGCTCTTGTCTGATTGGACCAATTTTTTAAAATTTTAAGCAAACTGTAATGGACCAATCAACAACAAGAACCGTATTCACCCCCTAACTAGTTCCGGATAGTTCGCCGCTTGTCACCTTTCGACTGAGAGCAAAACGCCATGCGAACTATCGGCAAACGAAGATTGTTTCTTAGGCCGTTTTTGTCGATTGGCGGAGCGAGCGCGACGAAACGTTAGCCCTTGTGAAACTAATCCCTGGCTGTGTATTGTATCTAGTAAAGCGCAGGGGTCTCACTCTGAAAAAGCCGGAAAGCATCGCTATAATCCGAAACATACGGTAGGCCTAATCTTTATTGTCAGCTAAATACACTGGCTATGATGGAAGAGAGATCCCTGAGAATTAAAAAAAAAGTAAATAAAAAAACTCTCTCTCTCTCTCTCTCTCTCTCTCTCTCTCTCTCTCTCTCTCTCTCTCTCTCTCTCTCTCTCTCTCTCTCTCTCTCTCTCTCTCTCTCTCTCTCTCTCTCTCATGTTATTGCTTACTCTATTACCCTCTATAAATAAAATTCATTCAATTCAATTCAATTCAATTCTCTCTCTCTCTCTCTCTCTCTCTCATCTCTCTCTCTCTCTCTCTCTCTCTCTCTCTCTCTCTCTCTCTCTCTCTCTCTCTCTCTCTCTCTCTCTCTCTCTCTCTCTCTCTCTCTCTCTCTCTCTCTCTCTCTCTCTCCCAAATTAGATTTATTCAAATCTAGCTTACAATATGCAGGAGGTCTCCTTTGGAACGGCATTTCTTCCCAATTTAACGTTCATGTTTGTTTAAACACACTAAAAAAATATATCATCAAATACTCATGAAGGAATACTCTAGCTCATAATATCCAAGAATGTCTACTTAATATCCTTTTTTAAATATCTCATTTGTTATAATACATGCTTATGTGTTAAGTCTTCTTTTATGTACATTGTATTTACTATGCATTATTTTTCCTGCATATATTGCTTCATTTCTTCCATTTTATTCTGTTCTTTTATTTTGACCTCCCTCTCTCTGTATCTGTCTGTCTGTCTGTCTGTCCTTGTCTCAGTCTCGTTAATTGAGAGAGAGAGAGAAAAATAGAGGTTTAACGCCTTCTGGGTCAAAAGACCATTTGGGGCATTTAAAATTATAAAGATCCTGGATTTTTAAGTGATAAGATGGTTTTTAATTATTTTGTTTGCTAATTTTTTTGAAATAGAATTAGAACATTTTGAATTGCGCATAAGTTGATTTTTCTTTGTTTTTTTTTAAATTTATGTTTGTAATAAAATATTTTGTTTGTAAAAGATATTTAGCTGTTTGCTTTTAAGTCTGGCAGATTGGAGGAAATCTAATTAAAAAAAACCCCAGGGCTACTGATTAAAATTCATGCTTTACGCTCAACTGAGCGTTTGTTTGTTTTTAAAATCCATGTTGTGCTCAAAAGAGCTTTATTATTAAAAAATTTGAGGCATAGGCCTATATACAAGACTGTACAAGGTTGATACAAAAATTTACTTGGTTTTTTCTTTTCAGAAAGACCAGAAGGTATTATTAAAAATAATATGTACATTATTATTATTATGTACACAACTTTTACATACAAGCTATTTAGTCTTTTAATGAGTAAAGTTGTATTTATTGTTTTTATATAAGAAGACTTATTAAGATTTAGCTAAATTGTAATCTAACTATTTTTAAATTTGTTTTTTTAAAGTGTTTAACCTGTTTAATCTTGTCCCATAGGACAGGACATAGTGTAGTTTTCACATATGTGAAAGTATGTAAATTTATTATTAGAAGATGTTTATAAGTGATAAAATCATTTTATTAAAAAGTTATTGTTAAAATTATGTTTGCTTTTGTTTTAATTAAGTTATGGAACCTGACCACTACTAGTCAGTCTTTCAAGTAGATAAGTTCAGTTTTAATCTGAGTCCGTCAATAACCAATTGGTTATAAAAAAAACCAGTGGCTTCATTTTCTTTTCCAAAAACCTATGTACACCATTACTATGTACACATCTTTTACATACAAGCTATTTAGTGAAAGATTAATATTTTTTAACCTGTTAAATCTAGTCCCTTAGGATGTACTATGCATAGTCTAGAGATGTTTTATTAGAGTATATATCTCTAGTAGTTTTCTTATGTTAAAATAGGTTAAAATGTTGTAAAAAGTCAGTTTATGAATACCAAAATTCGTTTTTGTTTTAAAAGTTACTATTAAAATCTTGTTTGTTTTATGTGTAATTTGGTCCTAAAACCTGACCATTGGTGATTAGTTTTTTAAGTGAACGAATCTTAATCAGGATCAGTTGTATTATATAATGATGTTGTTAATAAGTGGGGGAACATACCGCCAGAGGCCTCCATTACTATAAGTAGTTTTATTTATTCCATCTGATCCCAGGGGGGGGGGGGGGGGGGGGGGGGGGGGGGGGGGGGGGGGGGGGGGGGGGGTAGCAACAAAAACTCTCCCGCCCCTGATATCATGATGGAGTCTGAAGTTAAGAGAAATAAAACGAAGTTTTTAAGCTTTTACTTATTAATGATGATGGTAGTGAAATTGAGTATGAAAGTGGGGATGGTTAACGATTCCTGTATGCTCAGAACGGAGGGAGGGAGGGGAAGGGACCCCTCCTCTCCGCCCCGAGCAGTGACAGGGCACCGCATAGGCAGTCCCAAAAAGGGGGGGGGGGGGGGGGGGGAGCACGAGCGCAAAAGGCGCGACGGTTTACGAAAGAACCCCTCGTTGCGCGCGCCGGACACCCATCTGCAGGGGGGAAAGGACTTTAAAAAATGGTGGGCTCAAATCGTTAATTGATGTAATTTATTTTATTTATATGCCTTGCACGGTGCGTCCGTTTGCGACCTTGATTGAAGGTTGAGTTTTTTCTTGTATTTTGCGATGTCTTTTTTTTCTATTTGTATTTTTTAAATTTATTTTCTTTTGGTTCTGAGGGCCGGATGAAAAAAAGCCGGTTATTGTGCTTATTCCGCTTTTCCTCAATAAAAAACATTCGTTCGTTCGTTCTCTCTCTCTCTCTCTCTGGCCTTTGTTGTCGACGGGGCTATAATTTAAATCTCTCTCTCTCTCTCTCTCTCTCTCTCTCTCTCTCTCTCTCTCTCTCTCTCTCTCTCTCTCTCTCTCTCTCTCAGTCTCTCTCTCTCTCTCTCTCTCTCTCTCTCTCTCTCTCTCTCTCTCTCTCTCTCTCTCTCTCTCTATTATGTATTCTGTCCAGAGGGCTGGATGTAAAAAAGCATGTTATTGCTTACTCTATTACCCTCTATAAATAAAATTCATTCATTCATTCTCTCTCTCTCTCTCTCTCTCTCTCTCTCTCTCTCTCTCTCCTCTCTCTCTCTCTCTCTCTCTCTCTCTCTCTCTCTCTCTCTCTCTCTCTCTCTCTCTCTCTCTCTCTCTATCTCTCTAAAATCTTGCCTAAAATCTGTATCCTTGCAAAATAAAGTTCACGTTTTCAAGTTTTTTTTCAAGTTTTCTCTCTCTCTCTCTCTCTCTCTCTCTCTCTCTCTCTCTCTCTCTCTCACACACACACACACACACACACACACACACACACACACACACACACACACACCCACACACACACACACACACACACACACATACCGCAAGTAATGTGTTCGTTTAATATCCAAACACAGCTTTCTAATTTCTCGGCATGTGTTCGCCGATACTCCGATCCGTGCTTTGACACAGATTGTTACCTTGACCCACCATTGCTCCGCAGGTGACGACGAAGAGTGTGTCGACGTATCACGCCTCTGGTTGGAATTCACACTGTTTTGTCCCCAATTCAACACTCAGAAAGAAAGGAATTAGACACAACAATCATTTTGGAGACTGAATTTTTCTGCGATTGTCTACCAAACTGTAAGTAAAGCGTGGGAGTTGAAATGGGCGTTGTGTGGAATTCTTTCACAGAGAAAGTCAGAAACTCGTTCAACAACTGTTGCTGTTGATTCCTGACTGAGTCAGTAGACTATACATGTTTTTACTTTGTTCCAAAGTCTAAAAAGAAAAGCAGGTTCTTAGTCCCAGTTCTAAAAGTTATAGAACACATCTCAAAACTGCAATATGAGCATGACTAAAAGGCAGATTTGCCAAAAACAAAGTATAAAAACCTCTCAGCTGTGCAAAAGTTCAAACAGAAATGAAAGGACAGTGAAGAGGCCGCGAGGCCTAATGTCCTATCTACCTGACCTGGTGTGGCGTTCTCAAAATGGATTTGTTCTCAAAATGTCTGCGCATGTGCAAAATTATGTTTTGTGTGTTTGACGGTTTCAGGTTAGGGATGTCGCAGTCAAAAGTGTAGCTCGTGCAAATCTGCAGCTCGCTACTATGAGAGTCTGTATTTGCGACAACCACAAATTTCACTCTTTCTTTACTTGAACCATTTACCTAACCCTAACCCTATCCCTAACCCTACAAAAAAGTGAAATTTGTGGTTCATGCTCAATGTCGCAAATACAGACTCTCATAGTACATTAGTAGCGAGCTGCAGATTTGCATGAGCTACACTTTTGACTGCGACAAGGGATACCCTGATAGTTTAGGGTTTAGGGTCAATTTAGTGTTGAATACACAAAAGATAAAATTTGATGGTACGTCATGATCGATTTCACACATTATGCGCAGACATTTTGAGAACAAATCCATTTTGAGAATGTTACGATGGGGACGAGGGCTGTGCGTTTCTCTACTGTCTGTATGTGTGTGTGTGTGTGTGTGTGTGTGTGTGTGTGTGTGTGTGTGTGTGTGTGTGTTTGACCAAATTGTGTGCTAGTCCATAGCACCTAAACCACTACACTGATCGTAATAAAAACTTGGTGTACAATGATGCCTTAGGCCATGCAGATGCTGTCCATCACGTCAGATTCACAGAACAACAAGCCATATCAATATAATCCCCCCCCCCCCCCCCATGGGGATACCGGGGGGCATCTTTCGTACAAATAGTTCCCTCACCTTCTGGAAGTTCTGTGCTTGTAGCTTCCTCTAATCTGTCACTCTCTTTGACTCTGCCTTTTCCCTTTGCTTACTGTCATCTGCTATCTTTCTATCTTACTGGTCCATTCTCCTGCCTTTTTTTCTATAAATTCTTACAAAGATTTCTTCAGGCGAAGTCGGACATGCTGGGCCTAACTATTTATTAGTTAGGTGCATAACAGCAGCATGACGCATCTACGCTCATGTGACAGGAAGCTGTCTGAGCGAAAATAGACAATGATCATATAGTCCAAAATTAACTCCCAGAGTTTCATGAGGTGGTCTTAATCAGTTAATGAGAGACTTAGTGCGATTTTTCTCACGCCAGAGGGCATGACGCTCGTGTGGGGCTAATCCTCTCTATATTATTAATTAGTTGGGGATAAGGAAAGAGAGAGAGACAGTGAGTGGTCCTACCATCACTCTCTCTCTCACTACGCCCAAGTAAGAAAATCGCGTGATAAGCCCCCTAGTGCATTGACTGCCCTCTGGCGTGAAAAATATCGCCATAGGTTGACCATTGATGAAATTCAGGGGAGATCATTCTAACTTTACAACAAGTGGCATACAATTTATTTTCCCATTTTTATTTTATGTGTGTGTGTGTGACTGTGAGGGGGAGTATTTATTATTGTGTGGGCGTTGCTGGTAACTGGGACTATATTGCCCTCTTGTAATCTTTATGATCCTAACACCACTTAGTAAAATAGAAGAAGGTAGAAGTTGTGGGCATAACTTAATAATAAATAATAATAATAATAACTCTTAATCTTATATAGCGCCGTTCTCCTGGCGCAGCAGGACTCACAGCGCTTTACAAAAAACATACATACAATAATCATGAAGAAAAACAACATAATTATACAAAAGTGGAAACAACCATAAATGATTAAAAAAAAAATCCATGACAAAAACAATTAGCCCATTATCGCACTGCACTCACACATAGACCAACTCAGCAAAAACTCACAGAGGGTGAACTGAAGGGGAGAAGACACAGGAGATCAACAGAGGTATTTTTTTGAAGAGAACAGTTTTCAGGCCAGTTTTGAAAGAAGACAAAGATGGAGAGCTGCGGAGAGAGGAAGGGAGGTTGTTCCAGATGTGTGGTGCTTGGAAACGGAAAGCTCTGTTTCCAACTGTTTTGTATTTGGTGACAGGTATGCAAAGAAGTTTGAGGCTACTTGATCTGAGGTTGCGTTCTGGTGTGTAGGCAGAGAGAAGAGAGGAGAGGTAGTCTGGAAGAGAGCCTTCGAAGTAGCGATAGGCAAGAGTGGCCACTTTGTACTCTACTCTAGCGTCAACAGGGAGCCAGTGCAGCTGTCTCAGCAGGGGTGTCGCTGAATCAGTCTTACGCTTTCTGAGCACAACCCTGGCAGCAGCATTCTGGACTCTCTGAAGACGCTTGACAGTAGAGAGAGGGAGACCTGCAAGGACTGCATTGCAGTAATCAAGCCTGGACAGTATGAGAGAAACAGCAAGTTGTGTAGCAGCTTCAAGTGATAAGTATGAACGAATGGAACAAAGTCGCTGAAGATGATAGAATGTTGAACGACAGACAGATGAAATATGTTGATCGAATGAGAGAGATTCATCCAGACAGACACCTAGATAGTAGATACTTTACTGACTTTTGAAAAGGTACTGAATCATCTGACAAGGTCAAAGGATCACGCTTTATCACCGAGAGGCGGTTGTGGTTTCCAACAGCTAGCAACTCAGTCTTGTCCTCATTCAACTTGAGTCTATTCTTATCCATCCATGATTTGACATCAGACACGCATTGCTCCGTTTGATGGGACACCACAGGAAAATCAGAAACAGGGGCGGGCTTATTGATCTCAGTGTCATCAGCGAACTTATGATAATCAAAATGATTACTTTCAATAACATCTGAAAGAGGCTGGGTGTACAGAGTGAAGAGAATGGGGCCTAACACCGACCCCTGAGGGACACCACAACATAGCTGAGAGGGCTTGGAGGACAGACCATTGACCACAACCAACTGAGAATGTCCAGACAAAGAAACTTACCAAGAAAATAAACAATACTTTAAAACATCTCTACCCAACTTGTTTTAGAAGGCAAAATTCTTCAATATTAAACAAATGTAAAATTCTTAGGAGTCTATTTAATTCCTAAATTAAACTGGCGTTGCTATATTGAACATCTGAGGTTATAATTTAAAACAATTATATCATTACCCTCAGTGGAAGGATTCAAATCTCGACTATAGAAACCCCCTTCCCCCTTCCCATCTCCTCCCATCCCCTCTCCCCTGTTTCCCCCAAATCCCGATGATCCAACCCCAAATCCCCTGTGAATGTGAATCCCCCTTATGACATGACTGCATCAAATATGGCCTTTTGGCAATAATGTGAATCCCCCTTATGACATGACTGTATCAAGGCCTTTTGGCAATAAATGAATAATGTGTATCCCCCTTATGACATGACTGTATCAAGGCCTTTTGGCAATAATGTGAATCCCCCTTATGACATGACTGTATCAAGGCCTTTTGGCAATAATGTGAATCCCCCTTATGACATGACTGTATCAAGGCCTTTTGGCAATAATGTGAATCCCCCTTATGACATGACTGTATCAAATAAGGCCTTTTGGCAATAATGTGAATCCCCCTTATGACATGACTGTATCAAGGCCTTTTGGCAATAATGTGTATACCCCTTATGACATAACTGTATCAAGGCCTTTTGGCAATAATGTGAATCCCCCTTATGACATGACTGTATCAAATAAGGCCTTTTGGCAATAATGTGAATCCCCCTTATGACATGACTGTATCAAGGCCTTTTGGCAATAATGTGTATACCCCTTATGACATAACTGTATCAAGGCCTTTTGGCAATAATGTGAATCCCCCTTATGACATGACTGTATCAAGGCCTTTTGGCAATAATGTGAATCCCCCTTATGGTTTAAACAAATCTTTATTCACTCACTCGGAAACGATCAAACAAAAAGACAATTAGAGCAACAACAAGCTCGAAGCTTATACCGTGCTCCTTAAATTAACATCATAATTGCACAATTGATTGAACAGATGGAGACTGCGTTTAAACCAATATAAACTGTGAATACAAACAAGAGTTTTAAGTGTGAACAAAACAAAAGTAATAATAATAATAATAATAATAATATATAATAATAATAATATAAATAATAATAATAATAAATAAATCAATGTTTACCAATTTGTAAATTTGGGAGAGACCAAGGGGAAACAAAACAATGATTTTTCCATAGTACAACATGAACTGTGAATCAGCCAGTATAGCACAATTCGTACACGTTTCTGATATACAGACAGTATTGCTTTTTTAAAATTTCAATACTACTAGTGCTAATAAATAAGATAAATAAATAAATAGTTAAATAAAATAAATACAAACATGACTTAAAACCTGTTGGTTTCGGAAATATATTCATGGACAGTTTCAAATATCAAAATGTTTGTATTAATGTGTAGTGTAGGGTTACCCTTGAGAAGTGTTTCGACAATACAATATTCTATTAGAAGTGTTGAAATTGTACGAGCACAGGCTCCATTAAAGAGAATACAATGTAACAAGTAATGCTCCACCGTCTCCGCCCCGTTACCACAAGCACAAAATGGGTCATCGACTAGATCTAGATGTCGATTAAACATATAATTCTTTAAGTCGCTCATGCCAAGACAGAGACGGCAGTGCATCACCTGCTGTTCCCTCTTGCCAAGATAGAAATGAGGTGGTACAACAGGATCATCTGCCGACAAGTAACGCTTAATTGTACTTAAAGAGTTGCATGTTTTAATATCGTTTGGCAAAGAGTTCTACAGGAGCGTTGTAGATGGGACAAATGACTTTTTATATAATTCTGTTTTGCATCTAGGCACATTTCTTTCTAAGAGTCTTCGTCTATGGTATGGGTTTCTGTCTGCAACAAGGCCAGGTAGAATGTTTGTTAAATAATCAGGGCACATACCATTTAGAATTTTATAATAAAAAATAATTTTATGTCTTTCTCTTCTTTTCTTTAATGAACAAAAGCCAGATTCTTCATGTAACTTTTGATGACTTGTTCCACGAACTGCTCCAACAATTGTTCTTATGGCTTCTAAGTGTAATTCTTCAAGTGAATTTGATTGTGTTTCAGTACAGTTATCCCAGACGACATCAGCATAATCAAAGTAAGGTAGTACAAAAGATTTATACATTCTTTCTAAAGCTTTTCAGCTAATTCTATACTTATAACTTTTCATGCAAGAGAGAAGCATGGTGACTTTGTTAACGATACTGCGTATATGCTCGTCCCATTTACAGTTATTTTGGAGCACAAGTCCCCCTTATGACATGACTGTATCAAATAAGGCCTTTTGGCAATAATGTGTATCCCCCTTATGACATGACTGTATCAAATAAGGCCTTTGGGCAATAATGTGAATCCCCCTTATGACATGACTGTATCAAATAAGGCCTTTTGGCAATAATGTGAATCCCCCTTTTGACATGACTGTATCAAATAAGGCCTTTTGGCAATAATGTGAATCCCCCTTATGACATGACTGTATCAAGTCCTTTTGGCAATAATGTGTATCCCCCTTATGACATGACTGTATCAAATAAGGCCTTTTGGCAATAATGTGAATCCCCCTTATGACATGACTGTATCAAGGCCTTTTGGCAATAATGTGAATCCCCCTTATGACATGACTGTATCAAGGCCTTTTGGCAATAATGTGAATCCCCCTTATGACATGACTGTATCAAGGCCTTTTGGCAATAATGTGTGTCCCCCTTATGACTGTATCAAGGCCTTTTGGCAATAATGTGTATCCCCCTTATGACATGACTGTATCAAGTTCTTTTGGCAATAATGTGAATCCCCCTTATGACATGACTGTATGAAGCCAGAAGGCCTTTTGGCAATAATGTGAATACCCCTTATGACATGACTATCAAGGTCTTTGGGCAATAATGTGAATCCCCATTATGACATGACTGTATCAAGGCCTTTTGGCAATAATGTGTATCCCCCTTATTGCATGACTGTATCAAGGCCTTTTGGCAATAATGTGTATCCCCCTTATGACATGACTGTATCAAGTTCTTTTGGCAATAATGTGAATCCCCCTTATGACATGACTGTATCAAGGCCTTTTGGCAATAATGTGTATCCCCCTTATGACATGACTGTATCAAGGCCTTTTGGCAATAATGTGTATCCCCCTTATGACATGACTGTATCAAGGTCTTTTGGCAATAATGTGTATCCCCCTTATGACATGACTGTATGAAGCCAGAAGGCCTTTTGGCAATAATGTGTATCCCCCTTATGACATGACTATATCAAGGTCTTTTGGCAATAATGTGAATACCCCTTATGACTGTATCAAGGTCTTTTGGCAATAATGTGAATACCCCTTATGACTGTATCAAGGTCTTTTGGCAATAATGTGAATACCCCTTATGACTGTATCAAGGTCTTTTGGCAATAATGTGAATACCCCTTATGAAGCCAGAAGGCCTTTGGGCAATAATGCATGGGTGCTACTTTTTTAATTTTTACACTGATTTCAGTATTTTAAATTTTACCAGAAACTGAACTTCAGTTTTTAAAAAATTCATCCAAAAATTTTGGGGCGTTTTGAACTTGGTTGTTCTGTCTTGGAAGTTTACAAAGGCAATGTAATGATTTCACAAGGCTTATCAGACTCAAACTGCCTCCTTGATCATTTTAACTGTCTTTCTATCTCATTGTCTCTCTCTCTTAGCTTGCCCCCCTGAATCGTCCGACGGGGTTTTGCCCCTGTATTGCTGCACCCTACCAGGGTCATGGGTCCCTGGACCCCTGCCTTTCAGTTTTTTTCATTTGGGGGAGTTGCACCCATGATAATCATAATGTGAATCCCCCTTATGACATGACTGTATCAAGGCCTTTTGGCAATAATGTGTATCCCCCTTATGACATGACTGTATCAAATAAGCTTATAAGGCCTTTTGGCAATAATGTGTATCCCCCTTATAAGTTATAACATGACTGTATCAAGGCCTTTTGGCAATAATGTGTATACTCCTAAGTTATGACATGACTGTATCAAGGCCTTTTGGCAATAATGTGTATCCCCCTTATGACATGACTATCAAGGCCTTTTGGCAATAATGTGAATCCCCCTTATGACATGACTGTATCAAGGCCTTTTGGCAATAATGTGTATACCCCTTATGACATGACTGTATCAAGGTCTTTTGGCAATAATGTGTATCCCCCTTATTGCATGACTGTATCAAGGCCTTTTGGCAATAATGTGTATACCACTTATGACATGACTGTATCAAGGTCTTTTGGCAATAATGTGTATCCCCCTTATTGCATGACTGTATCAAGGCCTTTTGGCAATAATGTGTATCCCCCTTATTGCATGACTGTATCAAGGCCTTTTAGCAATAATGTGTATACCACTTATGACTGTATCAAATAAGGCCTTTTGGCAATAATGTGTACTAGCGCAATGCCTAGTACCGGAAATACCGAGCACCGGTAAATAAAGTACCGGTAATGCCAAGTACCGGTAATGCTGAGCAGCAGTTTTTTTGGGTCCACGAAATATTATATTATTACTTTTGTGTCTCTCCTTCTTTCCATCTTCTTCTCTCATCCTGCTCTACCCCCCCCCCCCCCCCCCCCCAACCATCCCCCGCCCTCCTACCCCCCCCCCCCCCCCCCCCCCCCCCCACCCAATTGGCTCATATCGCGCACGTTTAAAAATGGATGGTGTAGAAATTTTGCACCAAGATTGTCACTGTCCCTGGTCATGCACGTTCCAAATTATGAGTCAATGTCCGGTTTGGTTACGCCTCGGTTTGTGAAAAGGTGAAGCGGCACTTATCGTGCGCGTTTATGAATCGATTCGCTTCCAGTTTGTCACCTACCTTCCAAATTTGAAGGCAATCCGCCAAGAAATACCAGAGATACGGGCGCCGAGAGGCCGGTGGATACGCGTTTCGCGCATTTGCCAAACCGCGCAAATGACACGGCTGCCTCGGTTGCCGTTGCCATCGCCCCGTTAGGGCTCATAGCAAATTTGAAGCGATTCGGTCGAAAAACGGTGGAGTTATAAGGCCCGTTTTGTGTTTCACACACACACACAGACACACACACACACAGACACACACACACACAGACACAACCTTGCCAAATTACTATAAGACTAGCGTAACACCCCGTACCGGTAACGCCTAGTACAGGTAACACCAAGTACCGGTAACGCTGAGTACCGGTTTCGCCGGGTCCGTGAAATATATTTTTATTTTTGTGGCTGAAAACCCAATTTTTAGACCCCTACTACTTTCAAGGCCTAGCGATCTCCATGACCTTGACCGTGACCTTGATCGGTATGCAATCATCAGAACAACCGTAAGCCAAAGTACCTACATGCCAAGTTTGAAGTCCCTAAGATCAACGGTGTGGACGTTATAGACCCTTAAATATTTTCGGTTTTCAAGGTCATACGCCAAGGTGAAGGTCATGACGGCGATAATTTATGCACGGATGCCTTCCCCTCATGGTGACACGCCACCACACAACGATTCGGTGAAGCGGTTCGGGAGATATGCGTGGGACAGAAAACCCCAATTATTAGACCCCTACCACTTTCAAGGCATACCGATCTCCCTGACCTTGACCTTGACCTTCATTGGTACGCCATCATCAGAACGGCCATAAGGGAAAGTACCTCCATGCCAAGTTTGAAGACTCTAGGACCTGCGGTGTGGAAGTTATGGCCCCTTAACGATTTTCGGTTTTCAAGGTCATACGCCAAGGTCAAGGTCAGGACGGCAAAAAGTTTTGCGCGGATGCCTTCCTCTCATGGGGACACACCACCACACAAAGTTTGAAGCGATTCGGTCAAGCGGTAGAACAACAAACAAACAAACAAAAAAAGGAAACAGACCTGAACGAAAACATACTCCATTGCGATCGTAGATCGGCAAAGGACTAAAAAGAAAATTGAACTGAAAGTCTACTTAGTTCAACCAGAGAGGTTCTTAATCTGTGGTTCAACCATTGTAGGTCCGTTTTAATAAATCTGGGGACCCACAACTAAAACAAAAAAAGCATTCATTCTTCTCCATGAACACCCCCCACCGCACACACACCCCCAACCATCCCCCGTCCCCCCCCCCCCCTGAACACCCCCCACCACACACCACACCATCCCCCACCCCCCCCCCCCCCTCCAGACCCCCTCCCCCCCTTCCAGCCCCCCTCCCACCCTCCAGCCCCGTCCTCCGCCCCGGAGCAGGCACAGAGGCAGACAGACAGACAGACAGAGAGAAAGAGAGAGAGACAGACAGACAGAGAGAGAGACACATAGACATACAGAGACATGAGACACAGAGAGACAGACAAAGACAGAGAGAGAGAGACAGACAGAGAGAGAGAGAGACAGACAGACAGCGACAGTACTTCTTCTTTTTCTTCTAAGTTCTTCTTCGGTTCAGGCATGTTCCTGTCAATTACGAACGTAGATGCATCATGCTGATGTTATGCGCCTAAGTAAGAATAATTAGGCCCAGAATGTCTGACTTCGGCTAGAGGAAATCTTTTTGAAAGTATTTCTTGAAAAAAGGAAGGAGAATGGACCGGAAAGGCAGAACGATAGTAGATAACAGCATGCAAAGGGAAAAGGCAGAATCAAAGAGACTGACAGATTAGAGGTAGTTATAAGCACAGAACTTCCAGAAGGTGGGGGAACTATTTGTACGGAAGACCCGCTCCCAGTATCCCTAGGGGGGGGGGGGGGGGAGGCTTGCTGTGTTCTACCCCCACCCCCACCCCCCCACACCCACACCCCAGTCAGTTTCTCTCTCTCTCTCTCTCTCTCTCTCTCTCTCTCTCTCTCTCTCTCTCTCTCTCTCTCTCTTTCTATCTCTCTCTCTCTTTCTCTCTCTCTCTCTCTCTCTCTCTCTCTCTCTCTCTCTCTCTCTCTCTCTCTCTCTCTCTCTCTCTCTCTCTCCACTGTCTATATAAAAATAGCTGCAGCTCGCGGCGAGGTTGGACAAGGATGCTGACGCCCGTCGCTGGCAAGCAGCGAGCCAAAGACATTGAAAAGAAAAGACTAACATCCGGTCCCTTTTCCCTATATGAGTAGTGAGGACAGAAACACTGGTTGTGTCCCTTTTAAACATCTTTATGACATAACACGTTGATAGGCCAGTTGAATTCTCCGTTCAAATTCCAGTCTGAGTCTTTGGATAGCCGCCACTGTGAACTACCCCACTAACGATAACTCTATCAGCCAGGCTCTCCATAACTCTTAAGTGGATGGAAGTTCAGTTTAGCGTCGCGTATCGGCTTTCGCCATGTACGACGGGCTGAACAAACCAACCAGGGTATAAACAAAAAATTTATGTTCCTGAATCACTGTCTTAGCCAAAAGGCCGAGAAGCGATCAGGGTTATTTTTCTTAAGTAGCTCATCTTACCCTTTTAGAGTCTTTGGTTATGTGTCAAGTGTTGGTTGAAATTAGCGTCCTGCAAAATAAATCGGGTTATAGCGTGCGTTTATGAACGGATGCTGTTGAAAGTTTGCACCAAGATAGTCACTATCACCAGTCATGCCCGTTCCAAATTGCGAGTCAATATCTGGTATGGTTACGCAGCAGTTTGTGAAAAGGTTAAGCGGCGGATATCGCGCGCGTTTATGAATCGATTCGCTTCCAGTTTGGTACACGGATAGTCACCGTTTCGCACATTTGCAAAAACCGCGCAAATGACACGTCCGCCTCGGTTGCCGTTGCCATCGCCGCGTTAGGGCTCACAGCAAATTTGAAGCGATTTGGTCGAAAAACGGCCGAGTTATAAGACCCGTTTTGTGTTTCACACACACACACGCACACACACACACACACAACCTTGCCTTTTACTATAAAGATGAGGCAATGTCAAAAGGTGCCATGCCCCACCCCTACCTCACAAAATTGTCCATAACTTAATTTCATGATGCTTATGATCTCAGTGATTAGTCTGTCTGTGTTGTAGAAACATTAAAAATGTTTATTAAACAGTAAAAGCTATTGAAGACATCAAATTAAAAAAACCTATTAACGAAAATACCGGCACTCGATGGCCGAAATCGGCGTGCATTTTGACCGTGGTGAACAGTGCACCACTTGGAGGGCTTGTGGTTCCAAATAGATACAAATAGCAAACCCATTTTCAGTTGTATTATGTTCTTCTGTAATCTTTGCAACTATAATAATGTTCAAAATAAAATTTTCATCTGTATCTTTACCATAACATGACCTCAAAGTCGGTCTGTTACTTGCTACACTTGTCGTCACATCGAGAGCTAGCAGACAACTGTTTACCATGACTAACAAAAATATGGAACAAGTCTAAAACGAATGTTATAGATCCATTGAAAGTTGCTTTTTTTATCAGTACAATAGGTTTTTTTTTGTAATAGCAAAATTACATCATTTACGGATTGTCGTCACAATGTCACAAATAACACTTATGAGCTTTCAATGTTTATTACAATTTAAAAAATCAGTCAACTACAACGGAACCCACAGTTTCTGTAAACCTTCGACTCAGTGCACATGCTCAATAGCTTTTCCACTCTTTTCAACATTGGAAGAGCGAAGAGAAGGCTCATCAATTTTTGTTGTCACGGAGGAATTTATGTCACATGTAACATAATCTTGTAGCGAGTAACACACAAACCATAGTTCATTTTCATATCAATTCGATTGAAGCAATAATTTGGATGCAAATATTGACAGCTTGACACAAAACTTCTTTATTTTGATCTACTCTTCTGCTAGTGGGTGCCAAAATGATGTTGTAGGGTAAGAGACCCCCTGTGACGGGAGATCTTGTGTTGTCACATGTCACAAGTAACTCATGAGCTACGATTTTAAGTTGAAATTAGGCACATTACAAGTTTACTTCACAACACTTTGGCTGTTTCAGTGATACTGAAGCAATATTTCTTGAAAAAAGTACTTTCTTTTTTGTTGGTTTATGAGACTTAATGATTTCAATCACATGTTACTTGCTACCTGTGACAACACTTCAATTTGTCGTCACATGTTTTTGTGTAGCAAGTAACATAAATAAAGTTCTACTCTCTTATTCATTTGACTTTAATTTTTGTATCATTACTTTGCAATAAACGAGTGGAATGTTTCTTTGAAGAAATAAACATTTGTTTGCTGTTTCTGAGATTTTCTTTTATGGTAGGCAATTGTGTGCGAGTGAGGCGACGACGTATGTGTAGGTGATGATACAAAATTAAGCATAACACGGGTGTTATTACTAAATTGTCAAAAACAATTATACCAGGTTATTCTAGCAATGTGACTTTATATATTTCTGCTTTATGAACATGACCTTTGCTCTGCTCTTCACACAGCACATTACTTTATGTTGTCACAAGTAACATGCCTCCTGAAGCCAATCTTAAATTGTGATAAATCATAATCTAAGCTCATTTAGCCATAAATTCACACAAAACCATTTTATTGGAGTTGAAAAGAAACAGAAAAGGTCAAAAGAATGGCTGACAATAACATTTTATTTTTCACTTGCTTGGAAAGCACCTTTTGACATTGCCTCATATACCCCTTATGACATGACTGTATTAAATAAGGCCTTTTGGCAATAATGTGTATCCCCCTTATGACTTGACTGTATCAAATAAGGCCTTTTGGCAATAATGTGTATACCCCTGTATCAAATAAGGCCTTTTGGCAATAATCATGTGAATCCCCCTTATGACATGACTGTATCAAGGCCTTTTGGCAATAATGTGTATACCCCTTATGACATGACTGTATCAAGGCCTTTTGGCAATAATCATGTGAATCCCCCTTATGACATGACTGTATCAAGGCCTTTTGGCAATAATGTGAATCCCCCTTATGACATGACTATCAAATAAGGCCTTTTGGCAATAATGTGTATCCCCCTTATGACATGACTGTATCAAATAAGGCCTTTTGGCAATAATGTGAATCCCCCTTATGACATGACTATCAAATAAGGCCTTTTGGCAATAATGTGTATCCCCCTTATGACATGACTGTATCAAATAAGGCCTTTTGGCAATAATGTGTATCCCCTTATGACATGACTGTATCAAATAAGGCCTTTGGGCAATAATGTGAATACCCCTTATGACATGACTGTATCAAGGCCTTTTGGCAATAATGTGTATCCCCCTTATGACATGACTGTATCAAATAAGGCCTTTTGGCAATAATGTCTATCCCCTTATGACATGACTGTATCAAATAAGGCCTTTTGGCAATAATGTGTATCGCCCTCATGACATGACTGTATCAACTTTTTCTAATCAAGGCCTTTGGGCAATAATGTGTATCGCCCTCATGACATGACTATCAAATAAGGCCTTTGGGCAATAATGTGTATCCCCTTAAGGCATGACTGTATCAAGGCCTTTTGGCAATAATGTGTATTCCCCTTATAACATAAGATCCTTTGATGATAGATCTTAATTTCATGCCTTTAATTTAAAGTGGCAAGGATGTTAAATCAGTGTGCTGCAGAAATGTGACATCTCTGGCGAAAGAGTAAAAATCATATGCATAATACTAGTACAGTAGGGGTAAGTGAAAACCAGTGGGCTTCACTCCATTGCACAAGTGGTGACACTCTCTTGTAAAGGACAGTACATGTAGTAGGCTGGGGTAAGTGAAAACCAGTGGGCTTCACTCCATTGCACAAGTGGTGACGCACTCTCTTGTAAAGGACAGTACATGTAGTAGGCTGGGGTAAGTGAAAACCAGTGGGCTTCACTCCATTGCACAAGTGGTGACACACTCTCTTGTAAAGGACAGTAGTAGGCTGGGGTAAGTGAAAACCAGTGGGCTTCACTCCATTGCACAAGTGGTGACGCACTCTCTTGTAAAGGACAGTACATGTAGTAGGCTGGGGTAAGTGAAAACCAGTGGGCTTCACTCCATTGCACAAGTGGTGACACACTCCCTTGTAAAGGACAGTACATGTAGTAGGCTGGGGTAAGTGAAAACCAGTGGGCTTCACTCCATTGCACAAGTGGTGACACACTCCCTTGTAAAGGACAGTACATGTAGTAGGCTGGGGTAAGTGAAAACCAGTGGGCTTCACTCCATTGCACAAGTGGTGACACACTCCCTTGTAAAGGACAGTACATGTAGTAGGCTGGGGTAAGTGAAAACCAGTGGGCTTCACTCCATTGCACAAGTGGTGACACACTCCCTTGTAAAGGACAGTACATGTAGTAGGCTGGGGTAAGTGAAAACCAGTGGGCTTCACTCCATTGCACAAGTGGTGACACACTCCCTTGTAAAGGACAGTACATGTAGTAGGCTGGGGTAAGTGAAAACCAGTGGGCTTCACTCCATTGCTCAAGTGGTAACGCACTCTCCTGTAAAGGGCTGTTTGAATTTCACAGGTAGCTTTCCATTGTTATTAAAACACAGAAATAAAGTATACAAACACTAGGCTGTTTTTTTTCTTTCGAATTTTCGTCTACTTTTATTCACTTCAACAGTTCAAGGAATATTTTGTTCATACTATTACTGACTTGACCTTGAGTTACTGCTTCAGGGTTCAACCTCAAATCCTGGTTTAATGTAAGACAAGCAGGCATACAAGACTGACGCTTATTTCTTTATGACTAGACATAGAGTGGCTTGAAGCAATCAAGTTAGCTTGATGGCCATAAAAAAGGAAAAAGAAGCTCTTGATGAGTTGTTTATTTTTTTTACTGAACCGACCCTAAAAGTATAACTATCCTCTGTTCACTGCCACTAAAAATGCAGAAACAGTTGCTTACAGAAGTCATTGAAACGAGCTTTATGTGTATGTTTACTAACTTGTATTACTTGTATTGACCAGTGTATTCATCAAAATAATTCAGACTGTTTTGGGAACTAATACTTTTTAAGCGTGGTGGGGGCGGGGAGCAGTGTGTGTGTGTGTGTGTGTGTGTGTGTGTGTGTGTGTGTGTGTGTGTGTTAGTGTTATAATGCATACTGCTTTTTGAATTATTCTTCTTAAAAGAAGTCAAGAGCCACTCTCAAACTTGACACAATTCTTTAAAATTAAAATGTGTGCCACAAATACAAAAAACATTTCTCACCAAATTTCACATGAACCTGTAAGATAAAGTCTCAGACAACATGTTTTGGTAAATCATTCAGATGTTTCGCGTCCAAGCATGCTACTCTAACTCGAAAAAGAAATGCAACATCCACAAAAATTGGTATTCCGTTATATGCCCTTAGCTGAAAAAGCAAAAATATACACCGTAAAAAATGCATTGCTTGGTCAAGACATGTTTATGGTGAACGCATTTCAGTCAGCTGAACAAACTAGTGAGTATTCATGGTTTCACGACAGAGGCTGAGATTAAGATGGCGCTATCTTGGCTATGAGAAAGCGTGACTCTGTGAGCATTGACTTTGATCACCTTTGAGTCGGTCTGCAAATGTTCACAGAGCCAGGCTTTCCTGGAGCCAAGCTAGCGCCATCTTTATGTCAGCCTCTGTCAGTCTTCTCCTGGAAGCATGGTGAAATAAGCCCTAGTAACGCTGCCATGAATACCCATTTGTTTGTTCAGCTGACTGACATGTGTTCACCATGAACATGTCTTGACCATGCAATGCAATTTTTACCATGCACATTTATGCTTTTTCAGCTAAGGGCATAAGAAATAAGGTCAGTTTTCATGTTTTTTGCGTTTCTTTTTCGTGTTAGTGTAGCATGTTCAGTCAAAAATGGTCACTGAATGGTCTGGCTCCTTATCTCGCTGATCTTCTGAACCTTTACACACCTCTTAGAATAATAGATAGTTACGCTCCTCTTCTGACACTTCTCTCCTCCAGATCCCTCGTTACCGCACCAAGACCCTTGGTGAACGCTCCTTCTCTTTCCAGGCCCCCTCCTCTTGGAATAGACTCCCTTTACCTCTCCGTTCTGCCAACTCCCTTTCTTCATTTAAGTCTTCTCTCAAAACTACTCTTCAAATCATAGCCTGCTATATTTCTTTTCAAAGTACTGTGCCCCTTCCATCCGCATGTGTTTGTGTGCATGCATGTTTGTGCGTGTGTGTGTTGCGTGTGTGTGTGTGTGCGTGCGCGTGTGATGCGTTCGTGTGTGTATTTGTGTGTGTGTGTCTGTTTAGTGCGTGCGTGCGTCTGTGTTTAGTGCATGCGTGTGTGCACGCGCGCGTGTGTATAATATATTTTTGTCATTTCTTTATTTATATTGCTTGCTGGTTTATTCATTTATTATTGTAAGCGCTTAGGGCTTCTTCTTTTTTTTTAAAGATTAGGCGCTATAAATGCTAATTATTATTATTAAAAAACATTGAATGATTGGCAAAAACATATTGCTTGGGACATTATATTAATACAAGTTTATATGAAATTTAATATTAAAAAAAAGTTTGTATTTGTGGTAGCAATTTGAATTTGAAAAAACCATAGCAAGTATAAGTGGCCCTTGAATTATTTTGAGTAGTTTACTTTGTCAAGTTACTCAATTACTGACATGGTGTCTTACCCTCAGGGCATAGTGCATGCACATTGTTGGGCCACTATTGCTAGGTTTTGTTGTTGTTCAGGTGCTGAAACGGCAACAGTGTGTTTCTTACCGCCTGTATGGTTGGTTTTGTGTGTGTCTGTGTCTGTGTCTGTGTGTGTGTGTGTGTGTGTGTGTAAACTGCGACAATTATTTTAAAAACTAATTGAAGGATTTTGATCAAATTTGGCAGAAGCGTAGACATCTTGAAAAAGAAGCTTCCTTTCGATAATCGTGACTGTGCTGATTTTGACCTTGGAGTTTGACCTTGGAAACAGAAATCGTCTTTGGGCTATATAGTTCATGTCCAAACTGTATCTCGTGAGCCAGTGAACAAAATCGCTTCAAATTTTGTGTGATGGTGTATCATGGTGCAGAACATCTCTGCTAGAAAAAGTTATAGCTGCGCTGAACTTGACCTTAAGGTTTAACCTTGAAAACCGAAATTTCTTCATGTGGCCATATCTTTCACATTGTTGGACTTATGTTGTTCAAACTTTGTACATAAATGCCTTGGTTTATTTTATAGTAAGTCTGAATAAAGAGCGCTGGTCAAGGTTAAAGACATAGGCCTTGGAGATGTAAAATTGGTGATTTAGCTATATCTTTCGCATTTAAGATGATCACCCAAAACACATTAGTTCAGTTACAGGCTTCAAATTTGGCAGGTTGGTAAACTGGGTCAAGGTCATGTATGGTGCAAAGTAGTGTTCACATTCATGACCTTGACCTTGAGTTTTGAACTAGTCTCTTTTAGCAATAGCTATAGTTCAAACATCCTTGGCATATAATCTTATATATTCTTGATCAGCATGACATTGACAACGCTATAATGTCGCATTTTAGCACCTTAATGGTTTAACACCCATGTCACTAAAAGGCATCAAGGTAAAGGTAAAGATGTGCCACCCCCCACATGCATTTCTCGGTTAATTGTATTTTTCCGTTTTTGCCTTTCTTACCATACATAAAGCTGTATTTTAGGAACATTTTTAGCTAATTACCTTTTTGGAATACTAACCCTAACCCTACCCCTAAAACCTAACCCTACCCCCCACTATGTACTGCAGTACACCGCGATTTGTCACAGTTGTGGTTCGTTGCGTTTTTCCGTCTTATACGGTGGGGGGTAGGGTTAGGGTTAGGGCTAGGGTTAGGGTTAGGGTTAGTATTCCAAAAAGGTTATTAGCTAAAAATGTTCCTAAAATACAGCTTTATGTATGGTAAGAAAGGCAATAACGGAAAAATACAATTAACCGAGATAGGTAGGGGGGGTGGCACATCTTGACCTTTACCGGCATCAAATCAGGACTTGTTATCCAAAGACCCTATTTTCTTAAATTTGGGAGGTTAAGGATAGGCCTAATGTTATGTATGTCACAGAGGAATTTGCAATATTGCAGATATTTTTTATTTTCTCTGCCCAGTTAAGTTTAATGGTACTTTGGGGCTGAAAAATGGCTGGCGGCGAAAGGCTTAAGGCAAAATTGGAGGGACTGAAATTTTATTTTGAGGTAGCCAATATTTTGAATTAAAAATACCCTCTCTTTTTTTTTTAAAAGACCCTTTAGCATAAAGATTATTAAACTGGGACCAGAAAATTATTGTGAGTTATCCAGTGTTTTTGAGTTATCCGTTTGCGGTTTTTGAGTTATCAAGAATCCACTGTATGTCGTTATTATTGTAAGAAGAGAGAGAATGTGTGTGTGTGCGTTTCTGTTTCTGTGTATTAGTCGAAAGGGCCACTTTTTTTTTGGTGGTGTGTGTGTGTGTGTGTGCTTGCGCGCACATGTGTGTGTGTGTGTGAACATTCTGACAAATAAATATGTGTTGCCATAGGTGAAACTACTGATGTGAGTACAGATGTACTGATAAAAACCGGTTAGAAAAAACAGTTCAAAGCGAAAAACCGGTTGGGAATTTTGAACCGGTTCTCAACTCCAGTAGTATGTATTTTTTTTTTTTACAGGGTTTTACCGTTTACAGTATCAGTAACGTTTTTTCCCCGATGGTAGCATTCTCAATAGTCAATGTTTCCAAACCATGTTAACTGCATGAGTTTCATCTCATCCTCTTTAAAAAGAAAAGTAAATAAAATAAACCCAGTACAGAACACATTACAATGGTGTCACACAGTTTGGCAACAAGTCCTTCACTTAACACCAGTCATTCAACAGGACTCATCAACTTCAGGCAATGTTCCACAGAACACAATGGTGTCACACAGTTTGGCAACGAGTCCTTCACCCATCAACTTCAGGCAGTGCTCCACAGAACACAATAGTGTCAGTCACACAGTTTGTCCTTCACTTAACACCAGTCATTCAACAGGACTCATCAACTTCAGGCAATGTTCCACAGAACACAATGGTGTCACACAGTTTGGCAACGAGTCCTTCACCCATCAACTTCAGGCAGTGCTCCACAGAACACAATAGTGTCAGTCACACAGTTTGTCCTTCACTTAACACCAGTCATTCAACAGGACTCATCAACTTCAGGCAATGTTCCACAGAACACAATGGTGTCACACAGTTTGGCAACGAGTCCTTCACCCATCAACTTCAGGCAGTGCTCCACAGAACACAATAGTGTCAGTCACACAGTTTGTCCTTCACTTAACACCAGTCATTCAACAGGACTCATCAACTTCAGGCAATGTTCCACAGAACACAATGGTGTCACACAGTTTGGCAACGAGTCCTTCACCCATCAACTTCAGGCAGTGCTCCACAGAACACAATAGTGTCAGTCACACAGTTTGTCCTTCACTTAACACCAGTCATTCAACAGGACTCATCAACTTCAGGCAATGTTCCACAGAACACAATGGTGTCACACAGTTTGGCAACGAGTCCTTCACCCATCAACTTCAGGCAGTGCTCCACAGAACACAATAGTGTCAGTCACACAGTTTGTCCTTCACTTAACACCAGTCATTCAACAGGACTCATCAACTTCAGGCAATGTTCCACAGAACACAATGGTGTCACACAGTTTGGCAACGAGTCCTTCACCCATCAACTTCAGGCAGTGCTCCACAGAACACAATAGTGTCAGTCACACAGTTTGTCCTTCACTTAACACCAGTCATTCAACAGGACTCATCAACTTCAGGCAATGTTCCACAGAACACAATGGTGTCACACAGTTTGGCAACGAGTCCTTCACCCATCAACTTCAGGCAGTGCTCCACAGAACACAATAGTGTCAGTCACACAGTTTGTCCTTCACTTAACACCAGTCATTCAACAGGACTCATCAACTTCAGGCAATGTTCCACAGAACACAATGGTGTCACACAGTTTGGCAACGAGTCCTTCACCCATCAACTTCAGGCAGTGCTCCACAGAACACAATAGTGTCAGTCACACAGTTTGTTCTTCACTTAACACCAGTCATTCAACAGGACTCATCAACTTCAGGCAGTGTTCCACAGAACACAATGGTGTCACACAGTTTGTCCTTCACTTCTTTTTCTTCTTTGTCGATCACATCAGATGGAGATGCCAGCAGTCTGCACGAATGCAGCTGTCGCATGGAGATCAGTCAGGTTTCCATGCAGCTTTCCATCAGTGGTGTTGGGTCTGGACACATTTCTTGTCTGGGGACATTGTGGAGTGGGCAATGTTGAAGAACATGCTCTACATTCATGAGGTCTGCTCCGCATGGGCATGCTTCGGTTTCTCCAATTCTAAATTTGCTGAAAAGGTGGGCACGAAGTCTGTTGTGCCCTTTTCTCAGCCTGATTAGGATGACCTGGTTCGTTCTGCTGAGCTTGTGGTAGGGATCAGCCGGGTTAAATTTGGGATGGCGCTGTTTCCATTTCTTATGGGACAGGGCTTTGATGACAGTCTTTTCCTCGGAATAGGAGACCTGTCTGTCCTCTTGTTCCAGTTGCGCTCCCTCCTTTGCCAGCCTGTCCGCCTGCTCATTGCCATGGATCCCACAGTGCTGGGACCCACTGCAGGACCAAATGTGTTTGTGCCGAGAGGTCCATCAGTGCTGTCGACAACTCGTTTAGATCTTTCTGACGGGGGTTCCGAAGTGCACTCAGGAGAAAGAGCGTCTGTGAAGAGGACCACTTTGGGTTTGGTTCGTGGCAGGTTGGCTCTGATTTCTGTTGCTGCTGCTCTGAGTGGTTCGGTTTCCGCTTTGAAATTTGTGGAGTATTTTCCAGTTGCTATTTTGAGGTGTGTTTCTTCATCTTTGTACCTGATGTACACTCCACCCCCTCCATCTCGGACAGCTTCAGTCGCAGATCCGTCTGTGAAAGCATGGGTCCACTGCTCTTCTGGGTACTTGATGCTGATGTACTCCAGCGTCAGTGACGTCCTCTCTGGCTCTGGTTGGGAATCTCTGCCCACCACCCCTGGAACTTCACAGAAGATGGGTGGTAGCTGTTCTCGTTTCCATGAGGGGAGAGTCGTGACTGATGGGATAGGTTTGGGCATGTGGTCCAACATTTCTGGGTCTCTCCTTTCCAGGATCTTGCTTTGCTGGAGGAAGTTAGATCTTTAAAGCCTCCCCTTTGTTGGTTGATTCATGCGGTTGTACATTGGATGGTCCTGAAGTCTTTTGAACTTTGCGGCTTGAGTCAATACCTTGATGTCTCGTCTCCCTTCGATGGACTGTAAACCTGTAGTTGTTTCCATTTCAGAGATAGGGGTGCTTCTCATGGCTCCAGTCATCATCTTCATGGCCTGGTTCTGCATTCTGCTCAGCTTTTCTGTGTTGGATTTGGCAGCTGAGCATGTTGCAGCCATTCCGTACTCGAGGACGGGGCGAATCCTTCCCACATAGAGCTTTCTTAGCACCCTCTGGTCCGCACCCCACTGAGTTCCAGACAGCTTCTTCATCAGTGTCATTCTGATTTTTGCCCTGCTTTGATTCTTCTGAATCTGGTTTTCCAGGTGAGTCTGCGATCCAGAGTGACTCAAAGGTATGTGGGTGTGTCATCAGCCCTAAGCTCTTTTCCATTCAGGTTTAGGTTCACTCTCTGCGGCTGAGTTGAGAGGCTGAAGACTGTATATGTTGTCTTCCTTTCATTGACCTTGACAAGCCATGATTGGGCCCATGCTTCTATCTCCCTGAGCGCCTGTTGCAGTCTGTACTTTGCAGTGGTGATATATTCCTCACTGCACCAGAGTGCAAGGTCGTCTGCATAGATAGCTCCTCGCACATTTTTGGGCATTCTGTGCATAATATCTCTGATGAAGATGAGGAACAGTGTTGGGGACAGTACTCCACCTTGTGGGACTCCTTGTTTGAGGGTCTTCTTGCTGAAGTGCTGTTTGATGCGGACCCTGGCCTTTCTGTTGTGCAGGTACTGCCCAATCCACTTGAACATCTGACCAGCAACACCGCACTGGCGCATTTTGAGCTTAGGCCTTCCTTCCACACCTTGTTAAATGCCTTTTCCAAGTCGATCCAGACAGCTAGAGTGTGTTTCTCTCCTGGAATGCGTCTTCAATGGCTTGAGAGATGTAGGTGACTTGGTCGTCTGTTGACCGATCTTGCCTGAAGGCTGCTTGCTCTGGTGTGATGAACTTTTTGTCTTCAAGGTGCTACATCAGCCTGGTGTTGATTAGACGCTCCATCCATTTCCCAATACAACTGGTCAGGCTGATTGGGCGGTAGTTTCCAGCCTTTGTCTTTTCTTTGCCTTTGTTGTGTATGGGGATCATGATGGCTTCTCTCCAGGCTTGTGGAACTGTTCCCTTTTTCCATCCTTCATTGAAGAGCTGCAGGAGTTTCTTTTGGCTTTTGGGGCCAAGGTGAAGCAACATTTCGTTTGTAACCTTATCTGGACCTGGGGCTTTCTTGAGTTTTAGGGTTTTGATGGCATCCTCCAGTTCTGTGATGATGAAGGGTGAGCTCATCAGGGATTCATTATTGTGGCCGAAAACAGCCTCCTGTGCATCTCTGATTTATCTCCTTCTCTCTGTGGGACATGGAGGGCGCTGGTCTCTGCATACTGCTTGATAAAGCAATCAGCTGCCTGCTTGCCAGTGCAGAGATTTCCTTTATTCTCAAGGGTGATTGTGGAACTTCTGGGTGTTTCGTCGCTCAAGGCCTTTGCAAGGTTCCAAAGCTTGTTACCGTCTTTGTCCAGGTTTAGCTCCTCTGTCTTTTCCTGCCAGGTTCTGCGAGCCTCCTGGATGACCGTTCTCCTGTGCCTTGCAGTGGCAGCTTTAAAAGCGATGTTGTTCTCCTCCACAACCTTCCTGGCTTCCTCCACTGCATCTTCTTCTTCTTGGAGTTCCTCTGTCCAGTAAGGCCTGTAGTCTTTCTTGGCTCCATGTGGTATGGATTCTTGTGCGGCTTTCAGGATGGCTTTAGTAAAGGTCTTTACTTTGTTGTTAAGGTTCTGGCGTTTGTTCTTTATTTCCATTGTATACTGGTCCACCAGATTTGAGAACCGCTCCCAATTTGCCTTTTTATAGTTCCACCTGGGAAACGTGTCAGCTGCTTGAGGTTTGAAATGTAAATCCAGACTGATCTTGATTGGTTTGTGATCACTGCCTCCCAGTTGACTCAGCACAGTTCTGGTCGCTATTCTGGAGACGTCGCTGGTAGCAAAGGCCAGATCTGGTGTTGTGCTGGTGAGCCAACATATTATGGAGAAGAAGGTTGGTGGATCATCGGGGTCATTCAGAAGGACGAGGCCATTGTCGACTTGCCAGTCTTCGACTTCTTCTCCTCTTCTGTCGGCTTCATCATAGCCCCATGCCTCTGAATGGCTGTTAAAATCCCCGACAACCAGGCACTTGCTGTTCTGTAAGTCCATAAGATCAAGGGGTAGATCCCTGTCTGACGGGCTGTACACATTGAGAACTTTAAACTGTCGGCTGTCCACAACGAGATTTACTCTGTGGATTTCAGCTTGGTTATTGGTGCTGACAGTGAAATCCTGTGCTGGAATCGAGTTCTTCACCAGGATGGCCACTCGGAACACCTGATAGTCTCTCACGGAGAAGCGCTGGTTTTCTTTCAGGTGGGTTTCTTGGATGCAAGCGACTTCGATGTTCTCTTGATGGAGTCTCTCTGCAAGTGGGACCTTCTTGTTGTACACACCTTCTGCATTCCATTGCAGGATGTTGACGGACATGATGTCTGGGCAAATCAACGTGATCTGCAGCCTCCCCTTTCCCTCCCCATCTTCTAGCTTGACCTCCGGTAGCTGAGGGTGGGCCGCTTTGAGGCTGAGGGCCCGGCACTCTTCCTCCCCGGTGGATCTCCAAAGGACGAGCACCACAACGTGTAGATGAATTAGCAATCTCCATCATATAGTGAAAAGGCGTGATGCAGTGGTTAGGCACCCGGGGGTCCTGCATCGCGGACTTCAGCCATGAACGTTGATCGGGGGTTCCTCCCCATGACCGACTGCCTGCTAGGGCTGGGAGCTCGGTCTGCTCCTTGGTTTGAAATAAGAGTTTTCCTTCTCCTAGATGGACTGCCTGCCAAGGCTAAACGAGCTCCATCTACCCGTGTTTGAAATCAGAGTTTTCCCTCTCCTAGATGGACTGCCTGCCAAGGCTAAACGAGCTCCATCTACTCGTGTTTTAAATCAGAGTTTTCCCTCTCCTAGATGGACTGCCTACCAAGGCTATGAGCTCCATCTGCCCGGACCGGTCTAGCCTGTGACCCCTCTCGATTGAGTTGCCGAGACTAGTTTTGCTATTGCGCCGGTTGTACGCACCCATGCCGTGTTCGCCATGACCAGGTCATGCCCACCCTGCCCCATGTCCCCGCAGGAACAGCCACATTAACGTGGTGTGGAGGTACGACTATGGAATTCACTCATATTAGGGACGCACTGGGGCACCCTAAGAGAGAGATCTTCGCAGGGCGTCCTTCACTTAACACCAGTTATTCAACAGGACTCATCAACTTCAGGCAGTGTTCCACAGAAGAACATTTGAAGTGATTCTGTGCAGCAGCTCACTTGCTATTTGCCCAGACAGTCAAACATTTGAAGTGATTCTGTGCAGCGGCTCACTTGCTATTTGCCCAGACAGTCAAACATTTGAAGTGATTCTGTGCAGCGGCTCACTTGCTATTTGCCCAGACAGTCAAACATTTGAAGTGATTCTGTGCAGCGGCTCACTTGCTATTTGCCCAGACAGTCAAACATTTGAAGTGATTCTGTGCAGCATCAACAGCAAAGAAACCGACATGAACAGTACCATAAGGCGCACCTTGTTATAAGGTGCACCCCCCAAATTTGAAACAAAATTCAGATTTTTGTTTCTCCAACTAACCACCCAAACACCATGATACAAGCTTTCAAAACACAAAGGTTTCTTCTTCAGGAATGAATGACAGGAAATGACAACAGACACAACTTTCCAGGCACAGGTGAACACTTATCAGAGACAAAATCATAATCGAGTAATTGAGAAACAAATGACAATAATAATGGGTACTTTTACAGTGTATAGCGCAATACCCCGTAGTGGGCTCATCGTGCTTTACAAAGGCATTAAAATTATAAAAGAATCAACACATAAAGATGGTACAAGGAACAAGTTAACAGTATCACATCAAGGCAAGGACGGACAGACAAAATCAATAATCCCCTTTTCGCTGAACCTCGGGGGCTAAATATGTAATAAAATCACTAACGAAATTGTATTGGTACAATAGTCCCCCGCTGAACCTCGGGAGCTAAATTAGTAAATATCTAATAAAATCACTAACGATATTGTATTGACCAGTACAATAGTCCCCCACTGAACCTCGGGAGCTAAATATCTAATCAAATGACTAACGCTATTGCATTGGCACAATAGTCCCACGCCGAACCTCGGGAGCTGAAAATTATTAATCAAATGACCAACGCCGATGCATGAGTACAATAGTCCCCCGCTGAACATTGGGAGCTGAATATCTAATAACTCTTTCAATCCTGCAGACCGGTTTCAAGGCTTAATACCTTTCAATCATGGAGAACGGAAAACCGTTCTGGAAGAAATAACTCCTATCAATCCGAGAGACCGGTATTCCGGGATCGTACATTGGACTTCCCGCAATCGCGCCATCAAAGTGCTCA
>CM065692.1:921599-1020212 GCA_017654935.2 Phymorhynchus buccinoides
GCAACTCTTTAAGTACAATTAAGCGTTACTTGTCGGCAGATGATCCTGTTGTACCGCCTCATTTTTATCTTGGCAAGAGGGAACAGCAAGTGATGCACTGCCGTCTCCGTCTGGGCATGAGAATGATATGTTTAATCGTCATCTTGTCTATGGCCCATTTTGTGCTTGTGGTAATGGGGCGGAGACGGTGGAGCATTACTTTGTTACATTGTATTCTCTTTAATGGAGCCTGTGCTCGTACAAGTTCTTTTTTTTTTTTTTTTGTCTTAAACATTCTAATAGAATATTGTATTGTCGAAACACTTCTCAAGGGTAACCCTACACTACACATTAATACAAACATTTTGATATTTGAAACTGTCCATGAATATATTTCCGAAACCAACAGGTTTTAAGTCATGTTTGTATTTATTTTATTTAACTATTTATTTATTTATCTTATTTATTAGCACTAGTAGTATTGAAATTTTAAAAAAGCAATACTGTCTGTATATCACAAACGTGTACGAATTGTGTGTGCTTCTCCAATGCTACTGGCTGATTCACAGTTCATGTTGTACTATGGAAAAATCATTGTTTTGTTTCCCCTTGGTCTCTCACAAATTCACAAATTTGTAAACTTATTGATTTATTATTATATTATTATTATTATAATTATTATCATATAATTATAGGTATTATTATTATTACTTATGTTTTGTTCACACTTTAAACTCTTGTTTGTATTCACAGTTTATATTGGTTTAAACGCAGTCTCCATTTGTTCAATCAATTGTGCAATTATGACGTTTATTTAAGGAGCACGGTATAAGCTTCGAGCTTGTTGTTGCTCTAATTGTCTTTTTGTTTGATCGTTTTCGAGTGAGTGAATAAAGATTTGTTTAAACCATAAAGGGGGATTTCACATTATTGCCAAAAGGCCTTGATACAGTCATGTCATAAGGGGGATACACATTATTGCCAAAAGGCCTTGATACAGTCATGTCATAAGGGGTATACACATTATTGCCAAAAGACCTTGATACAGTCATGTCATAAGGGGGATTCACATTATTGCCAAAAGGACCTATTTGATACAGTCATGTCATAAGGGGGATACACATTATTGCCAAAAGGCCTTGATACAGTCATGTCATAAGTGGTATACACATTATTGCCAAAAGGCCTTGATACAGTCATGTCATAAGGGGGATACACATTATTGCCAAAAGGCCTTATTTGATACAGTCATGTCATAAGGGGGATTCACATTATTGCCAAAAGGCCTTGATACAGTCATGTCATAAGGGGGATTCACATTATTGCCAAAAGGCCTTGATACAGTCATGTCATAAGGGGGATTCACATTATTGCCAAAAGGCCTTGATACAGTCATGTCATAAGGGGGATACACATTATTCATTTATTGCCAAAAGGCCTTGATACAGTCATGTCATAAGGGGGATTCACATTATTGCCAAAAGGCCATATTTGATGCAGTCATGTCATAAGGGGGATTCCACATTCACAGGGGGTTGTGGGGTTGGATCATGGGGATTTGGGGGAAACAGGGGAGAGGGGATGGGAGGAGATGGGAAGGGGGAAGGGGGTTTCTATAGTCGAGATTTGAATCCTTCCACTGAGGGTAATGATATAATTGTTTTAAATTATAACCTCAGATGTTCAATATAGCAACGCCAGTTTAATTTAGGAATTAAATAGACTCCTAAGAATTTTACATTTGTTTAATATTGAAGAATTTTGCCTTCTAAAACAAGTTGGGTAGAGATGTTTTAAAGTATTGTTTATTTTCTTGGTAAGTTTCTTTGTCTGGACATTCTCAGTTGGTTGTGGTCAATGGTCTGTCCTCCAAGCCCTCTCAGCTATGTTGTGGTGTCCCTCAGGGGTCGGTGTTAGGCCCAATTCTCTTCACTCTGTACACCCAACCTCTTTCAAATGTCATTGAAAGTAATCATTTTGATTATCATAAGTTTGCTGATGACACTGAGATCAATAAGCCCGCTCCTGTTTCTGATTTTCCTGTGGTGTCCAATCAAACGGAGCAATACGTGTCTGATGTCAAATCATGGATGGATAAGAATAGACTCAAGTTGAATGAGGACAAGACTGAGTTGCTAGCTGTTGGAAACCACAACCGCCTCTCGGTGATAAAGCGTGATCCTTTGACCTTGTCAGATGATTCAGTACCTTTTCAAAAGTCAGTAAAGTATCTACTATCTAGGTGTCTGTCTGGATGAATCTCTCTCATTCGATCAACATATTTCATCTGTCTGTCGTTCAACATTCTATCATCTTCAGCGACTTTGTTCCATTCGTTCATACTTATCACTTGAAGCTGCTACACAACTTGCTGTTTCTCTCATACTGTCCAGGCTTGATTACTGCAATGCAGTCCTTGCAGGTCTCCCTCTCTCTACTGTCAAGCGTCTTCAGAGTCCAGAATGCTGCTGCCAGGGTTGTGCTCAGAAAGCGTAAGACTGATTCAGCGACACCCCTGCTGAGACAGCTGCACTGGCTCCCTGTTGACGCTAGAGTAGAGTACAAAGTGGCCAACTCTTGCCTATCGCTACTTCGAAGGCTCTCTTCCAGACTACCTTTCCTCTCTTCTCTCTGCCTACACACCAGAACGCAACCTCAGATCAAGTAGCCTCAAACTTCTTTGCACACCTGTCACCAAATACAAAACAGTTGGAAACAGAGCTTTCTGTTTCCAAGCACCACACATCTGGAACAACCTCCCTTCCTCTCTCCGCAGCTCTCCATCTTTGTCTTCTTTCAAAACTGGCCTGAAAACTGTTCTCTTCAAAAAATACCTCTGTTGATCTCCTGTGTCTTTTCCCCTTCACTTCAGTTCACCCTCTGTGAGTGTGAGTTTTTGCTGAGTTGGTCTATGTGTGAGTGCAGTGCGATAATGGGCTAATTGTTTTTTGTCATGGATTTTTTTTTTTGTATGGTTGTGTTTCCACTTTTGTATAATTATGTTGTTTTTCTTCATGATTATTGTATGTATGTTTTTTGTAAAGTGCTGTGAGTCCTGCTGCGTCAGGAGAACGGCGCTATATAAGATTAAGAGTTATTATTATTATTATTTATTATTAAGTTATGCCCACAACTTCTACCTTCTTCTATTTTACTAAGTGGTGTTAGGATCATAAAGATTACAAGAGGGCAATATAGTCCCAGTTACCAGCAACGCCCACACAATAATAAATACTCCCCCTCACAGTCACACACACACACACATAAAAATAAAAATGGGAAAATAAATTGTATGCCACTTGTTGTAAATTTAGAATGATCTCCCCTGAATTTCATCAATGGTCAACCTATGGCAATATTTTTCACGCCAGAGGGCAGTCAATGCACTAGGGGCTTATCACAGAGCGATTTTCTTACTTGGGCGTAGTGAGAGAGAGAGTGATGGTAGGACCAACTCACTGTCTCTCTCTCTTTCCTTATCCCCAACTAATTAATAATATAGAGAGGATTAGCCCCACACGAGCGTCATGCCCTCTGGCGTGAGAAAAATCGCACTAAGTCTCTCATTAACTGATTAAGACCACCTCATGAAACTCTGGGAGTTAATTTTGGACTATATGATCATTGTCTATTTTCGCTCAGACAGCTTCCTGTCACATGAGCGTAGATGCGTCATGCTGCCGTTATGCACCTAACTAAGAAATAGTTAGGCCCAGCATGTCCGACTTCGCCTGAAGAAATCTTTGTAAGAATTTATAGAAAAAAAAAAGGCAGGAGAATGGACCAGTGAGATAGAAAGATAGCAGATGACAGTAAGCAAAGGGAAAAGGCAGAGTCAAAGAGAGTGACAGATTAGAGGAAGCTACAAGCACAGAACTTCCAGAAGGTGAGGGAACTATTTTGTACGAAAGACCCCCCCCCCGGTATCCCCATGGGGGGGGGGGGGGGGATTATATTGATATGGCTTGTTGTTCTGTGAATCTGACGTGATGGACAGCATCTGCATGGCCTAAGGCATCATTGTACACAAGTTTTTATTACGATCAGTGTAGTGGTTTAGGTGCTATGGACTAGCACACAATTTGGTCAAACACACAACACACACACACACACCACACACACACACACACACACACACACACACACATACAGACAGTAGAGAAACGCACAGCCCTCGTCCCCATCGTAACATTCTCAAAATGGATTTGTTCTCAAAATGTCTGCGCATAATGTGCGAAATCGATCATGACGTACCATCAAATTTTATCTTTTGGGTATTCAACACTAAATTGACCCTAAACCCTAAACTATCAGGGTATCCCTTGTCGCAGTCAAAAGTGTAGCTCATGCAAATCTGCAGCTCGCTACTAATGTACTATGAGAGTCTGTATTTGCGACATTGAGCATGAACCACAAATTTCACTTTTTTGTAGGGTTAGGGATAGGGTTAGGGTTAGGTAAATGGTTCAAGTAAAGAAAGAGTGAAATTTGTGGTTGTCGCAAATACAGACTCTCATAGTAGCGAGCCTGCAGATTTGCACGAGCTACACTTTTGACTGCGACATCCCTAACCTGAAACCGTCAAACACACAAAACATAATTTTGCACATGCGCAGACATTTTGAGAACAAATCCATTTTGAGAACGCCACACCAGGTCAGGTAGATAGGACATTAGGCCTCGCGGCCTCTTCACTGTCCTTTCATTTCTGTTTGAACTTTTGCACAGCTGAGAGGTTTTTATATTTTGTTTTTGGCAAATCTGCCTTTTAGTCATGCTCATATTGCAGTTTTGAGATGTGTTCTATAACTTTTAGAACTGGGACTAAGAACCTGCTTTTCTTTTTAGACTTTGGAACAAAGTAAAAACATGTATAGTCTACTGACTCAGTCAGGAATCAACAGCAACAGTTGTTGAACGAGTTTCTGACTTTCTCTGTGAAAGAATTCCACACAACGCCCATTTCAACTCCCACGCTTTACTTACAGTTTGGTAGACAATCGCAGAAAAATTCAGTCTCCAAAATGATTGTTGTGTCTAATTCCTTTCTTTCTGAGTGTTGAATTGGGGACAAAACAGTGTGAATTCCAACCAGAGGCGTGATACGTCGACACACTCTTCGTCGTCACCTGCGGAGCAATGGTGGGTCAAGGTAACAATCTGTGTCAAAGCACGGATCGGAGTATCGGCGAACACATGCCGAGAAATTAGAAAGCTGTGTTTGGATATTAAACGAACACATTACTTGCGGTAGTGTGTGTGTGTGTGTGTGTGTGTGTGTGTGTGGTGTGTGTGTGTGGTGTGTGTGTGGTGTGTGTGTGTGTGTGAGTGTGAGAGAGAGAGCCGAGAGAGAGAGGGAGAGAGAGAGAGAGAGAGAGAGAGAGAAAACTTGAAAAAACTTGAAAACTTGAACTTTATTTATGCAAGGATACAGATTTTAGGCAAGATTTTAGAGAGAGAGAGAGAGAGAGAGGAGAGAGAGAGAGAGAGAGAGAGAGAGAGAGAGAGAGAGAGAGAGAGAGAGAGAGAGAGAGAGAGAGAGAGAGAGAGAGAGATGAATGAATTTTATTTATAGAGGGTAATAGAGTAAGCAATAACATGCTTTTTTACATCCAGCCCTCTGGACAGAATACATAATAGAGAGGACGAGAGAGAGAGAGAGGAGAGAGGAAGAGAGAGATAGAAGGAGAGGAGAGAGAAAGACGAGAGAGGAGAGAGAGAGACTGAGAGAGAGAGAGAGAGAGAGAGAGAGAGAGAGAGTAGAGAGAAGAGAGAGAGATGAGAGAGAGAGAGAGAGAGAGATTAAAATTATAGCCCCGTCGACAACAAAAGGCCAGAGAGGAGAGAGAGAGAGAACGAACGAACGAACATGTTTTTTATTTGAGGAAAAGCGGAATAAGCACAATAACCGACTCTTTTTTTCATCCGGCCCTCAGAACAAAAAGAAAATAAATTAAAAAATACAAATAGACAAAAAAAGTCATCGCAAAATACAAGAAAAAAAAGAAAAAAATCAACCTTCAATCAAGGTCGCAAACGGACGCACCGTGCAAGGCATATAAATAAAATAAATTACATCAATTAACGATTTGAGCCCACCATTTTTTAAAGTCCTTTCCCCCCTGCAGATGGGTGTCCGGCGCGCGCAACAGGGGTTCATATATTTTTTATTGTTTTTTATCACGGGCGTTTTTTTAGGGGTTCTTTCGTAACTAAACCGTTTTTTATTTTTTTATTTTGTTTTTTTGTTTTTACGCGCGGTTTTTGCGTTTGCTTCCGATTTTTTCTCGTAAACCGCTCCCCCCCCCAGCGTGCTCCCCCCCCCCCCCCACCCCCACCCCCCCTTTTTGGGACTGCCCATGCGGTGCCCTGTCACTGCTCGGGGCGGAGAGGAGGGGTCCCCTTCCCCTCCCTCCCTCCGTTCCGAGCATACACGGAATCGTTAACCATCCCCACTTCCATTCCAACTCTCATTTTCACTACCCATCATCATTAATAAGTAAAAGCTTAAAAAAAAACTTCGTTTTATTTTCTCTTAACTTCAGACTCCATCATGATATCAGGGGCGGGCGGAGTTTTTGTTGCTACCCCCCCCACCTTACCCCCCCCCCCCCCCCTCACCCCCCCCCCCCCCCCTAATCCCCCCCCCCCCCCACCCCCCCCCCCCCCCCCCCCCCCCCCCCCCCCCCTGGGATCAGATGGAACACATAATACTAATTATAGTAATGGAGGCCTCTGGCGGTATGTTCCCCCACTTATTAACAACATCATTATATAATACAACTGATCCTGATTAAGATTCGTTCACTTAAAAAACTAATCACCAATGGTCAGGTTTTAGGACCAAATTACACATAAAACAAACAAGATTTTAATAGTAACTTTTAAAACAAAACGAATTTTGGTATTCATAAACTGACTTTTTACAAAATTTTAACCTATTTTAACATAAGAAAACTACTAGAGATATATACTCTAATAAAACATCTCTAGACTATGCATAGTACATCCTAAGGGACTAGATTTAACAGGTTAAAAAATATTAATCTTTCACTAAATAGCTTGTATGTAAAAGATGTGTACATAGTAATGGTGTACATAGGTTTTTGGAAAAGAAAATGAAGCCACTGGTTTTTTTTATAACCAATTGGTTATTGACGGACTCAGATTAAAACTGAACTTATCTACTTGAAAGACTGACTAGTAGTGGTCAGGTTCCATAACTTAATTAAAACAAAAGCAAACATAATTTTAACAATAACTTTTTAATAAAATGATTTTATCACTTATAAACATCTTCTAATAATAAATTTACATACTTTCACATATGTGAAAACTACACTATGTCCTGTCCTATGGGACAAGATTAAACAGGTTAAACACTTTAAAAAAACAAATTTAAAAATAGTTAGATTACAATTTAGCTAAATCTTAATAAGTCTTCTTATATAAAAACAATAAATACAACTTTACTCATTAAAAGACTAAATAGCTTGTATGTAAAAGTTGTGTACATAATAATAATAATGTACATATTATTTTTAATAATACCTTCTGGTCTTTCTGAAAAGAAAAAACCAAGTAAATTTTTGTATCAACCTTGTACAGTCTTGTATATAGGCCTATGCCTCAAATTTTTTAATAATAAAGCTCTTTTGAGCACACAACATGGATTTTAAAAAAAACAAACGCTCAGTTGAGCGTAAAAAAAAAAAAAAAAAAAAAAAAAAAAAAACAAAACCTCCCCAAAAAAAAACTCCTCTCCCCCTCCTCATAATAAACATGAATTTTAATCAGTAGCCCTGGGGTTTTTTTTAATTAGATTTCCTCCAATCTGCCAGACTTAAAAGCAAACAGCTAAATATCTTTTACAAACAAAATATTTTATTACAAACATAAATTTTAAAAAAAAAAAACAAAAATCAACTTATGCGCAATTCAAAATTTTCTAAATTTATTTCCAAAAAAATTATCAAACAAAATAATAAAAAACCATCTTATCACTTAAAAATCCAGGATCTTTATAATTTTAAATGCCCCAAATGGTCTTTTGACCCAGAAGGCGTTAAAACCTCTATTTTTCTCTCTCTCTCAATTACACGAGACTGAGACAAGGACAGACAGACAGACAGACAGATACAGAGAGAGGGAGGTCAAAATAAAAGAACAGAATAAAATGGAAGAAATGGAGCAATATATGCAGGAAAAATAATGCATAGTAAATACAATGTACATAAAAGAAGATTTAACACATAAGCATGTATTATAACAAATGAGATATTTAAAAAAGGATATTAAGTAAACATTCTTGGATATTATGAGCTAGACTATTCCTTCATGACTATTTGATGATATCTTTTTTTGAGTGCGTTTAAACAAACATGAACGTTAAATTGGGAAGAAATGCCGTTCCAAAGGAGACATCCTGCATATTGTAAGCTAGATTTGAAATAGATCTTAATTTGGCGAGAGAGAGAGAGAGAGAGAGAGAGAACGAGAGAGAGAGAATGAGAGAGATGAGAGAGAGAGAGTGAGAGAGCGAGAGGGGAGAGAGAGGGATGGAGGGAGAGAGAGAGATTTAGATGAGAGAGAGAGAGAGAGAGAGAGAGAGGAGATGAGAGAGAATTGAATGGAATTGACTGAATTTTTATTCATAGAGGGGGTTAATAGAGTAAGCAATAACATGCGAGAGAGAGAGAGAGAGAGAGGGGGACAGAAGAGAGAGAGAGAGAGAGAAGAGATGAGAGAGAGAGAGAGAGAGACGAGAGCGAGAGAGAGAGAGAGAAGAGAGAGAGAGAGAGAGAGAGTTTTTTTATTTACTTTTTTTTTAATTCTCAGGGATCTCTCTTCCATCATAGCCAGTGTATTTAGCTGACAATAAAGATTAGGCCTACCGTATGTTTCGGATTATAGCGATGCTTTCCGGCTTTTTCAGAGTGAGACCCCTGCGCTTTACTAGATACAATACACAGCCATGGGATTAGTTTCACAACGGCTAACGTTTCGTCGCGCTCGCTCGCTCAAATCGGCAAAAACGGCCTAAGAAACACCTTTCGTTTGCCGATAGTTCGCATGGCGTTTTGCTCTCAGTCGAAAGGCGACAAGGAGCGAACTATCTGGAACTAGTAGGGGGTGAATACGCTTCTGGTTGTTCATTGGCCCATTAAAGTTTGCTTAAAAATTTTAAAAATTGGACCAATCAGACAAGAGCTTTGTAATTATTCTTCCGCAAACGGCGCTTTCTCAAGTGTTTCTTAAGCTTCGAATTCCATTCTCTCCCGTATTTTAAAGGCGGAAATCGACGGCGATAATCGAGCGCAAAACGTTTAGGCCCCGTTTGCCGTGAGCGTTATTCTCTCGGCGACCGTTATATAGAGAAACTAGCATATGTTTCTGATTGGCCGGGGGCCGTTTCACAAGCGCGAACGTTACCGATGCGTTCGCTCAAACGTCGGCAAAAGAGGTGTTTCTTGGTACCGTTTTTGCCGATTTGAGCGAGAGGGGGAGATATCAAGGCGGACAGAGATAAAAAGGACAGACGACCGACAAACAAATATGAGAGATTAAATACCGATTACTCAGAGAGACAGACAAATAAGAAAGCGTGAGACAGACAGACAAGAAAGAGACATATGAGAGAGAGAAGAGAGAGAGAGAGAGAGAGATGAGAGAGAGAGAGAGAGAGAAGAGAGAGAGAGAGAGAGAGAGAGAGAGAGAGAGAGAGAGATTGAGAGAGAGAGAGAGAGCGAGAGAGACAAAGGCAGAAGAGAGAAACATTAAAACAGGCAAAACAGAGACTGAAGATTGACAAAGACACTGAGACAGAGACAAACAGGCAGGAACATACAGGTAGACAGACAAACCAAAGAGAGAGAGAAAGATAGTGACAGATGAGAATTTAACGATTAAGACAGACTGATAGACAAGAGACAGACAGGCAGACACAAGATAAGACAGAGACAGACACCACACAGACAAGACAGAAAACCACCCAGATAGAAACAGGAGACAAATGATAATAGAGAATGAGATACAGAGACAGAGATACAGACAAAAAGACAGACATGCATACAGGTAGATGAGAGATACAGACAATCTTCTTTCAATTAAGCATCCCACTTCAAGATTTTGAAGATTTTGATGCTATCATAACAGGGGGCTTCCGTAAGTGTATCCAAATATGACTGGCTGCACAGATGTCAGCTACACGGAGACAAGAAAGGGAGGGGCGGGGCGAATCGATTGGGAGGGGGGGAGCAGGGAAAGGATGATGGGCTTGGTTTGGGACTGGGGGAGGGGGGGGGGAAGGGTCGTAGGAGGAGGAGGGGTTAGATCCGGGCTTTGATTCCTCCACTGAGGCTGCATGTTGTTGCCTCAGAATGGAAGACAGTTCCATTCTGCCACAGCCCTGCGGAAAGAATGAAAACTTCCGGTAGTTTGTCTTACATGATGGTAGTAGGTAGGCTGCGGCATGCGTTTGTCTTGACTGTCTTGGGTTGGTGGATGGGGGACTGGCCTATGAGGAGGCTGCAGCACCACCTCAGATGGACCGACACCTCAGCCCCTGGAGGAGAGCCTGCATCCGCAGAGCTCTCACTCCACAGAAAAATAATAAATTAGGGAGTTAGGGGCCATAGGTCAAAGTAGTAGTAAATGAAGGGCAGGAGCTGTGCCGGTCGGGTTTTGGCCCCAGGGACCCGCTACGGTAGCCTGGCTGCCTAGATACTAGCGAAAATGCATATGGTCCACACTGTTTTGGTGTTTGTTTTGTTTTATGTCTTTGTTTCTGTTTTTAAATTGGACTTATAATCTTGCTTCATCTAAACAACAAGAATGTGAATAACTTCAACAACCGTAGGACAAGGGAAGAGCTGAACTAAGATACTGCAGGCTCCTGAGGCATTTTTGTTTCATTTTTGTTTTGTTTCTCCTCTCTGTTTCCTTCTTTCTTCTCCTTTTTGGTCACACCCCTAAGTGCGTACATTTACTTCTGTAAATAGAAGTTGGTCACCTCCACAGAAGAAGAACGAAGAAGAAGGAGTGTTGATGGCCACCTCTCACCTGATGAAACTTGAAGAAGGTGGCCAGCCTTGCACAGTTGCAGATCGCCGCCTGTCCTTGAGCGGTGGCCACTGCAGCTGGGACATCATGTTGTCGACGCTGGATGTCTGACGATGACGATTGACAACCCAGCGTGCTGCACAGCGTTGGACCCTCTCAATTTTGCCGTTGTTCTTGGTCGTGTGTGGATCCCAGACAGGTGCGGCGGCGGCTTACTCCAGGGTAGGTCTTACAAGAGCCGTTGTATTGCTGTTTCCTTAATAGCTACAGAGCCTACTTTCATGTTTCTGCAAAGAAAGCCGAGGGTTTTGTTGGCCTTCATTGTTTGTTATGTTGGTGATGTGGGTGTCCCAGGAAAGATCTTTTGATAGTGTGACACACATGTATTTTGTTTCCTCCACAGTTTGCAGCGACTGGCCATGAAGATGATACTTGCTGGCTTGCACATTCTTTTTTCTTGCCACATGTATGGATTGGCATTTCTCTGGGTGAAAATTCATCCTCAGTCCATTTTCCCTCCCATTCTGCCATGATGTCAAGATCATGTTGAAGGATTGACTGGTCCGTGACCTGATTCCACAGTTTTGTGACAGAGCTAGGTATCATCAGCGAACAGTCTGGAGGTTGAGGACAGGCGTTCCGGTAAGTCGTTGATGTCGAGCAAGAAGAGGGTCGGGCCCAACACTGATCCCTGGGTGACACATGACTCTACTGGCACTGTCTCCGATGAGGCACCGTCCACAACCACCGCCTGTTTTCTGTCTGTGATGAAGTCATGGATCCAGGAGTTGATCTGCCCTGTGCGGCCATAGTGATTGAGCTTGAGACAATAGACAAACATAGGAAAAATATAGAGAGAATGGCAGAGACAAGAGAGAGAATGGCAGATACAGACAAGTAGACGAGATACAAATAACAGACAGACAGTAGACAGACATAGAGAGACAGAGACATATCTGTGCCACATAGACAAGACAGAAAAAAGACAGAGACAATCAGAGAGACAATGTAGAATAAGAATAAAAGACAGATAAATGAGAGAAACAGCAATACAGGGAGATAAACTGACTGACAAACAGCAAAGGCACACACACAGACAGAGACACATTCAGACAGACAAGGCAGAAAAGACAAGAGAGAGCTCTTAAAGTCACACATACACAAACACACGCGCACGCACGGCACGCACACACACACGCACACGTGCCACGCACGCGCGCGCGCGCGGCGCCACACGCACACACACACACACAACACACAACACACATACACACGATATGCACTGTGTGCGTAGACTCGGACCTTCATACAAAGAGAGAGGCAGAGACAGAGAGACAGACAAAAACAGTGAAATAGAGACAGAGAGCCGCATATGGGCGAATAAACGAAAAATATCAGTATGCACACAGACTTCTTTCTATTTTCAATTCCATTTTTCGCCAGAAGTAAAAACTGGCGGATCCTAGCACTGTTTCATAATTCGGTCTTTTGGGGCTGTCTTTCCCTATTGTCTCGTCTTGAAGTCGGTTTGGGGTAGGTCCGGTTCAAAATTAGAATTTAAAAATGGAGGTTACCTACCTTCAACAACAACTATATTTTGTTCTTGTCTTCAAGTCTTGGGGTATTAATGTGGTCGTATCAAATAAACAAATAAGAACATAATTACTGTTTATAGTCAACGAATGTAAACACTTTAAGAAAGAAACATGGAACAGGACTTAATATTATTAAATCTACAAACTGATAACTGAGCAATAAAACACCCCTCCATTTCAGCTACGGAGCAGCCATGCCGTGTCTAATAACTGAGCAATTAAACACCCCTCTATTTCAATTTACGGAGCAGCCAAGCCGCGTTGACAACATTTCCTAACCATAACCTCGTTACTCTGTGGCGGGTACCATAGCCGATGAGGTTTAACCGAGGCGTGGTTACTGCTACACATATCTGTTATTAATATAAAACAAATCGGGAGTTTTCTGGTTTCGTACTGCACTCCGGGCATTTGCCTCCAGTATTGTTCCCACCATATTTGTATTTACAAATGTCCCACATGACTTGTGTCTGATTCAGACCAAGAGGACATAAAACACCATTTTCGTCGACTAACCAGAAACCAATCATAACCGAGGCGTGGGTGACCGCCTAACCCTATCTTATATTGTAACAAATCAGGACTTTAATGGTAGTTGCACTGCCCTCCAGTATTGTTCCCACCATCTTTGTTATATCTACAAATGTCCCATATGTGTCGGTTCCAGACCGACGAGGACGTAAAACACAATTTTTCTTTTTCTAACCGGAAACCAACAGATGTGGCTGTACCATAGCCGATGGGGTTTCTATCCGTGGTGTGGTTACCACTACCAACATATCTATAATTGATAAAAACTCGGGGACTGTACTGGTGTTGCACGACCTCCGGGTATTGCAGCCAGTTATGTTCCCACAATCTTTGTACAGTATTACAAATGTCCCATATGTGTCTAATGACAGAGAGGAATGTAAAACACCATTTTTCATTCATTCTAACCGGAACTAAATATCTGTATTTTAAAAAAATCGGGACTTTACTGGTGAGTGCACTGCCTCCGGGCATTGCCTCCAGCGGTAATGTTCCCACCATCTTTGTATTTACAAATGTCCCATGTGTTTCTATATATGACCGAGAGGACGTAAAACACGATTTTTCCTTCCTTCCTTTCCTAACTGGAACTAATTACTCGATATGGGACCAGTGCTTTACTAATACATTGTGGTGGTACCATAGCCGAAGAGGTTTAACGGAGGCGTGGTTTACTGCTACACTTATCTGTATTGTTAAAAAAATCGGTACTTTACTGGTGTTGCGTATGTCTCTGGGTATTACCTCCAGTATTGTTCCCACCATATTTATATGTACAAATGTCCCATATGTGTCTGTTCCAGACCGAGAGGACTTAAAACACCCATTTTTCATTCATTCCTACCTGGAACTAAGTGTCCTAACAAAGATGGTGGGAACAATACTGGATGCAATGCCCAGAGGCAGTGCAACACCAGTAAAGTCCCGAGTTTTTAACAATATAGATAGGTGTAGCAGTAACCACGCCTCGCCTGGTTAAACCTCATCGGCTATGGCACCGCCACAAGTATGTACAATGTTAGTTCCGGTTAGAAGAAGAAAAATGGTGTGTAACGTCCTCTCGGTCATAGACACATATGGGACGTTTGTAAATACAAAGATGATGGGAAACAATACTGGCTGCAATGCCCGGAGGCAGTGCAACATCAGTAAAGTCCAGAGTTTTTAACATTAACAGATAAGTGTAGCGGTAACCACGCCTCGGATAAACATCAATCGGTATGTTGTGACGATGTAATGGGTTAAAAGGCTAAGTCTCTAGGGAATGGAAGATGAGCAACTTTCCCGGCCCCTTTTCATCTAATAAATTTATATTAGTGCCCGGGTTCTGACTCGTATGATTGAATGAAATACAAGTAGTAGATTTGCTCTAAATGGCAGACAGAGAGAAGTAGGTTGTTACATAAGAATTACAAAACTTCCACTCTCATCAGTATGACCAAAGGGTTCAGAATTATTTGACACTTGTATTTTATTTACTCACAAAATCTGCATAAGATTATGCAGCAATAATAATAAAGCAGCTCAATGGAGCCAAAACAAAATCTGAATGAAAAAACAATGGAATCCGAAAAGATTTACAAGACTTTTGTCTTTCTAGAAGGTTAGCCCCAAGCGGGACGGGTCACTAATTATCTTCAGGGTCAAGAGGAAAGTTCAAATGTTTGGCGCGGTCCTGGGAACTTAGCTATTGTCAAGTTCCTCCGTAGGGATCGGCGTGTGCTGGGTTGACTAGGCTTGCTCGTCACGTGAGAGTAGATCCCAGTCGTTCCGGTTACGGCTTCGAGGGATGGCACGGTTCAGACGTGGTCTCCTCACGGATTCTGGGTGCGGTGTCGTCTTGGCGGCGGTTCCGTCTTGGTGCTTGTGAGTCAGAGGATGATCGTCTGACTCACAAGCATCAAGACGGGAACGCCGCAAAGACGCCCCGCACCCAGAATCCGCGAGGAGACCACGCCTGAACCGTGCCATCCCGCGACGCCGTAACCGGAACGACTGGGAGCTACTCTCACCTGACGAGCAAGCCAAGTCAACCCAGCACTCGCCGATCCCTACGGAGGAACTTGACAACAGCTAAGTCCCCAGGACCGCGCCAATCATTTGAACTTTCCTCCTGACACTGAAGACACTAAGTGACCCTTCCCGCTTGGGGCTAACCTTCTAGAAAGACAAAAGTCTTGTAAATCCTTTCGGATTTCATTGTTTTTCATTCAGATTTTGTTTTGGCTCCATTGAGCTGCTTTATTATTATTGCTGCATAATCTTATGCAGATTTTGTGAGTAAATAAAATACAAGTGTCAAATAATTCTGAACCCTTTGGTCAGACTGATGAGAGTGGAAGTCTTGTAGTTTCATGTAAAACCCTACTTCTCTCTGTCTGCCATTAAGAGCAAATCAACCACTTGTATTTCTTACAATCATACGAGCCAGAACCCGGGCACAAATATAAATTTATTAGATGAAAAGGGGCCGGGAAAGTTGCTCATCTTCCATTCCCTAGAGACTTAGCCTTTTAACCCATTCCCTCGTCACACATAGCGATGAGTTTATCCGAGGCGTGGTTACTGCTACGCATATCTATATTGATAAAAACTCGGGACTTAGTGTTGCACTGCCTCCGGGCATTGCCTCCAGTATTGTTCCCACCATCTTTGTATTTACAAAAAAATGTCCCATATGTGTCTATGACCGAGAGGACGTAAAAACACCATTTTTCTTCTTCTAACCGGAACTAACATTGTACATCATGTGGCGGTACCATAGCCGATGAGGTTTAACCGAGGTGTGGTTACTGCTACACCTATCTATATTGTTAAAAAACTCGGGACTTTACTCGTGTTGCACTGCCTCTGGGCATTGCAGCCAGTATTGTTCCACCATCTTTGTCCTAGGACACTTAGTTCCAGGTAGAAGGAATGAAAAATTGTGTTTTACGTCCTCTCGGTCTGGAACAGACACATATTATGGGACATTTTGTAAATATAAAGATGGTGGGAACGATTCTGGAGGCAATGCCCGGAGGCAGTGCAACACCAGTAAAGTCCCGATTTTTTTAACAATACATATAAGTGTAGCAGTAACCACGCCTCGGTTAAACCTCATCAGCTATAATACCACCACAATGTATTAGTAAAGCACTGGTCCCATATCGAGTAATTAGTTCCAGTTAGGAAAGGAAGGAAGGAAAAATCGTGTTTTACGTCCTCTCGGTCATATATAGACACACATGGGACATTTGCAAAATACAAAGATGGTGGGAACAATACGCTGGGGACAATGCCCAGAGGCAGTGCCTCACCAGTAAAGTCCCAATTTTTTTAAAATACAGATATTTAGTTCCGGTTAGAATTAATGAAAAATGGTGTTTTACATCCTCTCTGTCATAGACACATATGGGACATTTGTAAATACTGTACAAAGGATGGTGGGAACAATACTGGCTGCAAATGCCCGGAGGCAGTGCAACACCAGTAAAGTCCCGAGTTTTTATCAATATAGATATGTGTAGTGGTAACCACACCACGGATAAACCCCATCGGCTATGGTACCGCCACATCTGTTGGTTCCGGTTAGAAGAAGAAAAATTGTGTTTTACGTCCTCTCGGTCTGGAACAGACACATATGGGACATTGTAGATACAAAGATGGTGGGAACAATACTGGAGGCAGTGCAACACCAGTAAAGTCCCGATTTGTTAACAATATAGATAGGTGTAGCGGTCACCACGCCTCGGTTATGATTGGTTCTGGTTAGGCGACGAAAATGGAGTTTTACGTCCTCTTGGTCTGAATCAGACACATGTGGGACATTTGTAAATACAAATATGGTGGGAACAATACTAGAGGCAATGCCTGGAGGCAGTACGAAACCAGTAAAGTCCCGATTTTTTTATATTATTATACAGATAGGTGTAGCGGTGACCACGCCTCGGTTAAACCTCATCGGCTATGGCACCGCCACAAGTATATGAGTAAATTAGTTCCGGTTAGGAAATGCTGTAAACACGGCATGGCTGCTCCGTAATTGAAATAGAGGGGTGTTTAATTGCTCAGTTATTAGACACGGCATGGCTGCTCCGTAATTGAAATAGAGGGGTGTTTAATTGCTCAGTTATCAGTTTGTAGATTTAATAATATTAAATCCTGTTCCATGTTTCTTTCTTAAAGTGTTTACATTCGTTGACTATAAACAGTAATTATGTTCTTATTTGTTTATTTGATACGACCACATTAATACCCCAAGACTTGAAGACAAGAACAAAATATAGTTGTTGTTGAAGGTAGGTAACTTCCATTTTTTAATTCTAATTTTGAACCGGAACTACCCCAAAACCGACTTCAAGACGAGACAGTAGGGAAAGATAACCCCAAAAGACCGAATTATGAAACAGTGTAGGAGCCGCCAGTTTTTACTTCTGGCGAAAAATGGAATTGAAAATAGAAAGAAGTCTGTGTGCATACTGATATTTTTCGTTTATTCGCCCATATGCGGCTCTCTGTCTCTATTTCACTGTTTTTGTCTGTCTCTCTGTCTCTGCCTGTCTCTTTGTATGAAGGTCCGAGTCTACGCACACAGTGCATATAGTTGTATGTGTGTGTGTGTGTGTGTGTGTGTGTGTGTGTGTGTGTGCGTGTGCGCGCGCGTGCGTGTGCGTGTCACGTGTGCGATGTGTGTGTGTGCGTGCGCGTGCGTGCGCGTGTTTGTGTATGTGTGACTTTAAGAGCTCTCTCTTGTCTTTTCTGCCTTGTCTGTCTGAATGTGTCTCTGTCTGTGTGTGTGCCTTTGCTGTTTGTCAGTCAGTTTATCTCCCTGTATTGCTGTTTCTCTCATTTATCTGTCTTTTATTCTTATTCTACATTGTCTCTCTGATTGTCTCTGTCTTTTTTCTGTCTTGTCTGTGTAGCACAGATAAGTCTCTGTCTCTCTATGTCTGTCTACTGTCTGTCTGTTATTTGTATCTCGTCTACTTGTCTGTATCTGCCATTCTCTCTCTTGTCTCTGCCATTCTCTCTATATTTTTCCTATGTTTGTCTATTGTCTCAAGCTCAATCACTATGGCCGCACAGGGCAGATCAACTCCTGGATCCATGACTTCATCACAGACAGAAAACAGGCGGTGGTTGTGGACGGTGCCTCATCGGAGACAGTGCCAGTAGAGTCATGTGTCACCCAGGGATCAGTGTTGGGCCCGACCCTCTTCTTGCTCGACATCAACGACTTACCGGAACGCCTGTCCTCAACCTCCAGACTGTTCGCTGATGACACCCTCTGTCACAAAACTGTGGAATCAGGTCAGGACCAGTCAATCCTTCAACATGATCTTGACATCATGGCAGAATGGGAGGGAAAATGGACTGAGGATGAATTTTCACCCAGAGAAATGCCAATCCATACATGTGGCAAGAAAAAAGAATGTGCAAGCCAGCAAGTATCATCTTCATGGCCAGTCGCTGCAAACTGTGGAGGAAACAAAATACATGTGTGTCACACTATCAAAAGATCTTTCCTGGGACACCCACATCACCAACATAACAAACAATGAAGGCCAACAAAACCCTCGGCTTTCTTTGCAGAAACATGAAAGTAGGCTCTGTAGCTATTAAGGAAACAGCCTACAAGGCTCTTGTAAGACCTACCCTGGAGTAAGCCGCACCTGTCTGGGATCCACACACGGCCAAGAACAACGGCAAAATTGAGAGGGTCCAACGCTGTGCAGCACGCTGGGTTGTCAATCGTCATCGTCAGACATCCAGCGTCGACAACATGATGTCCCAGCTGCAGTGGCCACCGCTCAAGGACAGGCGGCGATCTGCAACTGTGCAAGGCTGGCCACCTTCTTCAAGTTTCATCAGGGAGAGGTGGCCATCAACACTCCTTCTTCTTCGTCTTCTTCTGTGGTGGTGACCAACTTCTATTTACAGAAGTAAATGTACGCACTTAAGGGTGTGACCAAAGGAGAAGAAAGAAGGAAACAGAGGAGAAACAAAACAAAAATGAAACAAAAATGCCTCAGGAGCCTGCAGATCTTAGTTCCGCTCTTCCTTGTCCTACGGTTGTTGAAGTTATTCTTGTTGTTTAGTGAAGCAGATATAAGTCCAATTTAAAAACAGAAACAAAGACATAAAACAAAACAAAACAAAACAGTGTGGACCATATGCCTTTTCGCAGTATCTAGGCAGCCGGCTACCGTAGCTGTCCCTGGGGCCAAACCCCGACCGGCACAACTCCTGCCCTTCATTTACCACAACTTTGACCTATGGCCCCTAACTCCCTAATTTATTCTTTTTCGGTGGATGAGAGCTCTGCGGATGCAGGCTCTCCTCCAGGGGCTGAGGTGTCGGTCCATCTGAGGTGGTGCTGCAGCCTCCTCATAGGCCAGTCCCCCATCCACCAACCCAAGACAGTCAAGACAAACGCATGCCGCAGCCTACCTACTACCATCATGTAAGACAAACTACCGGAAGTTTTCATTCTTTCCGAGGGCTGTGGCAGAATGGAACTGTCTTCCATCTGAGGCAACAACATCAGCCTCAGTGGAGGAATTCAAAGCCCGGATCTAACCCCTCCTCCTCCTCCCTCCCCCCCCCCCCCCTCCCCCAGTCCCAAACCAAACCCATCATTCCCTCCCTGCTCCCCCCCTCCCCAATCGCTCGCCCCGCCCCTCCCTTTCTTGTCTCCGTGTAGCTGACCATCTGGGCAGCCAGTCATATTTGGATACACTATTTACGGAAGCCCCCTGTTATGATAGCATCAAAATCTTCAAAATCTTGAAGTGGGATGCTTAATTGAAAGAAGATTGTCTGTATCTCTCATCTACCTGTATGCATGTCTGTCTTTTTGTCTGTATCTCTGTCTCTGTCTCTATCTCTATCTTCTCATTTGTCTCTGTTTCTATCTGGGTGGTTTTCTGTCTTGTCTGTGTGGTGTCTGTCTCTGTCTTATCTTGTGTCTGCCTGTCTGTCTCTTGTCTATCAGTCTGTCTTAATCGTTAAATTCTCATCTGTCACTATCTTTCTCTCTCTCTTTGGTTTGTCTGTCTACCTGTATGTTCCTGCCTGTTTGTCTCTGTCTCAGTGTCTTTGTCAATCTTCAGTCTCTTTTGCCTGTTTTAATTCTGCCTTTGTCTCTCTCTCTCTCTCTCTCTCTCTCTCTCTCTCTCTCTCTCTCTCTCTCTCTCTCTCTCTCTCTCTCTCTCTCTCTCTCTCTCTCTCTCTCTCTCTCTCTCCTCTCTCTCATATGTCTCTTTCTTGTCTGTCTGTCTCACGCTTTCTTATTTGTCTGTCTCTCTGAGTAATCGGTATTTATCTCTCATATTTGTTTGTCGGTCTCTGTCTTTTTTATCTCTGTCTCCTTGATATCTCCCCCTCTCGCTCAAATCGGCAAAAACGGTACAAGACCGTTTTTGCCGATTTGAGCGAGCGCATCGTAACGTTAGCGCTTGTGAAACGGCCCCCGGCCAATCAGAAACATATGCTAGTTTCTCTAGATAACGGTCGCCGCGCGAATAACGCTCACGGCAAACGGGGCCTAAACGTTTTTGCCGATTATCGCCGTCGATTTTCGCCTTTAAAATCGCGCGTATGGAATTCGAGCTTAAGAAACACTTGAGAAAGCGCCGTTTGCGGAAGAATATTACAAGCTCTTGTCTGATTGGACCAAATTTTTAAAATTTTAAGCAAACTGTAATGGACCAATCAACAACAAGAAACCGTATTCACCCCCTACTAGTTCCGGATAGTTCGCCGCTTGTCACCTTTCGACTGAGAGCAAAACGCCATGCGAACTATCGGCAAACGAAGATTGTTTCTTAGGCCGTTTTTGTCGATTGGCGGAGCGAGCGCGACGAAACGTTAGCCCTTGTGAAACTAATCCCTGGCTGTGTATTGTATCTAGTAAAGCGCAGGGGTCTCACTCTGAAAAAGCCGGAAAGCATCGCTATAATCCGAAACATACGGTAGGCCTAATCTTTATTGTCAGCTAAATACACTGGCTATGATGGAAGAGAGATCCCTGAGAATTAAAAAAAAAGTAAATAAAAAAACTCTCTCTCTCTCTCTCTCTCTCTCTCTCTCTCTCTCTCTCTCTCTCTCTCTCTCTACTCTCTCTCTCTCTCTCTCTTCTCTCTCTCTCTCTCTCTCTACGCATGTTATTGCTTACTCTATTACCCTCTATAAATAAAATTCATTCAATTCAATTCAATTCAATTCTCTTCTCTCTCTCTTCTCTCTCTCTCTCTCTCTCCTCTCTCTCTCTCTCTCTCTCTCTCTCTCTCTCTCTCTCTCTCTCTCTCTCTCTCTCTCTCTCTCTCTCTCTCTCTCTCTCTCTCCCAAATTAGATTTATTCAAATCTAGCTTACAATATGCAGGAGGTCTCCTTTGGAACGGCATTTCTTCCCAATTTAACGTTCATGTTTGTTTAAACACACTAAAAAAATATATCATCAAATACTCATGAAGGAATACTCTAGCTCATAATATCCAAGAATGTCTACTTAATATCCTTTTTTAAATATCTCATTTGTTATAATACATGCTTATGTGTTAAGTCTTCTTTTATGTACATTGTATTTACTATGCATTATTTTTCCTGCATATATTGCTTCATTTCTTCCATTTTATTCTGTTCTTTTATTTTGACCTCCCTCTCTCTGTATCTGTCTGTCTGTCTGTCTGTCCTTGTCTCAGTCTCGTTAATTGAGAGAGAGAGAAAAATAGAGGTTTAACGCCTTCTGGGTCAAAAGACCATTTGGGGCATTTAAAATTATAAAGATCCTGGATTTTTAAGTGATAAGATGGTTTTTAATTATTTTGTTTGCTAATTTTTTTGAAATAGAATTAGAACATTTTGAATTGCGCATAAGTTGATTTTTCTTTGTTTTTAAAATTTATGTTTGTAATAAAATATTTTGTTTGTAAAAGATATTTAGCTGTTTGCTTTTAAGTCTGGCAGATTGGAGGAAATCTAATTAAAAAAAACCCCAGGGCTACTGATTAAAATTCATGTTTTACGCTCAACTGAGCGTTTGTTTGTTTTTAAAATCCATGTTGTGCTCAAAAGAGCTTTATTATTAAAAAATTTGAGGCATAGGCCTATATACAAGACTGTACAAGGTTGATACAAAAATTTACTTGGTTTTTTCTTTTCAGAAAGACCAGAAGGTATTATTAAAAATAATATGTACATTATTATTATTATGTACACAACTTTTACATACAAGCTATTTAGTCTTTTAATGAGTAAAGTTGTATTTATTGTTTTTATATAAGAAGACTTATTAAGATTTAGCTAAATTGTAATCTAACTATTTTTAAATTTGTTTTTTTAAAGTGTTTAACCTGTTTAATCTTGTCCCATAGGACAGGACATAGTGTAGTTTTCACATATGTGAAAGTATGTAAATTTATTATTAGAAGATGTTTATAAGTGATAAAATCATTTTATTAAAAAGTTATTGTTAAAATTATGTTTGTTTTTGTTTTAATTAAGTTATGGAACCTGACCACTACTAGTCAGTCTTTCAAGTAGATAAGTTCAGTTTTAATCTGAGTCCGTCAATAACCAATTGGTTATAAAAAAAACCAGTGGCTTCATTTTCTTTTCCAAAAACCTATGTACACCATTACTATGTACACATCTTTTACATACAAGCTATTTAGTGAAAGATTAATATTTTTTAACCTGTTAAATCTTGTCCCTTAGGATGTACTATGCATAGTCTAGAGATGTTTTATTAGAGTATATATCTCTAGTAGTTTTCTTATGTTAAAATAGGTTAAAATGTTGTAAAAAGTCAGTTTATGAATACCAAAATTCGTTTTGTTTTAAAAGTTACTATTAAAATCTTGTTTGTTTTATATGTAATTTGGTCCTAAAACCTGACCATTGGTGATTAGTTTTTTAAGTGAACGAATCTTAATCAGGATCAGTTGTATTATATAATGATGTTGTTAATAAGTGGGGGAACATACTGCCAGAGGCCTCCATTACTATAAGTAGTTTTATTTATTCCATCTGATCCCAGGGGGGGGGGGGGGGGGGGGGGGGGTAGCAACAAAAACTCTCCCGCCCCTGATATCATGATGGAGTCTGAAGTTAAGAGAAATAAAACGAAGTTTTTAAGCTTTTACTTATTAATGATGATGGTAGTGAAATTGAGTATGAAAGTGGGGATGGTTAACGATTCCTGTATGCTCAGAACGGAGGGAGGGAGGGGAAGGGACCCCTCCTCTCCGCCCCGAGCAGTGACAGGGCACCGCATAGGCAGTCCCAAAAAGGGGGGGGGGGAGCACGAGCGCAAAGGCGCGACGGTTTACGAAAGAACCCCTCGTTGCGCGCGCCGGACACCCATCTGCAGGGGGGAAAGGACTTTAAAAAATGGTGGGCTCAAATCGTTAATTGATGTAATTTATTTTATTTATATGCCTTGCACGGTGCGTCCGTTTGCGACCTTGATTGAAGGTTGAGTTTTTTTCTTGTATTTTGCGATGACTTTTTTGTCTATTTGTCTTTTTTAAATTTATTTTCTTTTGGTTCTGAGGGCCGGATGAAAAAAAGCCGGTTATTGTGCTTATTCCGCTTTTCCTCAATAAAAAACATTCGTTCGTTCGTTCTCTCTCTCTCTCTCTCTGGCCTTTTGTTGTCGACGGGGCTATAATTTTAATCTCTCTCTCTCTCTCTCTCTCTCTCTCTCTCTCTCTCTCTCTCTCTCTCTCTCTCTCTCTCTCTCTCTCTCTCTCAGTCTCTCTCTCTCTCTCTCTCTCTCTCTCTCTCTCTCTCTCTCTCTCTCTCTCTCTCTCTCTATTATGTATTCTGTCCAGAGGGCTGGATGTAAAAAAGCATGTTATTGCTTACTCTATTACCCTCTATAAATAAAATTCATTCATTCTCTCTCTCTCTCTCTCTCTCTCTCTCTCTCTCTCTCTCCTCTCTCTCTCTCTCTCTCTCTCTCTCTCTCTCTCTCTCTCTCTCTCTCTCTCTCTCTAAAATCTTGCCTAAAATCTGTATCCTTGCAAAATAAAGTTCACGTTTTCAAGTTTTTTCAAGTTTTCTCTCTCTCTCTCTCTCTCTCTCTCTCTCTCTCTCTCTCTCTCTCACACACACACACACACACACACACACACACACACACACACACACACACACACACACACACACACACACACACACACACACACATACCGCAAGTAATGTGTTCGTTTAATATCCAAACACAGCTTTCTAATTTCTCGGCATGTGTTCGCCGATACTCCGATCCGTGCTTTGACACAGATTGTTACCTTGACCCACCATTGCTCCGCAGGTGACGACGAAGAGTGTGTCGACGTATCACGCCTCTGGTTGGAATTCACACTGTTTTGTCCCCAATTCAACACTCAGAAAGAAAGGAATTAGACACAACAATCATTTTGGAGACTGAATTTTTCTGCGATTGTCTACCAAACTGTAAGTAAAGCGTGGGAGTTGAAATGGGCGTTGTGTGGAATTCTTTCACAGAGAAAGTCAGAAACTCGTTCAACAACTGTTGCTGTTGATTCCTGACTGAGTCAGTAGACTATACATGTTTTTACTTTGTTCCAAAGTCTAAAAAGAAAAGCAGGTTCTTAGTCCCAGTTCTAAAAGTTATAGAACACATCTCAAAACTGCAATATGAGCATGACTAAAAGGCAGATTTGCCAAAAACAAAATATAAAAACCTCTCAGCTGTGCAAAAGTTCAAACAAAAATGAAAGGACAGTGAAGAGGCCGCGAGGCCTAATGTCCTATCTACCTGACCTGGTGTGGCGTTCTCAAAATGGATTTGTTCTCAAAATGTCTGCGCATGTGCAAAATTATGTTTTGTGTGTTTGACGGTTTCAGGTTAGGGATGTCGCAGTCAAAAGTGTAGCTCGTGCAAATCTGCAGCTCGCTACTATGAGAGTCTGTATTTGCGACAACCACAAATTTCACTCTTTCTTTACTTGAACCATTTACCTAACCCTAACCCTATCCCTAACCCTACAAAAAAAGTGAAATTTGTGGTTCATGCTCAATGTCGCAAATACAGACTCTCATAGTACATTAGTAGCGAGCTGCAGATTTGCATGAGCTACACTTTTGACTGCGACAAGGGATACCCTGATAGTTTAGGGTTTAGGGTCAATTTAGTGTTGAATACCCAAAAGATAAAATTTGATGGTACGTCATGATCGATTTCACACATTATGCGCAGACATTTTGAGAACAAATCCATTTTGAGAATGTTACGATGGGGACGAGGGCTGTGCGTTTCTCTACTGTCTGTATGTGTGTGTGTGTGTGTGTGTGTGTGTGTGTGTGTGTGTGTGTGTGTGTGTGTTTGACCAAATTGTGTGCTAGTCCATAGCACCTAAACCACTACACTGATCGTAATAAAAACTTGGTGTACAATGATGCCTTAGGCCATGCAGATGCTGTCCATCACGTCAGATTCACAGAACAACAAGCCATATCAATATAATCCCCCCCCCCCCCCCCATGGGGATACCGGGGGGCATCTTTCGTACAAATAGTTCCCTCACCTTCTGGAAGTTCTGTGCTTGTAGCTTCCTCTAATCTGTCACTCTCTTTGACTCTGCCTTTTCCCTTTGCTTACTGTCATCTGCTATCTTTCTATCTACTGGTCCATTCTCCTGCCTTTTTTCTATAAATTCTTACAAAGATTTCTTCAGGCGAAGTCGGACATGCTGGGCCTAACTATTTATTAGTTAGGTGCATAACAGCAGCATGACGCATCTACGCTCATGTGACAGGAAGCTGTCTGAGCGAAAATAGACAATGATCATATAGTCCAAAATTAACTCCCAGAGTTTCATGAGGTGGTCTTAATCAGTTAATGAGAGACTTAGTGCGATTTTTCTCACGCCAGAGGGCATGACGCTCGTGTGGGGCTAATCCTCTCTATATTATTAATTAGTTGGGGATAAGGAAAGAGAGAGAGACAGTGAGTGGTCCTACCATCACTCTCTCTCTCACTACGCCCAAGTAAGAAAATCGCGTGATAAGCCCCTAGTGCATTGACTGCCCTCTGGCGTGAAAAATATTGCCATAGGTTGACCATTGATGAAATTCAGGGGAGATCATTCTAACTTTACAACAAGTGGCATACAATTTATTTTCCCATTTTTATTTTATGTGTGTGTGTGTGACTGTGAGGGGGAGTATTTATTATTGTGTGGGCGTTGCTGGTAACTGGGACTATATTGCCCTCTTGTAATCTTTATGATCCTAACACCACTTAGTAAAATAGAAGAAGGTAGAAGTTGTGGGCATAACTTAATAATAAATAATAATAATAATAACTCTTAATCTTATATAGCGCCGTTCTCCTGACGCAGCAGGACTCACAGCACTTTACAAAAAACATACATACAATAATCATGAAGAAAAACAACATAATTATACAAAAGTGGAAACAACCATAAATGATTAAAAAAAAAATCCATGACAAAAACAATTAGCCCATTATCGCACTGCACTCACACATAGACCAACTCAGCAAAAACTCACACTCACAGAGGGTGAACTGAAGTGAAGGGGAAAAGACACAGGAGATCAACAGAGGTATTTTTTGAAGAGAACAGTTTTCAGGCCAGTTTTGAAAGAAGACAAAGATGGAGAGCTGCGGAGAGAGGAAGGGAGGTTGTTCCAGATGTGTGGTGCTTGGAAACAGAAAGCTCTGTTTCCAACTGTTTTGTATTTGGTGACAGGTATGCAAAGAAGTTTGAGGCTACTTGATCTGAGGTTGTGTTCTGGTGTGTAGGCAGAGAGAAGAGAGGAGAGGTAGTCTGGAAGAGAGCCTTCGAAGTAGCGATAGGCAAGAGTGGCCACTTTGTACTCTACTCTAGCGTCAACAGGGAGCCAGTGCAGCTGTCTCAGCAGGGGTGTCGCTGAATCAGTCTTACGCTTTCTGAGCACAACCCTGGCAGCAGCATTCTGGACTCTGAAGACGCTTGACAGTAGAGAGAGGGAGACCTGCAAGGACTGCATTGCAGTAATCAAGCCTGGACAGTATGAGAGAAACAGCAAGTTGTGTAGCAGCTTCAAGTGATAAGTATGAACGAATGGAACAAAGTCGCTGAAGATGATAGAATGTTAAACGACAGACAGATGAAATATGTTGATCGAATGAGAGAGATTCATCCAGACAGACACCTAGATAGTAGATACTTTACTGACTTTTGAAAAGGTACTGAATCATCTGACAAGGTCAAAGGATCACGCTTTATCACCGAGAGGCGGTTGTGGTTTCCAACAGCTAGCAACTCAGTCTTGTCCTCATTCAACTTGAGTCTATTCTTATCCATCCATGATTTGACATCAGACACGCATTGCTCCGTTTGATGGGACACCACAGGAAAATCAGAAACAGGGGCGGGCTTATTGATCTCAGTGTCATCAGCGAACTTATGATAATCAAAATGATTACTTTCAATGACATCTGAAAGAGGCTGGGTGTACAGAGTGAAGAGAATGGGGCCTAACACCGACCCCTGAGGGACACCACAACATAGCTGAGAGGGCTTGGAGGACAGACCATTGACCACAACCAACTGAGAATGTCCAGACAAAGAAACTTACCAAGAAAATAAACAATACTTTAAAACATCTCTACCCAACTTGTTTTAGAAGGCAAAATTCTTCAATATTAAACAAATGTAAAATTCTTAGGAGTCTATTTAATTCCTAAATTAAACTGGCGTTGCTATATTGAACATCTGAGGTTATAATTTAAAACAATTATATCATTACCCTCAGTGGAAGGATTCAAATCTCGACTATAGAAACCCCCTTCCCCCTTCCCATCTCCTCCCATCCCCTCTCCCCTGTTTCCCCCAAATCCCGATGATCCAACCCCAAATCCCCTGTGAATGTGAATCCCCCTTATGACATGACTGCATCAAATATGGCCTTTTGGCAATAATGTGAATCCCCCTTATGACATGACTGTATCAAGGCCTTTTGGCAATAAATGAATAATGTGTATCCCCCTTATGACATGACTGTATCAAGGCCTTTTGGCAATAATGTGAATCCCCCTTATGACATGACTGTATCAAGGCCTTTTGGCAATAATGTGAATCCCCCTTATGACATGACTGTATCAAGGCCTTTTGGCAATAATGTGAATCCCCCTTATGACATGACTGTATCAAATAAGGCCTTTTGGCAATAATGTGAATCCCCCTTATGACATGACTGTATCAAGGCCTTTTGGCAATAATGTGTATACCCCTTATGACATAACTGTATCAAGGCCTTTTGGCAATAATGTGAATCCCCCTTATGACATGACTGTATCAAATAAGGCCTTTTGGCAATAATGTGAATCCCCCTTATGACATGACTGTATCAAGGCCTTTTGGCAATAATGTGTATACCCCTTATGACATAACTGTATCAAGGCCTTTTGGCAATAATGTGAATCCCCCTTATGACATGACTGTATCAAGGCCTTTTGGCAATAATGTGAATCCCCCTTATGGTTTAAACAAATCTTTATTCACTCACTCGGAAACGATCAAACAAAAAGACAATTAGAGCAACAACAAGCTCGAAGCTTATACCGTGCTCCTTAAATTAACATCATAATTGCACAATTGATTGAACAGATGGAGACTGCGTTTAAACCAATATAAACTGTGAATACAAACAAGAGTTTTAAGTGTGAACAAAACAAAAGTAATAATAATAATAATAATAATAATAATATAATAATAATAATATAATAATAATAATAATAATAAAATCAATGTTTACCAATTTGTAAATTTGGGAGAGACCAAGGGGAAACAAAACAATGATTTTTCCATAGTACAACATGAACTGTGAATCAGCCAGTATAGCACAATTCGTACACGTTTCTGATATACAGACAGTATTGCTTTTTTAAAATTTCAATACTACTAGTGCTAATAAATAAGATAAATAAATAAATAGTTAAATAAAATAAATACAAACATGACTTAAAACCTGTTGGTTTCGGAAATATATTCATGGACAGTTTCAAATATCAAAATGTTTGTATTAATGTGTAGTGTAGGGTTACCCTTGAGAAGTGTTTCGACAATACAATATTCTATTAGAAGTGTTGAAATTGTACGAGCACAGGCTCCATTAAAGAGAATACAATGTAACAAGTAATGCTCCACCGTCTCCGCCCCGTTACCACAAGCACAAAATGGGTCATCGACTAGATCTAGATGTCGATTAAACATATAATTCTTTAAGTCGCTCATGCCAAGACAGAGACGGCAGTGCATCACCTGCTGTTCCCTCTTGCCAAGATAGAAATGAGGTGGTACAACAGGATCATCTGCCGACAAGTAACGCTTAATTGTACTTAAAGAGTTGCATGTTTTAATATCGTTTGGCAAAGAGTTCCACAGGAGCGTTGTAGATGGGACAAATGACTTTTTATATAATTCTGTTTTGCATCTAGGCACATTTCTTTCTAAGAGTCTTCGTCTATGGTATGGGTTTCTGTCTGCAACAAGGCCAGGTAGAATGTTTGTTAAATAATCAGGGCACATACCATTTAGAATTTTATAATAAAAAATAATTTTATGTCTTTCTCTTCTTTTCTTTAATGAACAAAAGCCAGATTCTTCATGTAACTTTTGATGACTTGTTCCACGAACTGCTCCAACAATTGTTCTTATGGCTTCTAAGTGTAATTCTTCAAGTGAATTTGATTGTGTTTCAGTACAGTTATCCCAGACGACATCAGCATAATCAAAGTAAGGTAGTACAAAAGATTTATACATTCTTTCTAAAGCTTTTCGGCTAATTCTATACTTATAACTTTTCATGCAAGAGAGAAGCATGGTGACTTTGTTAACGATACTGCGTATATGCTCGTCCCATTTACAGTTATTTTGGAGCACAAGTCCCCCTTATGACATGACTGTATCAAATAAGGCCTTTTGGCAATAATGTGTATCCCCCTTATGACATGACTGTATCAAATAAGGCCTTTGGGCAATAATGTGAATCCCCCTTATGACATGACTGTATCAAATAAGGCCTTTTGGCAATAATGTGAATCCCCCTTATTGACATGACTGTATCAAATAAGGCCTTTTGGCAATAATGTGAATCCCCCTTATGACATGACTGTATCAAGTCCTTTTGGCAATAATGTGTATCCCCCTTATGACATGACTGTATCAAATAAGGCCTTTTGGCAATAATGTGAATCCCCCTTATGACATGACTGTATCAAGGCCTTTTGGCAATAATGTGAATCCCCCTTATGACATGACTGTATCAAGGCCTTTTGGCAATAATGTGTGTCCCCCTTATGACTGTATCAAGGCCTTTTGGCAATAATGTGTATCCCCCTTATGACTGTATCAAGGCCTTTTGGCAATAATGTGTATCCCCCTTATGACATGACTGTATCAAGTTCTTTTGGCAATAATGTGAATCCCCCTTATGACATGACTGTATCAAGCCAGGGCCTTTTGGCAATAATGTGAATACCCCTTATGACATGACTATCAAGGTCTTTGGGCAATAATGTGAATCCCCATTATGACATGACTGTATCAAGGCCTTTTGGCAATAATGTGTATCCCCCTTATTGCATGACTGTATCAAGGCCTTTTGGCAATAATGTGAATCCCCCTTATGACATGACTGTATCAAGTTCTTTTGGCAATAATGTGAATCCCCCTTATGACATGACTGTATCAAGGCCTTTTGGCAATAATGTGTATCCCCCTTATGACATGACTGTATCAAGGCCTTTTGGCAATAATGTGTATCCCCCTTATGACATGACTGTATCAAGGTCTTTTGGCAATAATGTGTATCCCCCTTATGACATGACTGTATGAAGCCAGAAGGCCTTTTGGCAATAATGTGTATCCCCCTTATGACATGACTATATCAAGGTCTTTTGGCAATAATGTGAATACCCCTTATGACTGTATCAAGGTCTTTTGGCAATAATGTGAATACCCCTTATGACTGTATCAAGGTCTTTTGGCAATAATGTGAATACCCCTTATGACTGTATCAAGGTCTTTTGGCAATAATGTGAATACCCCTTATGAAGCCAGAAGGCCTTTGGGCAATAATGCATGGGTGCTACTTTTTTAATTTTTACACTGATTTCAGTATTTTAAAATTTTACCAGAAACTGAACTTCAGTTTTTAAAAAATTCATCCAAAAATTTTTGGGGCGTTTTGAACTTGGTTGTTCTGTCTTGGAAGTTTACAAAGGCAATGTAATGATTTCACAAGGCTTATCAGACTCAAACTGCCTCCTTGATCATTTTAACTGTCTTTCTATCTCATTGTCTCTCTCTCTTAGCTTGCCCCCCTGAATCGTCCGACGGGGTTTTTTGCCCCTGTATTGCTGCACCCTACCAGGGTCATGGGTCCCTGGACCCCTGCCTTTCAGTTTTTTTCATTTGGGGGAGTTGCACCCATGATAATCATAATGTGAATCCCCCTTATGACATGACTGTATCAAGGCCTTTTGGCAATAATGTGTATCCCCCTTATGACATGACTGTATCAAATAAGCTTATAAGGCCTTTTGGCAATAATGTGTATCCCCCTTATAAGTTATAACATGACTGTATCAAGGCCTTTTGGCAATAATGTGTATACTCCTAAGTTATGACATGACTGTATCAAGGCCTTTTGGCAATAATGTGTATCCCCCTTATGACATGACTATCAAGGCCTTTTGGCAATAATGTGAATCCCCCTTATGACATGACTGTATCAAGGCCTTTTGGCAATAATGTGTATACCCCTTATGACATGACTGTATCAAGGTCTTTTGGCAATAATGTGTATCCCCCTTATTGCATGACTGTATCAAGGCCTTTTGGCAATAATGTGTATACCACTTATGACATGACTGTATCAAGGTCTTTTGGCAATAATGTGTATCCCCCTTATTGCATGACTGTATCAAGGCCTTTTGGCAATAATGTGTATCCCCCTTATTGCATGACTGTATCAAGGCCTTTTAGCAATAATGTGTATACCACTTATGACTGTATCAAATAAGGCCTTTTGGCAATAATGTGTACTAGCGCAATGCCTAGTACCGGAAATACCGAGCACCGGTAAATAAAGTACCGGTAATGCCAAGTACCGGTAATGCTGAGCAGCAGTTTTTTTGGGTCCACGAAATATTATATTATTACTTTTGTGTCTCTCCTTCTTTCCATCTTCTTCTCTCATCCTGCTCTACCCCCCCCCCCCCCCCCCAACCAAAAAAAACCCCCCGCACCTTCCTACCCCCCCCCCCCCCCCCCCCCCCCCCCCCCCCCCCCCCTCCCCCCCCCCCCCCTCCCCCCCCATCCCCCGCCCCCCCCCCCCCCCCCCCCCCCCCCCCCCCCCCCCCCCCCCCCCCCCCCCCCCCCCCCCCCCCCCCCCCCCCCCCCCCCCCCCCCCAACCCAATTGGCTCATATCGCGCACGTTTAAAAATGGATGGTGTAGAAATTTTGCACCAAGATTGTCACTGTCCCTGGTCATGCACGTTCCAAATTATGAGTCAATGTCCGGTTTGGTTACGCCTCGGTTTGTGAAAAGGTGAAGCGGCACTTATCGCACGCGTTTATGAAATCGATTCGCTTCCAGTTTGTCACCTACCTTCCAAATTTGAAGGCAATCCGCCAAGAAATACCAGAGATACGGGCGCCGAGAGGCCGGTGGATACGCGTTTCGCGCGTTTGCGAAACCGCGCAAATGACGCGGATGCCTCGGTTGCCGTTGCCATCGCCCCGTTAGGGCTCATAGCAAATTTGAAGCGATTCGGTCGAAAAACGGTGGAGTTATAAGGCCCGTTTTGTGTTTCACACACACACACAGACACACACACACACAGACACACACACACACAGACACAACCTTGCCAAATTACTATAAGACTAGCGTAACACCCCGTACCGGTAACGCCTAGTACAGGTAACACCAAGTACCGGTAACGCTGAGTACCGGTTTCGCCGGGTCCGTGAAATATTATATTTTTACTTTTGTGGCTGAAAACCCAATTTTTAGACCCCTACTACTTTCAAGGCCTAGCGATCTCCATGACCTTGACCGTGACCTTGATCGGTATGCAATCATCAGAACAACCGTAAGCCAAAGTACCTACATGCCAAGTTTGAAGTCCCTAAGATCAACGGTGTGGACGTTATAGACCCTTAAATATTTTCGGTTTTCAAGGTCATACGCCAAGGTGAAGGTCATGATGGCGATAATTTATGCACGGATGCCTTCCCCTCATGGTGACACGCCACCACACAACGATTCGGTGAAGCGGTTCGGGAGATATGCGTGGGACAGAAAACCCCAATTATTAGACCCCTACCACTTCCAAGGCATACCGATCTCCCTGACCTTGACCGTGACCTTCATTGGTACGCCATCATCAGAACGGCCATAAGGGAAAGTACCTCCATGCCAAGTTTGAAGACTCTAGGACCTGCGGTGTGGAAGTTATGGCCCCTTCACGATTTTCGGTTTTCAAGGTCATACGCCAAGGTCAAGGTCAGGGCGGCAAAAAGTTTTGCGCGGATGCCTTCATCTCATGGGGACACACCACCACACAAAGTTTGAAGCGATTCGGTCAAGCGGTAGAACAACAAACAAACAAACAAAAAAAGGAAACAGACCTGAACGAAAACATACTCCATTGCGATCGTAGATCGGCAAAGGACTAAAAAGAAAATTGAACTGAAAGTCTACTTAGTTCAACCAGAGAGGTTCTTAATCTGTGGTTCAACCATTGTAGGTCCGTTTTAATAAATCTGGGGACCCACAACTAAAACAAAAAAAGCATTCATTCTTCTCCATGAACACCCCCCACCGCACACACACCCCAACCATCCCCCGTCCCCCCCCCCCCCCCCATGAACACCCCCCACCACACACCACACCATCCCCCACCCCCCTCCCCCCTCCAGACCCCCTCCCCCCCTTCCAGCCCCCCTCCCACCCTCCAGCCCCGTCCTCCGCCCCGGAGCAGGCACAGAGGCAGACAGACAGACAGACAGAGAGAAAGAGAGAGAGACAGACAGACAGAGAGAGAGACACATAGACATACAGAGACATGAGACACAGAGAGACAGACAAAGACAGAGAGAGAGAGACAGACAGAGAGAGAGAGAGACAGACAGACAGCGACAGTACTTCTTCTTTTTCTTCTAAGTTCTTCTTCGGTTCAGGCATGTTCCTGTCAATTACGAACGTAGATGCATCATGCTGATGTTATGCACCTAAGTAAGAATAATTAGGCCCAGCATGTCTGACTTCGGCTAGAGGAAATCTTTTTGAAAGTATTTCTTGAAAAAAGGAAGGAGAATGGACCGGAAAGGCAGAACGATAGTAGATAACAGCATGCAAAGGGAAAAGGCAGAATCAAAGAGACTGACAGATTAGAGGTAGTTATAAGCACAGAACTTCCAGAAGGTGGGGGAACTATTTGTACGGAAGACCCGCTCCCAGTATCCCTAGGGGGGGGGGGGGGGAGGCTTGCTGTGTTCTACCCCCACCCCCACCCCCCCACACCCACACCCCAGTCAGTTTCTCTCTCTCTCTCTCTCTCTCTCTCTCTCTCTCTCTCTCTCTCTCTTCTCTCTCTCTCTCTCTCTCTCTTTCTATCTCTCTCTCTCTTCTCTCTCTCTCTCTCTCTCTCTCTCTCTCTCTCTCTCTCTCTCTCTCTCCTCTCTCTCTCTCTCTCTCTCTCTCACTGTCTATATAAAAATAGCTGCAGCTCGCGGCGAGGTTGGACAAGGATGCTGACGCCCGTCGCTGGCAAGCAGCGAGCCAAAGACATTGAAAAGAAAAGACTAACATCCGGTCCCTTTTCCCTATATGAGTAGTGAGGACAGAAACACTGGTTGTGTCCCTTTTAAACATCTTTATGACATAACACGCGTTAGACCAGTTGAATTCTCCGTTCAAATTCCAGTCTGAGTCTTTGGATAGCCGCCACTGTGAACTACCCCACTAACGATAACTCTATCAGCCAGGCTCTCCATAACTCTTAAGTGGATGGAAGTTCAGTTTAGCGTCGCGTATCGGCTTTCGCCATGTACGACGGGCTGAACAAACCAACCAGGGTATAAACAAAAATTTATGTTCCTGAATCACTGTCTTAGCCAAAAGGCCGAGAAGCGATCAGGGTTATTTTTCTTAAGTAGCTCATCTTACCCTTTTAGAGTCTTTGGTTATGTGTCAAGTGTTGGTTGAAATTAGCGTCCTGCAAAATAAATCGGGTTATAGCGTGCGTTTATGAACGGATGCTGTTGAAAGTTTGCACCAAGATAGTCACTATCACCAGTCATGCCCGTTCCAAATTGCGAGTCATTATCTGGTATGGTTACGCAGCAGTTTGTGAAAAGGTTAAGCGGCGGATATCGCGCGTTTATGAATCGATTCGCTTCCAGTTTGGTACACGGATAGTCACCGTTTCGCACATTTGCAAAAACCGCGCAAATGACACGTCCGCCTCGGTTGCCGTTGCCATCGCCGCGTTAGGGCTCACAGCAAATTTGAAGCGATTTGGTCGAAAAAAACGGCCGAGTTATAAGACCCGTTTTGTGTTTCACACACACACACGCACACACACACACACACAACCTTGCCTTTTACTATAAAGATGAGGCAATGTCAAAAGGTGCCATGCCCCACCCCTACCTCACAAAATTGTCCATAACTTAATTTCATGATGCTTATGATCTCAGTGATTAGTCTGTCTGTGTTGTAGAAACATTAAAAATGTTTATTAAACAGTAAAAGCTATTGAAGACATCAAATTAAAAAAACCTATTAGCGAAAATACCGGCACTAAATGGCCGAAATCGGCGTGCATTTTGACCGTGGTGAACAGTGCACCACTTGGAGGGCTTGTGGTTCCAAATAGATACAAATAGCAAACCCATTTTCAGTTGTATTATGTTCTTCTGTAATCTTTGCAACTATAATAATGTTCAAAATAAAATTTTCATGTGTATCTTTACCATAACATGACCTCAAAGTCGGTCTGTTACTTGCTACACTTGTCGTCACATCGAGAGCTAGCAGACAACTGTTTACCATGACTAACAAAAATATGGAACAAGTCTAAAACGAATGTTATAGATCCATTGAAAGTTGCTTTTTTTATCAGTACAATAGGTTTTTTTTTGTAATAGCAAAATTACATCATTTACGGATTGTCGTCACAATGTCACAAATAACACTTATGAGCTTTCAATGTTTATTACAATTTAAAAAATCAGTCAACTACAACGGAACCCACAGTTTCTGTAAACCTTCGACTCAGTGCACATGCTCAATAGCTTTTCCACTCTTTTCAACATCGGAAGAGCGAAGAGAAGGCTCATCAATTTTTTGTTGTCACGGAGGAATTTATGTCACATGTAACATAATCTTGTAGCGAGTAACACACAAACCATAGTTCATTTTCATATCAATTCGATTGAAGCAATAATTTGGATGCAAATATTGACAGCTTGACACAAAACTTCTTTATTTTGATCTACTCTTCTACTAGTGTGTGCCAAAATGATGTTGTAGGGTAAGAGACCCCCTGTGACGGGAGATCTTGTGTTGTCACATGTCACAAGTAACTCATGAGCTACGATTTTAAGTTGAAATTAGGCACATTACAAGTTTACTTCACAACACTGATAAGCTGTTTCAGTGATACTGAAGCAATATTTCTTGAAAAAAGTACTTTCTTTTTTGTTGGTTTATGAGACTTAATGATTTCAATCACATGTTACTTGTTACCTGTGACAACACTTCAATTTGTCGTCACATGTTTTTGTGTAGCAAGTAACATAAATAAAGTTCTACTCTCTTATTCATTTGACTTTAATTTTTGTATCATTACTTTGCAATAAACGAGTGGAATGTTTCTTTGAAGAAATAAACATTTGTTTGCTGTTTCTGAGATTTTCTTTTATGGTAGGCAATTGTGTGCGAGTGAGGCGACGACGTATGTGTAGGTGATGATACAAAATTAAGCATAACACGGGTGTTATTACTAAATTGTCAAAAACAATTATACCAGGTTATTCTAGCAATGTGACTTTATATATTTCTGCTTTATGAACATGACCTTTGCTCTGCTCTTCACACAGCACATTACTTTATGTTGTCACAAGTAACATGCCTCCTGAAGCCAATCTTAAATTGTGATAAATCATAATCTAAGCTCATTTAGCCATAAATTGAAACAGTCATTTTATTGGAGTTGAAAAGAAACAGAAAAGGTCAAAAGAATTGCTGACAATAACATTTTATTTTTCACTTGCTTGGAAAGCACCTTTTGACATTGCCTCATATACCCCTTATGACATGACTGTATTAAATAAGGCCTTTTGGCAATAATGTGTATCCCCCTTATGACATGACTGTATCAAATAAGGCCTTTTGGCAATAATGTGTATACCCCTGTATCAAATAAGGCCTTTTGGCAATAATCATGTGAATCCCCCTTATGACATGACTGTATCAAGGCCTTTTGGCAATAATGTGTATACCCCTTATGACATGACTGTATCAAGGCCTTTTGGCAATAATCATGTGAATCCCCCTTATGACATGACTGTATCAAGGCCTTTTGGCAATAATGTGAATCCCCCTTATGACATGACTATCAAATAAGGCCTTTTGGCAATAATGTGTATCCCCCTTATGACATGACTGTATCAAATAAGGCCTTTTGGCAATAATGTGAATCCCCCTTATGACATGACTATCAAATAAGGCCTTTTGGCAATAATGTGTATCCCCCTTATGACATGACTGTATCAAATAAGGCCTTTTGGCAATAATGTGTATCCCCTTATGACATGACTGTATCAAATAAGGCCTTTGGGCAATAATGTGAATACCCCTTATGACATGACTGTATCAAGGCCTTTTGGCAATAATGTGTATCCCCCTTATGACATGACTGTATCAAATAAGGCCTTTTGGCAATAATGTCTATCCCCTTATGACATGACTGTATCAAATAAGGCCTTTTGGCAATAATGTGTATCGCCCTCATGACATGACTGTATCAACTTTTTCTAATCAAGGCCTTTGGGCAATAATGTGTATCGCCCTCATGACATGACTATCAAATAAGGCCTTTGGGCAATAATGTGTATCCCCTTAAGGCATGACTGTATCAAGGCCTTTTGGCAATAATGTGTATTCCCCTTATAACATAAGATCCTTTGATGATAGATCTTAATTTCATGCCTTTAATTTAAAGTGGCAAGGATGTTAAATCAGTGTGCTGCAGAAATGTGACATCTCTGGCGAAAGAGTAAAAATCATATGCATAATACTAGTACAGTAGGGGTAAGTGAAAACCAGTGGGCTTCACTCCATTGCACAAGTGGTGACACTCTCTTGTAAAGGACAGTACATGTAGTAGGCTGGGGTAAGTGAAAACCAGTGGGCTTCACTCCATTGCACAAGTGGTGACGCACTCTCTTGTAAAGGACAGTACATGTAGTAGGCTGGGGTAAGTGAAAACCAGTGGGCTTCACTCCATTGCACAAGTGGTGACACACTCTCTTGTAAAGGACAGTAGTAGGCTGGGGTAAGTGAAAACCAGTGGGCTTCACTCCATTGCACAAGTGGTGACGCACTCTCTTGTAAAGGACAGTACATGTAGTAGGCTGGGGTAAGTGAAAACCAGTGGGCTTCACTCCATTGCACAAGTGGTGACACACTCCCTTGTAAAGGACAGTACATGTAGTAGGCTGGGGTAAGTGAAAACCAGTGGGCTTCACTCCATTGCACAAGTGGTGACACACTCCCTTGTAAAGGACAGTACATGTAGTAGGCTGGGGTAAGTGAAAACCAGTGGGCTTCACTCCATTGCACAAGTGGTGACACACTCCCTTGTAAAGGACAGTACATGTAGTAGGCTGGGGTAAGTGAAAACCAGTGGGCTTCACTCCATTGCACAAGTGGTGACACACTCCCTTGTAAAGGACAGTACATGTAGTAGGCTGGGGTAAGTGAAAACCAGTGGGCTTCACTCCATTGCACAAGTGGTGACACACTCCCTTGTAAAGGACAGTACATGTAGTAGGCTGGGGTAAGTGAAAACCAGTGGGCTTCACTCCATTGCTCAAGTGGTAACGCACTCTCCTGTAAAGGGCTGTTTGAATTTCACAGGTAGCTTTCCATTGTTATTAAAACACAGAAATAAAGTATACAAACACTAGGCTGTTTTTTTTCTTTCGAATTTTCGTCTACTTTTATTCACTTCAACAGTTCAAGGAATATTTTGTTCATACTATTACTGACTTGACCTTGAGTTACTGCTTCAGGGTTCAACCTCAAATCCTGGTTTAATGTAAGACAAGCAGGCATACAAGACTGACGCTTATTTCTTTATGACTAGACATAGAGTGGCTTGAAGCAATCAAGTTAGCTTGATGGCCATAAAAAAGGAAAAAGAAGCTCTTGATGAGTTGTTTATTTTTTTTACTGAACCGACCCTAAAAGTATAACTATCCTCTGTTCACTGCCACTAAAAATGCAGAAACAGTTGCTTACAGAAGTCATTGAAACGAGCTTTATGTGTATGTTTACTAACTTGTATTACTTGTATTGACCAGTGTATTCATCAAAATAATTCAGACTGTTTTGGGAACTAATACTTTTTAAGCGTGGTGGGGGCGGGGAGCAGTGTGTGTGTGTGTGTGTGTGTGTGTGTGTGTGTGTGTGTGTGTGTGTGTGTTAGTGTTATAATGCATACTGCTTTTTGAATTATTCTTCTTAAAAGAAGTCAAGAGCCACTCTCAAACTTGACACAATTCTTTAAAATTAAAATGTGTGCCACAAATACAAAAAACATTTCTCACCAAATTTCACATGAACCTGTAAGATAAAGTCTCAGACAACATGTTTTGGTAAATCATTCAGATGTTTCGCGTCCAAGCATGCTACTCTAACTCGAAAAAGAAATGCAACATCCACAAAAATTGGTATTCCGTTATATGCCCTTAGCTGAAAAAGCAAAAATATACACCGTAAAAAATGCATTGCTTGGTCAAGACATGTTTATGGTGAACGCATTTCAGTCAGCTGAACAAACTAGTGAGTATTCATGGTTTCACGACAGAGGCTGAGATTAAGATGGCGCTATCTTGGCTATGAGAAAGCGTGACTCTGTGAGCATTGACTTTGATCACCTTTGAGTCGGTCTGCAAATGTTCACAGAGCCAGGCTTTCCTGAGCTTTCCTGAGCCAAGCTAGCGCCATCTTTATGTCAGCCTCTGTCAGTCTTCTCCTGGAAGCATGGTGAAATAAGCCCTAGTAACGCTGCCATGAATACCCATTTGTTTGTTCAGCTGACTGACATGTGTTCACCATGAACATGTCTTGACCATGCAATGCAATTTTTACCATGCACATTTATGCTTTTTCAGCTAAGGGCATAAGAAATAAGGTCAGTTTTCATGTTTTTTGCGTTTCTTTTTCGTGTTAGTGTAGCATGTTCAGTCAAAAATGGTCACTGAATGGTCTGGCTCCTTATCTCGCTGATCTTCTGAACCTTTACACACCTCTTAGAATAATAGATAGTTACGCTCCTCTTCTGACACTTCTCTCCTCCAGATCCCTCGTTACCGCACCAAGACCCTTGGTGAACGCTCCTTCTCTTTCCAGGCCCCCTCCTCTTGGAATAGACTCCCTTTACCTCTCCGTTCTGCCAACTCCCTTTCTTCATTTAAGTCTTCTCTCAAAACTACTCTTTTCAAATCATAGCCTGCTATATTTCTTTTCAAAGTACTGTGCCCCTTCCATCCGCATGTGTTTGTGTGCATGCATGTTTGTGCGTGTGTGTGTTGCGTGTGTGTGTGTGCGTGCGCGTGTGTGATGCGTTCGTGTGTGTATTTGTGTGTGTGTGTCTGTTTAGTGCGTGCGTGCGTCTGTGTTTAGTGCATGCGTGTGTGCACGCGCGCGTGTGTATAATATATTTTTGTCATTTCTTTATTTATATTGCTTGCTGGTTTATTCATTTATTATTGTAAGCGCTTAGGGCTTCTTCTTTTTTTTTAAAGATTAGGCGCTATAAATGCTAATTATTATTATTAAAAAACATTGAATGATTGGCAAAAACATATTGCTTGGGACATTATATTAATACAAGTTTATATGAAATTTAATATTAAAAAAAAGTTTGTATTTGTGGTAGCAATTTGAATTTGAAAAAACCATAGCAAGTATAAGTGGCCCTTGAATTATTTTGAGTAGTTTACTTTGTCAAGTTACTCAATTACTGACATGGTGTCTTACCCTCAGGGCATAGTGCATGCACATTGTTGGGCCACTATTGCTAGGTTTTGTTGTTGTTCAGGTGCTGAAACGGCAACAGTGTGTTTCTTACCGCCTGTATGGTTGGTTTTGTGTGTGTCTGTGTCTGTGTCTGTGTGTGTGTGTGTGTGTGTGTGTAACTGCGACAATTATTTTAAAAACTAATTGAAGGATTTTGATCAAATTTGGCAGAAGCGTAGACATCTTGAAAAAGAAGCTTCCTTTCGATAATCGTGACTGTGCTGATTTTGACCTTGGAGTTTGACCTTGGAAACAGAAATCGTCTTTGGGCTATATAGTTCATGTCCAAACTGTATCTCGTGAGCCAGTGAACAAAATCGCTTCAAATTTTGTGTGATGGTGTATCATGGTGCAGAACATCTCTGCTAGAAAAAGTTATAGCTGCGCTGAACTTGACCTTAAGGTTTAACCTTGAAAACCGAAATTTCTTCATGTGGCCATATCTTTCACATTGTTGGACTTATGTTGTTCAAACTTTGTACATAAATGCCTTGGTTTATTTTATAGTAAGTCTGAATAAAGAGCGCTGGTCAAGGTTAAAGACATAGGCCTTGGAGATGTAAAATTGGTGATTTAGCTATATCTTTCGCATTTAAGATGATCACCCAAAACACATTAGTTCAGTTACAGGCTTCAAATTTGGCAGGTTGGTAAACTGGGTCAAGGTCATGTATGGTGCAAAGTAGTGTTCACTTTCATGACCTTGACCTTGAGTTTTGAACTAGTCTCTTTTAGCAATAGCTATAGTTCAAACATCCTTGGCATATAATCTTATATATTCTTGATCAGCATGACATTGACAACGCTATAATGTCGCATTTTAGCACCTTAATGGTTTAACACCCATGTCACTAAAAGGCATCAAGGTAAAGGTAAAGATGTGCCACCCCCCATGCATTTCTCGGTTAATTGTATTTTTCTGTTTTTGCCTTTCTTACCATACATAAAGCTGTATTTTAGGAACATTTTTAGCTAATTACCTTTTTGGAATACTAACCCTAACCCTACCCCTACCCCTAAACCTAACCCTACCCCTCACTATGTACTGCAGTACACCGCGATTTGTCACAGTTGTGGTTCGTTGCGTTTTTCCGTCTTATACGGTGGGGGGTAGGGTTAGGGTTAGGGCTAGGGTTAGGGTTAGGGTTAGTATTCCAAAAAGGTTATTAGCTAAAAATGTTCCTAAAATACAGCTTTATGTATGGTAAGAAAGGCAATAACGGAAAAATACAATTAACCGAGATAGGTAGGGGGGGTGGCACATCTTGACCTTTACCGGCATCAAATCAGGACTTGTTATCCAAAGACCCTATTTTCTTAAATTTGGGAGGTAAGGATAGGCCTAATGTTATGTATGTCACAGAGGAATTTGCAATATTGCAGATATTTTATTTCTCTGCCCAGTTAAGTTTAGTGGTACTTTGGGCTGAAAAATGGCTGGCGGCGAAAGGCTTAAGGCAAAATTGGAGGGACTGAAATTTTATTTTGAGGTAGCCAATATTTTGAATTAAAAATACCCTCTCTTTTTTTTTTAAAAGACCCTTTAGCATAAAGATTATTAAAGTGGGACCAGAACATTATTGTGAGTTATCCAGTGTTTTTGAGTTATCCGTTTGCGGTTTTTGAGTTATCAAGAATCCACTGTATGTCGTTATTATTGTAAGAAGAGAGAGAATGTGTGTGTGTGCGTTTCTGTTTCTGTGTATTAGTCGAAAGGGCCACTTTTTTTTTGGTGGTGTGTGTGTGTGTGTGTGCTTGCGCGCACATGTGTGTGTGTGTGTGAACATTCTGACAAATAAATATGTGTTGCCATAGGTGAAACTACTGATGTGAGTACAGATGTACTGATAAAAACCGGTTAGAAAAAACAGTTCAAAGCGAAAAACCGGTTGGGAATTTTGAACCGGTTCTCAACTCCAGTAGTATGTATTTTTTTTTTTTACAGGGTTTTACCGTTTACAGTATCAGTAACGTTTTTTCCCCGATGGTAGCATTCTCAATAGTCAATGTTTCCAAACCATGTTAACTGCATGAGTTTCATCTCATCCTCTTTAAAAAGAAAAGTAAATAAAATAAACCCAGTACAGAACACATTACAATGGTGTCACACAGTTTGGCAACAAGTCCTTCACTTAACACCAGTCATTCAACAGGACTCATCAACTTCAGGCAATGTTCCACAGAACACAATGGTGTCACACAGTTTGGCAACGAGTCCTTCACCCATCAACTTCAGGCAGTGCTCCACAGAACACAATAGTGTCAGTCACACAGTTTGTCCTTCACTTAACACCAGTCATTCAACAGGACTCATCAACTTCAGGCAATGTTCCACAGAACACAATGGTGTCACACAGTTTGGCAACGAGTCCTTCACCCATCAACTTCAGGCAGTGCTCCACAGAACACAATAGTGTCAGTCACACAGTTTGTCCTTCACTTAACACCAGTCATTCAACAGGACTCATCAACTTCAGGCAATGTTCCACAGAACACAATGGTGTCACACAGTTTGGCAACGAGTCCTTCACCCATCAACTTCAGGCAGTGCTCCACAGAACACAATAGTGTCAGTCACACAGTTTGTCCTTCACTTAACACCAGTCATTCAACAGGACTCATCAACTTCAGGCAATGTTCCACAGAACACAATGGTGTCACACAGTTTGGCAACGAGTCCTTCACCCATCAACTTCAGGCAGTGCTCCACAGAACACAATAGTGTCAGTCACACAGTTTGTCCTTCACTTAACACCAGTCATTCAACAGGACTCATCAACTTCAGGCAATGTTCCACAGAACACAATGGTGTCACACAGTTTGGCAACGAGTCCTTCACCCATCAACTTCAGGCAGTGCTCCACAGAACACAATAGTGTCAGTCACACAGTTTGTCCTTCACTTAACACCAGTCATTCAACAGGACTCATCAACTTCAGGCAATGTTCCACAGAACACAATGGTGTCACACAGTTTGGCAACGAGTCCTTCACCCATCAACTTCAGGCAGTGCTCCACAGAACACAATAGTGTCAGTCACACAGTTTGTCCTTCACTTAACACCAGTCATTCAACAGGACTCATCAACTTCAGGCAATGTTCCACAGAACACAATGGTGTCACACAGTTTGGCAACGAGTCCTTCACCCATCAACTTCAGGCAGTGCTCCACAGAACACAATAGTGTCAGTCACACAGTTTGTCCTTCACTTAACACCAGTCATTCAACAGGACTCATCAACTTCAGGCAATGTTCCACAGAACACAATGGTGTCACACAGTTTGGCAACGAGTCCTTCACCCATCAACTTCAGGCAGTGCTCCACAGAACACAATAGTGTCAGTCACACAGTTTGTTCTTCACTTAACACCAGTCATTCAACAGGACTCATCAACTTCAGGCAGTGTTCCACAGAACACAATGGTGTCACACAGTTTGTCCTTCACTTCTTTTTCTTCTTTGTCGATCACATCAGATGGAGATGCCAGCAGTCTGCACGAATGCAGCTGTCGCATGGAGATCAGTCAGGTTTCCATGCAGCTTTCCATCAGTGGTGTTGGGTCTGGACACATTTCTTGTCTGGGGACATTGTGGAGTGGGCAATGTTGAAGAACATGCTCTACATTCATGAGGTCTGCTCCGCATGGGCATGCTTCGGTCTCTCCAATTCTAAATTTGCTGAAAAGGTGGGCACGAAGTCTGTTGTGCCCTTTTCTCAGCCTGATTAGGATGACCTGGTCGTTCTGCTGAGCTTGTGGTAGGGATCAGCCGGGTTAAATTTTGGATGGCGCTGTTTCCATTTCTTATGGGACAGGGCTTTGATGACAGTCTTTTCTTCGGAATAGGAGACCTGTCTGTCCTCTTGTTCCAGTTGCGCTCCCTCCTTTGCCAGCCTATCCGCCTGCTCATTGCCATGGATCCCACAGTGCTGGGACCCACTGCAGGACCAAATGTGTTTGTGCCGAGAGGTCCATCAGTGCTGTCGACAACTCGTTTAGATCTTTCTGACGGGGGTTCCGAAGTGCACTCAGGAGAAAGAGCGTCTGTGAAGAGGACCACTTTGGGTTTGGTTCGTGGCAGGTTGGCTCTGATTTCTGTTGCTGCTGCTCTGAGTGGTTCGGTTTCCGCTTTGAAATTTGTGGAGTATTTTCCAGTTGCTATTTTGAGGTGTGTTTCTTCATCTTTGTACCTGATGTACACTCCACCCCCTCCATCTCGGACAGCTTCAGTCGCAGATCCGTCTGTGAAAGCATGGGTCCACTGCTCTTCTGGGTACTTGATGCTGATGTACTCCAGCGTCAGTGACGTCCTCTCTGGCTCTGGTTGGGAATCTCTGCCCACCACCCCTGGAACTTCACAGAAGATGGGTGGTAGCTGTTCTCGTTTCCATGAGGGGAGAGTCGTGACTGATGGGATAGGTTTGGGCATGTGGTCCAACATTTCTGGGTCTCTCCTTTCCAGGATCTTGCTTTGCTGGAGGAAGTTAGATCTTTAAAGCCTCCCCTTTGTTGGTTGATTCATGCGGTTGTACATTGGATGGTCCTGAAGTCTTTTGAACTTTGCGGCTTGAGTCAATACCTTGATGTCTCGTCTCCCTTCGATGGACTGTAAACCTGTAGTTGTTTCCATTTCAGAGATAGGGGTGCTTCTCATGGCTCCAGTCATCATCTTCATGGCCTGGTTCTGCATTCTGCTCAGCTTTTCTGTGTTGGATTTGGCAGCTGAGCATGTTGCAGCCATTCCGTACTCGAGGACGGGGCGAATCCTTCCCACATAGAGCTTTCTTAGCACCCTCTGGTCCGCACCCCACTGAGTTCCAGACAGCTTCTTCATCAGTGTCATTCTGATTTTTGCCCTGCTTTGATTCTTCTGAATCTGGTTTTCCAGGTGAGTCTGCGATCCAGAGTGACTCAAAGGTATGTGGGTGTGTCATCAGCCCTAAGCTCTTTTCCATTCAGGTTTAGGTTCACTCTCTGCGGCTGAGTTGAGAGGCTGAAGACTGTATATGTTGTCTTCCTTTCATTGACCTTGACAAGCCATGATTGGGCCCATGCTTCTATCTCCCTGAGCGCCTGTTGCAGTCTGTACTTTGCAGTGGTGATATATTCCTCACTGCACCAGAGTGCAAGGTCGTCTGCATAGATAGCTCCTCGCACATTTTTGGGCATTCTGTGCATAATATCTCTGATGAAGATGAGGAACAGTGTTGGGGACAGTACTCCACCTTGTGGGACTCCTTGTTTGAGGGTCTTCTTGCTGAAGTGCTGTTTGATGCGGACCCTGGCCTTTCTGTTGTGCAGGTACTGCCCAATCCACTTGAACATCTGACCAGCAACACCGCACTGGCGCATTTTGAGCTTAGGCCTTCCTTCCACACCTTGTTAAATGCCTTTTCCAAGTCGATCCAGACAGCTAGAGTGTGTTTCTCTCCTGGAATGCGTCTTCAATGGCTTGAGAGATGTAGGTGACTTGGTCGTCTGTTGACCGATCTTGCCTGAAGGCTGCTTGCTCTGGTGTGATGAACTTTTTGTCTTCAAGGTGCTACATCAGCCTGGTGTTGATTAGACGCTCCATCCATTTCCCAATACAACTGGTCAGGCTGATTGGGCGGTAGTTTCCAGCCTTTGTCTTTTCTTTGCCTTTGTTGTGTATGGGGATCATGATGGCTTCTCTCCAGGCTTGTGGAACTGTTCCCTTTTTCCATCCTTCATTGAAGAGCTGCAGGAGTTTCTTTTGGCTTTTGGGGCCAAGGTGAAGCAACATTTCGTTTGTAACCTTATCTGGACCTGGGGCTTTCTTGAGTTTTAGGGTTTTGATGGCATCCTCCAGTTCTGTGATGATGAAGGGTGAGCTCATCAGGGATTCATTATTGTGGCCGAAAACAGCCTCCTGTGCATCTCTGATTTATCTCCTTCTCTCTGTGGGACATGGAGGGCGCTGGTCTCTGCATACTGCTTGATAAAGCAATCAGCTGCCTGCTTGCCAGTGCAGAGATTTCCTTTATTCTCAAGGGTGATTGTGGAACTTCTGGGTGTTTCGTCGCTCAAGGCCTTTGCAAGGTTCCAAAGCTTGTTACCGTCTTTGTCCAGGTTTAGCTCCTCTGTCTTTTCCTGCCAGGTTCTGCGAGCCTCCTGGATGACCGTTCTCCTGTGCCTTGCAGTGGCAGCTTTAAAAGCGATGTTGTTCTCCTCCACAACCTTCCTGGCTTCCTCCACTGCATCTTCTTCTTCTTGGAGTTCCTCTGTCCAGTAAGGCCTGTAGTCTTTCTTGGCTCCATGTGGTATGGATTCTTGTGCGGCTTTCAGGATGGCTTTAGTAAAGGTCTTTACTTTGTTGTTAAGGTTCTGGCGTTTGTTCTTTATTTCCATTGTATACTGGTCCACCAGATTTGAGAACCGCTCCCAATTTGCCTTTTTATAGTTCCACCTGGGAAACGTGTCAGCTGCTTGAGGTTTGAAATGTAAATCCAGACTGATCTTGATTGGTTTGTGATCACTGCCTCCCAGTTGACTCAGCACAGTTCTGGTCGCTATTCTGGAGACGTCGCTGGTAGCAAAGGCCAGATCTGGTGTTGTGCTGGTGAGCCAACATATTATGGAGAAGAAGGTTGGTGGATCATCGGGGTCATTCAGAAGGACGAGGCCATTGTCGACTTGCCAGTCTTCGACTTCTTCTCCTCTTCTGTCGGCTTCATCATAGCCCCATGCCTCTGAATGGCTGTTAAAATCCCCGACAACCAGGCACTTGCTGTTCTGTAAGTCCATAAGATCAAGGGGTAGATCCCTGTCTGACGGGCTGTACACATTGAGAACTTTAAACTGTCGGCTGTCCACAACGAGATTTACTCTGTGGATTTCAGCTTGGTTATTGGTGCTGACAGTGAAATCCTGTGCTGGAATCGAGTTCTTCACCAGGATGGCCACTCGGAACACCTGATAGTCTCTCACGGAGAAGCGCTGGTTTTCTTTCAGGTGGGTTTCTTGGATGCAAGCGACTTCGATGTTCTCTTGATGGAGTCTCTCTGCAAGTGGGACCTTCTTGTTGTACACACCTTCTGCATTCCATTGCAGGATGTTGACGGACATGATGTCTGGGCAAATCAACGTGATCTGCAGCCTCCCCTTTCCCTCCCCATCTTCTAGCTTGACCTCCGGTAGCTGAGGGTGGGCCGCTTTGAGGCTGAGGGCCCGGCACTCTTCCTCCCCGGTGGATCTCCAAAGGACGAGCACCACAACGTGTAGATGAATTAGCAATCTCCATCATATAGTGAAAAGGCGTGATGCAGTGGTTAGGCACCCGGGGGTCCTGCATCGCGGACTTCAGCCATGAACGTTGATCGGGGGTTCCTCCCCATGACCGACTGCCTGCTAGGGCTGGGAGCTCGGTCTGCTCCTTGGTTTGAAATAAGAGTTTTCCTTCTCCTAGATGGACTGCCTGCCAAGGCTAAACGAGCTCCATCTACCCGTGTTTGAAATCAGAGTTTTCCGTCTCCTAGATGGACTGCCTGCCAAGGCTAAACGAGCTCCATCTACTCGTGTTTTAAATCAGAGTTTTCCCTCTCCTAGACGGACTGCCTACCAAGGCTATGAGCTCCATCTGCCCGGACCGGTCTAGCCTGTGACCCCTCTCGATTGAGTTGCCGAGACTAGTTTTGCTATTGCGCCGGTTGTACGCACCCATGCCGTGTTCGCCATGACCAGGTCATGCCCACCCTGCCCCATGTCCCCGCAGGAACAGCCACATTAACGTGGTGTGGAGGTACGACTACGGAATTCACTCATATTAGGGACGCACTGGGGCACCCTAAGAGAGAGATCTTCGCAGGGCGTCCTTCACTTAACACCAGTTATTCAACAGGACTCATCAACTTCAGGCAGTGTTCCACAGAAGAACATTTGAAGTGATTCTGTGCAGCAGCTCACTTGCTATTTGCCCAGACAGTCAAACATTTGAAGTGATTCTGTGCAGCGGCTCACTTGCTATTTGCCCAGACAGTCAAACATTTGAAGTGATTCTGTGCAGCGGCTCACTTGCTATTTGCCCAGACAGTCAAACATTTGAAGTGATTCTGTGCAGCGGCTCACTTGCTATTTGCCCAGACAGTCAAACATTTGAAGTGATTCTGTGCAGCATCAACAGCAAAGAAACCGACATGAACAGTACCATAAGGCGCACCTTGTTATAAGGTGCACCCCCCAAATTTGAAACAAAATTCAGATTTTTGTTTCTCCAACTAACCACCCAAACACCATGATACAAGCTTTCAAAACACAAAGGTTTCTTCTTCAGGAATGAATGACAGGAAATGACAACAGACACAACTTTCCAGGCACAGGTGAACACTTATCAGAGACAAAATCATAATCGAGTAATTGAGAAACAAATGACAATAATAATGGGTACTTTTACAGTGTATAGCGCAATACCCCGTAGTGGGCTCATCGTGCTTTACAAAGGCATTAAAATTATAAAAGAATCAACACATAAAGATGGTACAAGGAACAAGTTAACAGTATCACATCAAGGCAAAATAGTATATATACAAAAAATGATATACGAACAAAGGTAGCCGAGCAGAAGTGACCCAGATTCAGATTTTGTTATTCTATTTTCTTACTGTGTTATGTCATAAAAAATATTTTAACAAAATTATAAGGCGCGGGGGTCTTAGTCTGGGAAAAAAGTATCGCCTTGTAATAAAAAAAATATGGTACTTTTTATGTTTGAAGAGAAAAAAAACCAAGGCAATAAATGTGAATGGTTTTAAAGTTCCCTAGTGTGAGTTAGTTCCTAAGACACACAGACGGACGGACAGACAAAATCAATAATCCCCTTTTCGCTGAACCTCGGGGGCTAAATATGTAATAAAATCACTAACGAAATTGTATTGGTACAATAGTCCCCCGCTGAACCTCGGGAGCTAAATTAGTAAATATCTAATAAAATCACTAACGATATTGTATTGACCAGTACAATAGTCCCCCACTGAACCTCGGGAGCTAAATATCTAATCAAATGACTAACGCTATTGCATTGGCACAATAGTCCCCCGCTGAACCTCGGGAGCTGAATATCTAATCAAATGACCAACGCTATTGCATTGGTACAATAGTCCCCCGCTGAACCTTGGGAGCTGAATATCTAATTAACTCTTTCAATCCTGCAGACCAGTTTTCCGGTTTCAAGGCTTAATACCTTTCAATCCTGGAGAACGGAAAACCGTTCTGGAAGAAATAACTCCTTTCAATCCGAGAGACCGGTATTCCGGGATCGTACTTTGGACTTCCCGCAATTCGCGCCATCAAAGTACGTCATTTACCCTTGACCCAGCCGCTAACGGGACTGTTTATGAATGGAATGTGATGCCAGACCCCCCAGCCGTTTACCCTTCCCTTTCCCCCACCCCCTCCTCCTTCCAGCTCTGTGGGAAAGGGGTCGTTTTGAGTGAATGCGTGTAGTAGGTGTGTACTGTGCACGTGGCAGTTTTTGTTGGCAGTGAAAATGGAAGGTGGAGAAAATTCTGATTCTGACCAATTTGACAGAAGAAGAGTGAGTTTAGTTCGTGGCAGCTATTGAAGCGCACATAGGTGGTGATGATGCTAGTGGTGAGGAGTTAGATTATCAGAACTTATCTTTGTTCTTACACTCGACCTAGTTTTGAGTGGATTAGGGGGAATTATGTCACACCAAAACCGAAACTAGGACGGAATTCAAACATCGATCAGGGCCTGTGTGTGTGTTAGACACATCAATGAAAGCGCTAGATTATTTTCAGTTATATTACTCTGATGAAGTGTTCAGTTCTCTGCTAGAATATACCAACAATAACACCTATGCACACACTGGTGTCAGCTATACTGACACCCCTTCAAAACGTGTCAAACTACAATGATGTGTGAAAAGTGTGGTATCTGTGCTGCAAACAGCGTAACAGTGACTGCTTCAAGGTGTGTGACACACGTGTCACCTATGTGTGACATGTGATGTGATGACTGTGACAGGGGTACATACATGCGTAGATAGGGAACGTGAAAATATTATTTGTGTAAAAAAAAGTGTGCAAAATAGTGTGGTGCTTGTTCTCTATATATTTGTGTTGTATCCATACATAATCGTCAAAACAGACAATAAACTGTTGATGTGTTGGGGACAATTATGGTGACAATGGTGACACTTATCTCTGGAGTAATGACAAGCACAATGCATGGGGATGTACAGGAGGCATCGCTTGGTGAGTGCGTGCATGAAATATACAATTTGCTTTAAAAACACTGACCTGCATGTATGGCATGATGGTATGTTTTATGTTAAATTGTAAACTTACCTGTTTTACACCTGTGTGTCATCTGTCATGTCACCATAATGTGTCAACATGGTCACAAACAGCTTCTCACATCAAATCCCTACACAACGGTATATGACATTCTTAGGTTCATGTAATGTGGGTTACTGTTGTAAGTCTCTAAGATAAGTACCCCATTATCACATTTTTAACCCTCTATAAATCCAGGAATGAAGGGAATAGACAGATAATAGAAACATAGGAATAAGGGGAAGTAACAGTTAGTGTAGAACAAGGAATGAAAGAGTTAAATGACTAACGCTATTGCATTGGTACAATAGTCCCCTGCTGAACCTCGGGAGCTGAATATCTAATCAAATGACTAACGCTATTGCCTTGTCTTGTGTTTTCAGCTTCCTACACCCTAAAGCCCTACAGACCCACAGCTGGCCATTCAGCATGATGTGAGTCCCCTGCTCAGCGTGTTTTGTGTGGCAGCCCTTTACTGCCATGCGTGTGTGTGAGGCGGCCGTTGGTTCCTCAGCGCCGTTCCCAAGATGAGCTGGTTCAAGCGGGCATCCAGTGGCCGGGCCGAGGAGGGCCAGGTGGCCGTCAATGGCCGCCGCTCCCCGCCCACCATCATAGGTCAAGGTCAAGGTCGACAGCGAGCCGACACTGACCCTGACACCTGTTTTGAGGTCAGTGATTGACTGGGGAAGCGGACAAGGACTCCAGGAGTGAACAGAAAATATCAGTGTAGACATTTATGTTACAACAAATGTCATGCTAAATTATTGTTGACATCAGGAGAAAATGTGTTTTGTATGTTATTACTTTTTTGTTTGTTAAATTGTGTTGGTTTTTTTGTGGGTCTTTTTGTTTTTGTTAAAGGGTAAACATCTTGCCTACCACTTAGAATTGATTTATTCAATGTTTGGTTATGCAATGTAGATTTATGACATTTTTTACTTTGTGTTAATCAGAGGTTCCGTTAACTGAATATTCTCAGTATTCGACGGGAAAAAACCAAGCTGTCCGTCATGGTGACGGACAAAAGCAAGGAAGGGAGGTAAGGCATTTCAGCCCGACCAGCTGCTTTCTGTTCAGCAAAGGCCTAGTCCACTACTTGGGCCTAGTAAAAAGCCTGCGTGGCAAATTGTACTGGATGCCTACGTGACATTCCTCATGTGCAACTTGAACTGGTGGCCCTAACCTATGGTTCTATTAATAAACATCAGTTGACATCGCTTCTTTGCTTTGATTGGCTGTGTGAGTCCATAGCAAATTTTGAGCAGTATAGTAGACAGAGCATCAACATCAGCAATAAAAACACACTGAACGCGTGGTGTGCTAGTTATGTGTGCCGCAGCAGTCGAGTCATTGGGTCGTCATGTCACGACAGAAGTGGGTGGTATACTAGTTATGTGTGCCAGAGCAGTCCATGGGTCATCATGTCGCGACAGAAGTGGGTGGTGTGCCAGTTATGTGTGCCGCAGCAGTCGAGTCATTGGGTCGTCATGTCGCGACAGAAGTGGGTGGTATACTAGTTATGTGTGCCGCAGTGGTCCATGGGTCATCATGTTGCGACAGAAGTGGGTGGTGTGCTAGTTATGTGTGCCGCAGCAGTCGAGTCATTGGGTCGTCATGTCGCGACAGAAGTGGGTGGTATACTAGTTATGTGTGCCGCAGCAGTCGAGTCATTGGGTCGTCATGTCACGACAGAAGTGGGTGGTATACTAGTTATGTGTGCCGCAGTGGTCCATGGGTCGTCATGTCACGACAGAAGTGGGTGGTATACTAGTTGTGTGCTGCAGCAGTCGAGTCATTGGGTCGTCATGTCACGACAGAAGTGGGTGGTATACTAGTTATGTGTGCCGCAGTGGTACATGGGTCGTCATACCGCGACAGAAGTGGGTGGTATACTAGTTATGTGTGCCGCAGCAGTCGAGTCATTGGGTCGTCATGTCACGACAGAAGTGGGTGGTATACTAATTATGTGTGCTGCATTGGTCCATGGGTCATCATGTCGCGACAGAAGTGGGTGGTATACTAGTTATGTGTGCCGCAGCAGTCGAGTCATTGGGTCATCATGTCGCGACAGAAGTGGGTGGTGTGCTAGTTATGTGTGCCACAGCATTCCAGTCATTGGGTCATCATGTCGCGACAGAAGTGGGTGGTGTGCTAGTTATGTGTGCCACAGCATTCCAGTCATTGGGTCATCATGTTGCGACAGAAGTGGGTGGTGTACTAGTTATGTGTGCCTGTCACAAATTGCCTAGGGTGTATTTCTGCACAGCGAGGACAGCTCAGGAATCACCCTCAAGATCACCCAAAGAGTTATAACATTTCACAAATATAATCTTCGAAAATTACATTAAAAACGTTTTTAACCAACAACACAGAAAAACCAACAACCCAATGATAATGTCCTTGTTCATTGAAAACAAAACAAAATCACAGCCCCTCCGTATGTCGATTGCAAAGTCTGATTGCAAAGTCTGAGGGGTCATACAATTCTTTTCTTGGCTCAACCATCCAGAAGAGGAAAGACAAGATGGACAACACACAAAAATGTTTCAACTCAACTCAGCATCTCCACTGTCCATGCCATCCTGGGCGAGGAAAACGGAGTCCCACGGTGAGAGGTGGAACGACGTACAGGAAAGGCTGTAGGGCTGTTGGCTGCGACGACCAGTCCATTCAGTCCCGCTGCCGTCCACCAGTCGTTCCACTCCTGCGTCTCGGGTCACCTCGGGGAACGAAGCCAAAGGAGACAACAAGCTGTCCATACGGGCCACGTGATCAGTACACAGTTATTGGCCGAGTTATGTTGTTTTTTTCACAGAAGAGCGGAGTCAGCAGGAGAAGTGTTGCAGTGCATGTGTTGTCCAATAAAAGAAGAGAGACAGGCAAAGTGGTGAGTAGGCTTATTTATCAAAGTCCAATGGAGACATAAATGGAGGGTAGACCTCTTAAGCATAAGCCCTCTCACACAGAAGAAATACAAGCATGTGTAAAGGCGGTGCATGGGTATACACATAACCAACATAATATTAACCCTTGTTGACTGAGCAAAACAGCCAACAGTTTGACTCACTGGCACACAGAACTGATGATTGCAATGAATAAGGCAGACTACAAACCCTTGGCCTCCATAATACAAATAACCTTGATAATGACAACAAATCCACAACCCAGAAACTAAATTAATTATCATTTGTCCCAAAATACTGGATATGCCCGTTACTAGACCAAATGATAATGAAAACAACAGTAGCTCCGCATAATAATATTTCACTGACCAACCAACCAGAATTCACAGAATAATTAATTGAAATCGTCCAACGCAGCGCATATTATACGCATTATGCAACTAGGTACAAGTCCAAAAATGGTAGGTCGCAAAACGTTCTGAGTTAAGATTGTAAGCAAAGAAGAAAAACTCATCACTTCATCTTTTCTAAAACTGAAATTAAAAACACATAAAATTTGCTCTCATGCACACTAAGCAACAACGGGACATAACCTGAACAATACAGGACAGTTGGTGGAACAACATTCAACCAACCGCCTAAAATAAGGTATTCCACTGTCAAACCGAGCCAGACGAACGAACAACTTTAAGAAAAGGATTTCTTACACTAAACTAAGCGTTTCCCAGCGCTCTTCTAAGAACAAACATTTCACAAAACAACCTATAGACACACAAATAAAGTGCGTGCGACTAACTAAGACTCCAGACTGAACATGGTAACACAAATGCCCCAAAAGAAAAATAATAATAATGTTTCCTACAATAAATACAGGCTACGAACGAACGTTGCCGTTTGTAAACTCACCGGCTACGAATAACGAGTAACACACTTCGCGATGAGTTCTAACCTAAAGTTGCGGAAACTCGATTCTTACCTCAACAGCTTGTGAGAGTCGATCCCACACTCCCTTTTGTACGGCCTGCGCCGCAACAGGAATTTCAAGGGAGTACTTGGTCTAGGACAAAGGCCGAATTTACTACAGGTCGGGCCGAGACTATAGTCACACAGACAATCCTTTCTGTCTCACACAGATGACAGAAAATTTGCCTCACACACATGACAAATCTAAACTGAATCAAGCTTCGACAGGAACGCTAAGTTCCCCAACAAAGGAAGTAACCTATCGCTTGAACAGCTGGCCTCTCCAAAAGTCTATGGGCGAATGACCCTGTGGCCGTATCTACACTGCGCAGTTTCACTTTTGAAGAGTTCACTGCTGCCTGAGAACTCCACGTGAGAACCGGAAAGGAGGAAGAATTCGGGGATTGCACGGACATGCTTGAATCTCGCACACCCGCGCAGTTCACAGACGCACACACACAAACTTAGCAAAGAGAAGTAGCAAATTTTAGTCACGGGCGGTAGTCAAAACCAAATCTAGGACACGAACGACAATAAAACGGAACGCACGCTACAAACTGCCTGTTAATCAGTTGGAAAAACACAGTGTCGCAAATTTATAGGAAAATTTGTGACAGTGCCACAGCATTCCAATCATTGGGTCATCATGTCGCGACAGAAGTGGGTGGTGTGCTAGTTATGTGTGCCACAGCAGTCGAGTCATTGGGTCGCCATGTCACGACAGAAGTGGGTGGCTGACTTTTGGAAAGGCAGCATATTCATCGCAGAGTCAGGTTAAATGCTTGCATTCAGTAGCGTAAATATAAACCAGTTTTCCTAACAGCACTTCATGAGGAAAACAAATTCACTGCTGCCAAAATGATGCTTTAGTTTTAATGCTGTGGAGCATGTGTACCATTTTGCTCCGTCGTCTCTCAGTGAGTCTCGCCGGTGCATATTCACAATTCAGTGGGGACAGAGGAAAATGGTCCCAGGACAGATTTTTTTGCATCCATCCATCGTGTTTAAAAAAATGCATAATTAATAGCAGGCAATATAAATGATTCACATGGGAGACAACTGGAAACAGCAGTGTTCTAATGACGACAATAATGATGGTGAACTTCATGAAGATGACGTTTAATTCCCAGGTTATAGAATCATTGACAGCAGGCAGTATAAATGATAGACATGGGAGACAGCAGGAAACAGCTGTGTTGTAATGACGACAATAATGATGGTGAACTTCATGAAGATGACATTTAATTCCCAGGTTATAGAATCATTGACAGCAGGCAGTATAAATGATAGACATGGGAGACAGCAGGAAACAGCTGTGTTGTAATGACGACAATAATGATGGTGAACTTCATGAAGATGACATTTAATTCCCAGGTTATAGAATCATTGACAGCAGGCAGTATAAATGATAGACATGGGAGACAGCAGGAAACAGCTGTGTTGTAATGACGACAATAATGATGGTGAACTTCATGAAGATGACATTTAATTCCCAGGTTATAGAATCATTGACAGCAGGCAGTATAAATGATAGACATGGGAGACAGCAGGAAACAGCTGGTGTTGTAATGACGACAATAATGATGGTGAACTTCATGAAGATGACGTTTAATTCCCAGGTTATAGAATCATTGACAGCAGGCAGTATAAATGATAGACATGGGAGACAGCAGGAAACAAGCATGCTCTAAAGACTGCAACACTGGGGATGAAGATGATGATGATATTATAATTCCAGGTGTTTAAGAATCACTGGCAGCAGGCGGTGAATGTGATAGGGGGTGGAGACAGCAGGAAGATGATGATGATATTATAATTCCAGGTGTTTAAGAATCACTGGCAGCAGGCGGTGAATGTGATAGGGGGTGGAGACAGCAGGAAGATGATGATGATATTATAATTCCAGGTGTTTAAGAATCACTGGCAGCAGGCGCTGAATGTGATAGGGGGTGGAGACAGCAGGAAGATGATGATGATATTATAATTCCAGGTGTTTAAGAATCACTGGCAGCAGGCGCTGAATGTGATAGGGGGTGGAGACAGCAGGAAGATGATGATGATATTATAATTCCAGGTGTTTAAGAATCACTGGCAGCAGGCGGTGAATGTGATAGGGGGTGGAGACAGCAGGAAGATGATGATGATATTATAATTCCAGGTGTTTAAGAATCACTGGCAGCAGGCGCTGAATGTGATAGGGGGTGGAGACAGCAGGAAGATGATGATGATATTATAATTCCAGGTGTTTAAGAATCACTGGCAGCAGGCGGTGAATGTGATAGGGGGTGGAGACAGCAGGAAGATGATGATGATATTATAATTCCAGGTGTTTAAGAATCACTGGCAGCAGGCGGTGAATGTGATAGGGGGTGGAGACAGCAGGAAGATGATGATGATATTATAATTCCAGGTGTTTAAGAATCACTGGCAGCAGGCGCTGAATGTGATAGGGGGTGGAGACAGCAGGAAGATGATGATGATATTATAATTCCAGGTGTTTAAGAATCACTGGCAGCAGGCGCTGAATGTGATAGGGGGTGGAGACAGCAGGAAGATGATGATGATATTATAATTCCAGGTGTTTAAGAATCACTGGCAGCAGGCGCTGAATGTGATAGGGGGTGGAGACAGCAGGAAGATGATGATGATGATAAATATGATGATGATCAGGAAGACGACTTGTTACAATGTTAAAGATGATGATGATGATGATGATGAGCAGCAGGAAGATGATATGTTACAATGTTAAAGATGATGATGATGATGAGCAGGAAGATGATATGTTACAATGTTAAAGATGATGATGATGATGACGACTACGATGATGATGATGATGGTGATGATGATGATGATGATGATGATGATGATGATGATGATGATGATGATGATGATGATGATGATGATGATGATGACGACGATGATGATGATTTCAGGTGTTTAAGAATCACTGGCAGCAGGCGGTAAACGTGATAGAGGGTGCAGACAGCAGGAAAGCGACGTGTTCCCATGACGACGTGGAGACAGTGGTGCACAACGTTGAGCAGATGATGACTCTCCTGGTGGGGGAGGAAGGAATAGACGGCATGCCCGGACCCATCGTCTACTTCCTGTTGGAGAAAGAGGTGAGATGTGATGACTCTCCTGCTGGGGGAGGAAGGAATAGACGGCATGCCCGGACCCATCGTCTACTTCCTGTTGGAGAAAGAGGTGAGATGTGATGACTCTCCTGCTGGGGGAGGAAGGAATAGACGGCATGCCCGGACCCATCGTCTACTTCCTGTTGGAGAAAGAGGTGAGATGTGATGACTCTCCTGCTGGGGGAGGAAGGAATAGACGGCATGCCCGGACCCATCGTCTACTTCCTGTTGGAGAAAGAGGTGAGATGTGATGACTCTCCTGCTGGGGGAGGAAGGAATAGATGGCATGCGCGGACCCATCATCTACTTCCTGTTGGAGAAAGAGGTGAGATGTGATGACTCTCCTGCTGGGGGAGGAAGGAATAGATGGCATGCCCGGACCCATCGTCTACTTCCTGTTGGAGAAAGAGGTGAGATGTGATGACTCTCCTGCTGGGGGAGGAAAGAATAGACGGCATGCCCGGACCCATCGTCTACTTCCTGTTGGAGAAGGATGGCAAGGTTTGGGCTGGAAAAGCACAACAGTTCATAATTCTCTGCTGAAAATGCACTTATATGTATAAAATGATTCCTGTGAGGGTTTGTGTGGTTTATTCAATTTTATTTTTTTAAACTGGAAAATATAGGGAATCCTGTATAGGAATTTTCAAAACTTTAAAAATGGTTGTAATCCACAATTTTAGCAATTTGAAATGTCTGTAATTGGCATTTTTTGATCTACCGGAACAGGCATCTCTGTTCCTGAGCTGAAGAAAATCTGTCTGTGTTCCGAAAATATTCATTTGCTGCCTGTCCCGGCAGATCGGAAATCACTAATTAGAAAAAGATAAAACTTCCGAAATTGTGGATTGCAACAGTTTTGACAATTTTGAGTGGTTGATGTCACTTCCTGTTGGTAACATGCTTCCCCCCGCCCCTGTGGGGGTCTTTTGTATAAATAGTTCCCCCACCTTCTGGAAGTTCTGTGCTTGTAACTTCCTCTAACTTCCTCTGTCTCTGGGACTGTGTAGTTGATGATGAAATATTTATCTGTCAGTATGATCCAAAAGCCAAGCAATAAATATCCGTTTGTAGGTTTCGAATGAGACACTATCAGTAAACTTTCACAGAAAACTGCACAATAGCAACATTTATCAAACAAATAATCGCCTTGAATTGGCTCCAGTTCTTCTCCCAGAGAGAAAACTGTCACTGCGTATTGAAACATGAGCATCTTTTTTCCCATATGAGCGTTTTTTTAAAAAGGCTGAATTTCAGAACTCACAAATGATGAAAAAAGAAGTTTGTCAATTACACATTTTTACATTGTCTTATGCGAGGGAACTATTTTTTTTATACCCCAGTTGACCTGGACTGGTGCCATAACTGTTGGTTTGAAAGGATGGCAAAGTGCATATTTTCTACTTAGGGATTCGTCTAAAAGTTGGACTTTCCAGAAGGAGGGTACACACTGCCATTTCTCTACATTGCAAAACATAATGAGAGGCCCTCGTATAGTAATCCTGTTCTTCCTTTTTTAGGTGCTGGACACATTCTGCTCATGGTGCAGCAGTCAACAAGACCACCAGAACCGCCTGTGTTTGGAGCAGCTCAGGATGTAATACAATAAACATTTATATCTGTTATTCCTTTCCCAGGTGCTGGACACATTCTGCTCTTGGTGCAGCAGCCAGCAAGACCACCAGAACCGCCTGTGTCTGGAGCAGCTGAGGATGTACGAGCTGCTGATCTCCCAGAGCAGACAGCTGCTGCTGATCCACCGGCCCGTCATCAGGCCCCTCCTCAGGCTGCTGAGGGCATGCTCCGTCGCCCAGGATGCATCCCCACACCACAGCCTCCACCAGAACAACAGTGACACCTCCCTGCCAGGGTCGTCTTCCTCTTCCCAGGAGCTGGAGTTTCGCTTGGTGCTGGTCCTGCATCAGATCTGTATCTGTGTCTCCCAGCAGGTCAGTCATGTGCTGCGTCAGATCTGTGTCTGACAGCAGGTCAGTCATGTGCTGCATCAGATCTGTGTCTGACAGCATGTCCGTCATGTCATACATCAGATCTGTCTGTGTCTCCCAGCAGGTCAGTCATGTGCTGCGTCAGATCTGTGTCTGACAGCAGGTCAGTCATGTGCTGCATCAGATCTGTGTCTGACAGCAGGTCAGTCATGTGCTGCATCAGATCTGTCTGTGTCTCCCAGCAGGTCAGTCATGTGCTGCATCAGATCTGTCTCTATCTGTGTCTGACAGCAGGTCAGTCATGTGCTGCGTCAGATCTGTCTGTGTCTGACAGCAGGTCAGTCATGTCATGCGTCATATCTGTGTCTGACAGCAGGTCAGTCATGTGCTGCATCAGATCTGTCTCTATCTGTGTCTGACAGCAGGTCAGTCATGTGCTGCGTCAGATCTGTGTCTGACAGCAGGTCAGTCATGTGCTGCATCAGATCTGTCTGTGTCTGACAGCAGGTCAGTCATGTCATGCATCATATCTGTGTCTGACAGCTGGTCAGTCATGTGCTGCGTCAGATCTGTATCTGTGTCTGACAGCAGGTCAGTCATGTGCTGCATCAGATCTGTATCTGACAGCAGGTCAGTCATGTGCTGCATCAGATCTGTGTCTGACAGCAGGTCAGTCATGTGCTGCATCAGATCTGTGTCTGACAGCAGGTCAGTCATGTGCTGCATCAGATCTGTGTCTGACAGCAGGTCAGTCATGTGCTGCGTCAGATCTGTCTGTGTCTGACAGTAGGTCAGTCATGTCATACATTAGATCTGTGTCTGACAGCTGGTCAGTCATGTGCTGCGTCAGATCTGTATCTGTGTGTGACAGCAGGTCAGTCATGTGCTGCATCAGATCTGTGTCTGACAGCAGGTCAGTCATGTGCTGCATCAGATCTGTATCTGGCAGCAGGTCAGTCATGTCATGCATCATATCTGTGTCTGACAGCTGGTCAGTCATGTGCTGCATCAGATCTGTGTCTGACAGCAGGTCAGTCATGTGCTGCATCAGATCTGTTTCTGACAGCAGGTCAGTCATGTGCTGCATCAGATCTGTATCTGTGTCTGACAGCAGGTCAGTCATGTGCTGCATCAGATTGTATCTGTGTCTGACAGCAGGTCAGTCATCTGCATCAGATTGTCTGTATCTGTGTCTGACAGCAGGTCAGTCATGTGCTGCATCAGATCACTGACCATTCCATGGCAGACTGTCACACAGTTTCACATTTCACCTCAGATATGCACTGACCATTCCATGACAGACTACACACATGGTGTCACATTTCACCTCTGACATGCACTGACCATTCCATGACAGACTACACACATGGTGTCACATTTCACCTCTGACATACACTGACCATTCCATGACAGACTACACACATGGTGTCACATTTCACCTCTGACATGCACTGACCATTCCATGACAGACTACACACATGGTGTCACATTTCACCTCTGACATGCACTGACCATTCCATGACAGACTACACACATGGTGTCACATTTCACCTCTGACATGCACTGACCATTCCATGGCAGACTACACATAGTGTCACATTTCACCTCTGACATGCACTGACCATTCCATGGCAGACTCACATGGTGTCACATTTTACCTCTGACATGCACTGACCATTCCATGGCAGACTCACATGGTGTCACATTTCACCTCAGACATGCACTGATCATTCCATGACAGACTGCGCACATGGTGTCACATTTCACCTCTGACATGCACTGACCATTCCATGGCAGACTACACATGGTGTCACATTTCACCTCTGACATGCACTGACCATTCCATGGCAGACTACACATGGTGTCACATTTTACCTCTGACATGCACTGACCATTCCATGGCAGACTGTACACATAGTGTCACATTTCACCTCTGACATGCACTGACCATTCCATGGCACACACCTCTGACATGCACTGACCATTCCATGGCAGACTACACATAGTGTCACATTTCACCTCTGACATGCACTGACCATTCCATGGCACACACCTCTGACATGCACTGACCATTCCATGGCAGACTACACATAGTGTCACATTTCACCTCTGACATGCACTGACCATTCCATGGCACACACCTCTAACATGCACTGACCATGGTGTCACATTTCACCTCTGACATGCACTGACCATTCCATGGCAGACTACACATAGTGTCACATTTCACCTCTGACATGCACTGACCATTCCATGGCACACACCTCTAACATGCACTGACCATGGTGTCACATTTCACCTCTGACATGCACTTACCATTCCATGACACACTGTCACATGGTGTCACATTTCACCTCTGACATGCACTGACCATTCCATGGCAGACTACACATGGTGTCACATTTCACCTCTGACATGCACTGACCATTCCATGGCAGACTACACATGGTGTCACATTTTACCTCTGACATGCACTGACCATTCCATGGCAGACTGTACACATAGTGTCACATTTCACCTCTGACATGCACTGACCATTCCATGGCAGACTACACACCTGGTGTCACATTTGATCTCTGACATACACTGACCATTCCATGACAGACTGTACACATAGTGTCACATTTCACCTCTGACATGCACTGACCATTCCAATATCAGGGCTCCCCATTCTGTGCGTCAGATGTGCGTGACAGACGCATTAAAACTTCGTACTGGGGGTGAAAAGACGCACTATAATTACTACTCGAGCACTATAAATCTGCCGAGTGCGTGAGCCCGTCTCCCATTTCACCCATCGCAAAAGCCGGTCTACTGCAGACCCATGAGACCAATTAGGCATGTCAGCCCAAAGTTTACCTGAGTCTGGTACCACTGCTGTCTGTTTAGGTTAGAAGATAAAGACCCTTCCTCTTCCACCCCTCTACTCGCTAAGTCCAATGGAGCCCTCAACTTCCTTCCTTTCTTTCTTCCTTCCTTTGGGTGACTGCGTTGACTATTTTGTCACTTTACAAATTAGGGATCTGAGGAATTGTGCGCTAACATAGGGTGAGGGGTCATTGAACCTGTAACCAGTCTAGAATGATCAAGTACTATCATGACCTGACCTTCACCTTGTGCTAATGCCTCTGAAGTGTTTCAAGTGATGGAGTTTTTTTTTCTTTTCTAACCCAATGCTTGTCCTGTCTATTTATGGAAGACGGGACCGGGGTTATGTGAGCGAATGGAGGGTGGGGGGTAGAGAGAGAGAGAGAAAGAAAGATAGAGAGAGCGCCATTCAGATAAGGCTGACATTGACAAGAGCTTTTAAAAGAAAAACATTTCACACTGCACACACATACGTATACATGTATGCCCAGCTGCACACACACACACACACACACACACACACACACACACACAGGGTTCATTCTTAGGGCTGGTCATAGGTCATTGACTCATAAACCTTTGATTTTGACCTATTGTTTTAGCAAGCAACAGGTCATATGACCTATAGATTTTACATCTGAGAAAGCAACAATGACTCGTTTGACTTCTGTTGTGTGTGTGTGTGTGTGTGCGTGTGTGTGTGCGTGTGCGTGTGCGTGTGTGTGTGTGTGAGATATTGAATGTTCAACATAAATTGTCATGCCTTGCTTGAAATTTTATAATTTTGTTGTTTCTTCCTCAATGCCTCAAAAGAGGGCAAAGGATTAAAGTTCTTGATTCTTGAATGATGTGTGTGAGTGTGGCTGTGTGTGACTGTGTTGGTAACATTTGTGTGTCGGAAATGCCAAGCATGTAATGCTTCATACTGCCTGTGCATACAATACTTTACATTTTTTTGACAGTACCCACATGTCTTTATGCTTATTTTGTTTTGATTTTTCACCCTCTATATAGCTGCTTCCTGGGGGTGAAAATACCCTCTATGGTCAAACAAAATGGACAGACTGTACACATAGTGTCACATTTCACCTCTGACATGCACTGACCATTCCATGGCAGACTACACACATGGTGCCACATTTCACTAGTTGTTTTTTCTTTGTGTTTTTTATTTAGCATGTTATACAACTGTATATCCAATGACCCGTTACATATTCTGCCTTCTTATGCATTTGTCTTGCGTCATATCCTTCCATGCTTTACTGTGAATTCAAGGGCCAGAGCTGACATGTTTGATTTGTTGTGTCACCAGACCATAATCCTGGAAAGTTTCTTCACCACGGAGGCTGACATGTTTGATTTGTTGTGTCAACAGACCATAATCCTGGAAAGTTTCTTCACCACGGAGGCTGACCATGGCCCCGCCCGCTTCCTGATCTTCTCCCTGCTGATTGGCTACATCCACCGGGAGGGGCCGATAGGACAGCGAGCCAGGGACGCTTTATTATTGCTGATGACGCTGTCTGCCATACATCCCCATATTGGACGATACATCGCTGATAACTCTGACTTCTGTCCAGTGAGTGGTATAATTATAATAATCATAATAACAGTAGCTAGCGGCACCAAAATATTTTTTTTCAAATATATGATCCAATTTTAAGTATGTTTCATAGATCTGTTCATTATAAAGAAAATAAAAAAAGAATTAAGTCAATATCGCAATTAGTTCATGAGATATGGTAGTTTAAAGTAGCATACTACCGCGACTTGGACAGAAACACTAAAAGTGGCAATTTTTGAGAACCTATAACAAACATTTAATACACACTAATAAGAACCATTTTTTTTAGGATACAGTCTCCACTATCACAAAAAGTTATGCCTCCAACAAAAAATGTTAGGGTCAACTTTTTTTGAAATTATGGACTTACGAAGTTGGAAAAAATGCTGATGTTGAAAGTACGCAAAACACACAATGTAGCAATTTTGGGGTATCAAAAAACAAAAAGTAATGTAACAACGGGCTTGAAACTTCCTAACTTTCAATTTCAGTATGTATGGATTATGTCCAATTTTTTTCGAAGGTTTTGATTGATATTTGTTAGAAATATTCAGTCAATTTTGTGAAAAATGCTAATTTAAAAAATATGGACATGTATGTATAACATACATGAGTCTGTTCGCCCTATAACTCTTGAACCACTTAACAGAATTGCTTCATATTTTGTGTGGTGGTATATCATGGTACACAGATGGTCCTACAGAAAAGGTGTGACCTTGCTGACCTTGACCTTGAAGTTTGACCTTGAAAACATATTTTATATATTTCAAATCCGAGCTGTATCTCATAAACCAGAGGACAAAATGGCTTCAAATTTTGAGTGGTGGTGTATCACACTGCAGGAATGCTCCCATAGAAAAATGGTAACCATAGTAACCTTGACCTTGAAGTTTGACCTTGACAAAAAAAATTTCTTTTCAAAGCCATATTTTTCACTTCAATGGACTTACAATGTTCAAACTTTCTATGAGGATGCATTGACTACAGGCAATTCTAGATATTGGGTACTAGTCAAGGTCAAGGACATAGACCTTGGATGTGTCAAATCTGTGTTTGGTCCTATCTTTCACATTTTTGCAGTTACAGACTTCAAAATTGGCATATTGGTAGGCTGAATCAAGGTCATGTGTGGCACAAAGTACTGATTTTGTTAATGACCTTGACCTTGATTTTTTAACTTATCGTTTTTTAGCAGTGGCTATAGTTCAGACACCATTGGGTTTACATCCACATAACCATTTATATTCATGATCCACATGACCTAAGGGATGTAGTGGGAGACATTTGAAGTCACTTGACCTTGGCCTTCACATTTGACCTTGAGGCTGTTATATGTTATTGTCGTTCCCTGGCTTAAAGACTCCAGGGATCATCCTAACAGCCAAAGCAATTGAACACTATGGTACAAATGCATCAGCTAAGGATATAAGAACATTACGTGTGTAACCGTTTTCGATTACCCGACCACGTGGGCAGCCACACTCCGACTTCGGAGAATTTTGGACTGGTGATGTTATGCTAGGAGCTTGTCATGGCTAAAGACAATTCCCACATAACTATGCAGAACATAACATTTTGATGTACTAACCCTTGGTATTCTAGCTTACGTCAATTGGTCTGACACAGCATTTGCCAAGGCGAGCTGTTATAACTTATAATAGTTATATGAAAAGGGGCTGTATTTCGAGAACAACTTGAAGGTATTAATTATATTTTGTTTGGATGTGTATCACCAAGACAGGGTCTAAAATGTAAGAGGAGGTTGGGGGTATAACTGCCATGATGTGAAGCAAGCAGGGCACGGTTGTCTGAGAGAATTTAAAAAGAAAGTATAAAATTCCAGCATGATGTTTTAATTTAGATTTGTTGGAAATAGTTCTTGCTCAAAATTCTGAGGAAAATCAACCATTCCTGTTCCAATGGAAAACCATTGTAGAACATAGTTTGATGCAAAAGACTTAGACCCTCAAATTAGAAGGCACATGTATGCATTAACTCTTTGTGCTGCAGCCTTGGGGATTTGCTGGCCTTTGTGTTTCCTTGATCTTCTCCAATGTCAGCTGTCAACAACTGCTCAGCTAAGAAAGTAACTTTCAAAATGGAGTGCCCGTAAGGAAAAGCATCTTCCCTGTAAAGAATTTCTAGATCCAGATTCAAGAATAGCTGAACAAATTAACTCCCCTGTTATCAGGCAGTCACGTTCCCTACTGGCACTTGAAAATAACAAACCAAAAAGAAAAACACAATAAACAGCTCCAACAAGTACTCATCTGCTATGTGTGCATATAATGCGTGTGTGTGTGTTTGTGTGTGTGTGTGAGCAAGCACGCATGCTGCGTGGGTGCGTGCATGCATGCACCTGTGTGCAAATAATGTGTCACTTGTGTGACTGTGGTGTGGGCATACAAAACCATGCAGATATTTTATGTACTATGTGTATGTAATTCTTCATGTTTGTGTTCTATTTTTCTGCAGCAGAACATTGTTTTTTTGTTTTCTACTCCAGTGCTTCTAACAATGTTAACAGATGAATGTATAAGCAACTCAGCTTAGATAAGATTGGCTGAAAAATAATACAGTTCATTTCATGCAATGCGCTAACATTTTATTAGGTGGTGTGAATGAGTGTCAGTGTTTGTGTGTGTGTGTGTGTGTGTGTGTACTTGTTTGATGCATTCATTTTTTTTATGCAAACGTAGCTTTAATCATAAAAATAATTGACTAAGTATTTGCAGTGATGTACTGAGGATTGAAAAGTGATAGTCGAACAAATTGTCCTGAGACAAGAGAAATCAATAGGACAATGTCATGGCTCTTGCAAAAATCAATAAGACAAAGTGTGATAATTGCATCTAGTAGGCCTACACAACTACATGTATATTTCAACATTTATCAGGGAATGGATGATGAACAATATTTTCATAAGACTCCGTTCATCTCCTGAAGATTAAAACACAAGAATAAACAGATATATATGCACAGGGCATTAAATCAGCAAGGGTAGGATCATCAAAGACTGACACAGAGGCCTACACAAAAACATAAGGCAGTGGCTATGTTGCCAGTCACTGTAATTTAGCCTTTATCCACAGTGTAGGTAGGCTAAAGTACCAGTCAAGCTAAACTCAGCTGGAATGCTAGTTTATTTTAAAATCATACTTTTCTTTAACAATACTCAATGCAAATGCGCCTTTGCGAAGGAACTAGGAGGTACTCATTTTCTTTCATTCCTGGCATTGAGATACAGTAACACATGGAGAGAGAGAGAGAGAGGTATGAGCAGTGAAAGACAGTGAAAGAGAGACAACGAGAAAGACCATGACAGAGACAGTGACTCCACTGAGTGAGACTAGAGAGACAGGGACATTAAAGAGATAATTATACACTCACAGTCACACACACACTTGTGCTCATTAATAGTTACCCCACCCCCTCACACACACACACACATGGGAGTGTGCATGCATGTACTTGTCACACAAGCAGACCACAACCATTGATACCATAACCATAACACACGAGTAATAATTACACCAATGTCCTGGACCTTATTGGGCCTGGGACCTAAAGGAATCCTCAAAATTACATTTGGGACACAAAAGGATGAACCAGGAGTGAGATATATTGGGCCTGGGACATAGCGGGCTTATCCCGAATGATGACTCGCAGACATAGTCACAATCGCATCGTAGTGGGGTCAAATCGTATGCAGTGATTGAGTGTGGCTAGGCCTTGAGTTCGCCCCCCCCCCCCCCCCCCCACACATATTAATTAATTTAGATTTTTTTAATTTTAAACAAAAAAACCTTATACTGGTCGTAGCCTCGTTGGGGTTTCAGTTTGGGGTAACATACCCGAGCATACAAGAGGTCATAGGCCTACATGTGTGTGTTTAGCATGTATACACACAGAAGGACAGACAGAAAGAGTGAGAGTCGGTACACTTCTGGCATTTGAAACCAACGGGATAGAGAGAAACAGATTGAGAGAGAAACAGAGATTGAGAGAGAGAGAGAACAAACAAAATTTTATTTATACAGGGTAATGAGATAAGTATACATGGTTTTTTTACACCCAGCCCTGTGGCAAATGAAAAAAACAATAACAAAACATGCAATGAAAGTAAAAATAAACCACCAATAAAATGTAAAAAGTGAAAACGTTGAGGGAGAGAGAGTGAAGGGGAGGGGGGGGGGGGAGAGAGAGAAACAAGAGACATAAATTAAGACAGAGTGAAAGAATGAGAGAGAGTGAGAGAGACAGACAAATGCAGAAAGATAAAGAGGTAGAAAAAGACACTGACATAGACAGGTCAGGTCAGGTCAGGTAGATTAAGACGACTAGGCCTCTCGGCCTCTCAAGCGTCTTTTCTTTTCTTTTTCTTTTCCTTTTTTGGGGGGTTGGCACAGCTGTGACGGAGAGAGAGAGAGAGAGAGAGAGAGAGAGAGAGAGAGAGAGAGAAATACAGAGTCAGAGTGGAAAAAAGAACATAAGCTAAATAGTGACAGGCACTTTAGCCTGTAAGCTAAATTACCATGACCGGCAACGTAGCCTATTTGAAAACATAATTATGTAAACTGCAGAAATGAACGTTGGTGCGCGCAAACATACAAACACACACAATATGCCATCTTTCAACATACACAGTCTCACCCATACAGTCTCTCAAATTTACACACAATGCCCCTCCCCCCACCCTCACTTACCCACCATGCAATGCATCAGGCAGGCAACATACGTTTGCATGGCGCTCAGCACTTCATGCCCGATTGAAACAGTGCCAGCATTTTTCATTCAAGATGTTTGAGGAGTTGAACAAAATTGGGATTCTTAAAGGCTTCTTGAATTTTAAAATGGATACGCATAACTGACTTAAAATGCCCCCAAAGCCGAGAAAAAGACAGAAAACCGAGGCCAATCAAACTTCGTCTACCATTTCCGGTTAAATTTTATTGACAGTGGGTGTTTGTGATTATTGCTGTTAAACTTCTTCTAAGTCGCACACGTGTAAAAACCGATATCATCACATTTTATTTGAGCCATCTGTCTTATAAAATGCAAAATCTGAACTTACAGGCTTGCGTATTTTGTCCGGCATTATGCTTGAAAGTGGGTACATCGCATCGTTTCAAACAACTTCGCTAGGCCTCGCTGAATGCAGCGCGCGCGTGTGCGGCTAGGATCGGTTAGGTTCGTTTGGTTGACTTGTGGGGAAACGATGTGCTATAAATAGATTTTCGGTTACTGCCGTTGTATAGAAGGGAGATTATCCTGTCTTCTCATGGGTGAAGCGTATTATTTTTTCGGCTTGGTTTTCGCTCAGTTACGGAAAGTGTGAAGAAAAAGTTGATTTTTGTACACCGTTTTTTCTAACAGTAATACATAATTTTGTGGTTTACATCAATGGAATCCTCAGTTTTTGCTGAAGAAGTAGATACCAAGTATAGCCGTATCCGATGTGCATCGCTTTCCCACAAAGCCGAGAAAACAGTGTGCCGAATGAGCTTATTTTAGAAACGCGACGTCGGCTGGCTCAAATTTATAAAAGTAGCTATATGTCTTGTAGTTGTTTTTAATTTGCTTGATTTTTATAGGCTTTCAACACAAAAACAGACATTCATCAAAAAGTTGAAACAATAAACTTTATTTCACAACAAATTTGAGACCAATCTGTGCTCAAATAGCTGAGAACTGAGCAGTTGAAAATGATGAAAATCAGGGTTTGTGTCAAAATGATTGACGTCAAAGACGCGCTGTGCCGCTATCTAATATTAAACAGTGCTCAGTGGCTACAGGGAGGGGCTGATAGGACAGCGAGCCAGGGACGCTTTATTATTGCTGATGACGCTGTCTGCCGTACATCCCCATAATTATTGGACGATACATCGCTGATGCATCGCTGATAACTCTGACTTCTGTCCAGTGAGTGGTATAATTATAATAATCATAATAACAGTGCTCAGTGGCTACAGGGAGGGGCTGATAGGACAGCGAACCAGGGACGCTTTATTATTGCTGATGACGCTGTGCCGTTCATCCCCATATTGGACGATACATCGCTGATAACTCTGACTTCTGTCCAGTGAGTGTGTGGTTATGATGTTGATGATATTGTTGATGTTAATGATGATATTGTTGATGATGATATTGTTGATGTTGATGATGATATTGTTGATGATGATGATGATATTGATGATGATGATAATATTGTTGATGATGATGATGATATTGTTGGTGTTGATGATGATGATGATATTGTTGATGATAACAACAACAACAAAACAAACTAGAGCAAGTCTGTAGAAGCTGATAACCACCTTGACTGCTTGTGACATATTACTGTGTTTAGATTTTTTAAGATTTGTTTTCCACCTGCATTCTCAATCTGTGCATAATTTTCACAGCCACAATTAGAGAACAAACGCAAATTAAAAGGGAATGGTATTATTGCCAACAAAGAAATCAAGCAAGCAATGGTTGTAAGACAATGGCAATGATTTGACCCTTTTACAACAATAATTTGTGATGCATTATTTTTAATCCTCAGACAAACAGTGTTCAGTCCATAAATCAGAACTCAACATAAAGAAACCTATGAGTTTGGTTGACCTGAAATATACTTTTATGAAGAAAGTCTAGTGACAAAGCCAAAATCGAATCAAGTATATTTATACTGCACATACAAAAGCATCAATAATGTATACACTTTTTTTTAATACACAAGAACAGGAAGGGGTTATATGCAAATGCACAAAATTGTATTCATACAATGCATATGCATGGACAAGCGCAACGCATGAATGCACAAATGCGCATGTGCGCATACCCACTATGAATAAACTGCACAGATACAATTTTGCTTTAGCATGTAAAAAAGCCTAGCCTATAACCTATTCTATCTGCTGCAAAGTTAAAAAGCATCTAAACTTCATTATGATAATGATTAACACAATGACGACGGTACCAGTGCCAGACTTTCACTTCCGCCGCGACGGGAAGCACCATCCACTGATTAAGGCTGCAGACAGCGTATTTTGTCACTTTTCGGAATTTTTTTACGATAGCTAAACCAAAGCAAACCATAAAGTGTTTGGTATCAAAACAAAGAGCAAACACTGAACTATGTGGTTATGGTATTCTGTATTCGATTTCTGATATGGTGTAGCCATGGTTTCCTCTTAAAGTAACAAAGGTTATGGGGTAAAAAAAAAAGTTGTTTACATTCTGTTATATTCTGCACAACACCAAAATAGGGGTAGAACGGGAAAACAAAGCTTCAATCTTACCTTTATATCATCCAGGAATGAACGTATAATCCATATGCAAGATAACACGAGCACACAAAACGATATGAAGTGTTTTTCCAATGTTTTTGAAGGAATAATCTGCCGAACATGAATCCCATTCAGATTTTATGAATCGGGTCTTGGGTTCTGGTCAACAGTGTTATGAAAAGTATAAAAAAAAAAGCACAAAACCAATATTTTTTTGTACAGAATATCATAGTCACAAGTACTATTTTTTCTTCAAATTATTCACTAACGAAATCTAGAAAAGGCAAATTATGACTTGAGTAAAAGGAAACAAAAAAATGTTGGAAAAAAACACAGAAATCACGCACACACAATTATCGTAACACTGATCAATCATAGAACACGATACTGCTGTTGAATGCATTCAGGTTGTTCGTTGCAATAATGCAAACAAAATCAGCAAAAAGCCAACAAAATCGGTAGAGGATCACTATTTTGTTCACCAAAAAAGGCAATAAAAAAAAAATCACTCACAGTACACAGTATTTCATTCTCTTACATATTTTGCCCTATCAACACATTTTGAAGAAAAGTCACTATGCTATTTAATTCACACACGACAAAACTAAATTGATATGGTAAGAAAAAATGTCCTTAGTAATTTTAAAAAAATCACATGTCACTACCGCACATCAATCATTCCTTCACTTATGGTTTAGAAAACAGTCCTATATACATAATTATTTACAAGGCGCTGCAGTAGACTTTGTGATTACAGCAGATAGTTTTTCTTCATGTGGTAGTCCCCGAAGCAAGGTGCGGCACACAGTACCTTGTCGCAGTCCCTGCACCTGTACCTGGTCCGCTTGGCCTGGTTCTTCAGCTGGGCAACAGAGAGGCCCCTGGCCTTGTCCCGGGCGTAGCACACCACACAGTTCTTGCGTGGCGTTTGGTTGGAAGGTGTGGGGGGGATCAACTCGGGGAAATGCCGAGCTGTCAGCCTTGCCATGGGGAGGGCAGGACCGTTGGCAGCACCCTCAGGGGCCTCCACTTGAACAGAAGGCAGATCCCTCAGGAGGGACCTCACCATTTGGTCCAGGGGCATCGCCTTTCTGCCATGGGCCTTCCTGTGTTTGTTGAGGATGATGTTGGCCTGGACGGTGCAGAGGGTCAGGAGGTGGAAGAAGGGCTTCTTCCACCACTTCAGGGTCTTCCTGTGCATGGGGAAGTAGGAGAGAAGCTGGTCGCTGTGGTCCACCCCGGCCATGTGCTTGATGTATTCAATCACTGATTTGGGTTTGTCCTTTTCCTCATATCTGCATCGTACGCGTTCAAGGCAGGGTCTGTGGAGAGTGGACAGGGTGAAGACGTCCTTCTTGTCTCTCCAGCGGGTAGCTACCACCTTCCCACGGCACCGGAACTCCATCTGGCCTCTGTTCATCGGTCCGTTGCCCAGATCAGCCGGCATCCCCACCCTGTTCTTCCGGACAGTTCCACAAACCATGGTCTTTTGAGCTGCCAGTGTGGCACAGATCTTTGGCTCGCAGTAATAATTGTCTATGTACAGGTGGTAGCCTTTGTTGAGGAACGGAGCAATGAGCCTCATCACTACGTCGTAGGGTTTGTTACTGTATCTCTTGTCCCCACAAAACATCTCGAACCTGTAGACGTAGCCAGACTTGGACTCGCACAGTTCATAAAACTTGAATCCCCATTTCGTTGGTTTGTCTTTCATGTAAACCTTGAACCTTGAGCGCCCCTTGAAGGGGCACATGGCCTCGTCAATGCAGATTTCTTTCGATGGCTTGTAGACCTCTTGGAATTTGGTTTCAAGGTGCTGGACGAATGGCCGGATCTTGTGGATAGGGTCGTGGTTCTCATGGCCATATGGGATGAAGGTGGCATTGTCGCTGACGTGTAAGAACGCCAAGATGGACTTGAATCGATCCCTCGGCATCACCTTGGTGGCGTATGAGGTGTGAATACCTATGTCCTTGGACCAGTAGTCAGATATTTGGGGCTTGCCGACGATACCCATGTGCAGGCAAATGGCCAGGAAATTGCGGACCTCATCAACGGTCACTTTCTTCCACGTAGCAAAAATACTCTTGGGTGGCAGAGGTCCCTGGCGCTGCTTCTCTTCAATGCAACATTTCGCGTATTTGTTAGTTTTTTTGTTTTTTTTCCTGATGATGGAGTTGTCGACGAACAGCTGATAAACATCAATCGGCTGTGGGTCATCGCCCAGGTCAGCTTGAATTCCAACTTGTCCTGAAAAAATCATAATTGAAAGCACGTTACTTTGGGCTGTAAAATTGTCACAATCAGCCAACCGTATTCACACACACACACACACACACACACACACACACACACACACACACACACACACACACACACACGAACGCACGCATGCACGCGCACGCACACGCACACGCACACACACACACACACACACACACACACTCACACACAATCACAAGCGGATTTTTTTCAAGCATAATACTCTCTCTCTTTTTCTCTCTCTTTCTCTCTCTCTGTATAATTTATATATATATATATATATATATATACGCGCACACATACACACGCACACACATACACACGCGCACACATGCACACACACACACACACACACACACACACACACACACACACTCTCACACACATGCACACACACAGAGAATGAGAGACAGATGGGGGGGGGGGGGGGTCAGGAAGAGAAAATGGAGGGGGGGGGGAGTAGTATTTCTATTTACCTGTGAAATCAGGAACCGAGGGGAAATTGCCAGGCAGTTGGTGCCCCCACTGTTCATTTTCGGGTGGTGGCTCATCTTCATCTGTCACCATGTCATATGCTTGGTCTGGAACTTCATAGTCCACTGTATGATCGCTATCCGAATCATACAGGTCTGTCAATTCGACATCTGCGATAGCGGCATTGTTTGTGGGCCTTTCATCATTCGTTCCCAATTCTGACATACATTCTTCATCGTCAGTGTCAGAATCAGCTAGGCCTACCACGTGTGCAGTGCCAGAAGCAGATGCCACGTGTGCAGTGTCGACTGCTACAGGAAGAGGTGGCAGAGGTGGAGCTAGAATTTCATCTTCTGAATCGCTGCTTTGAACTACATCTTCAAACAAATATCTCTCATCTTCAACTTCATGACTTTCCACCTCTCTGTCACTGTCTTTGTCACCCGATCCACTTTGTAAAATTATTTCCAACACCTCTTTTGCCGAGAAATGCTGCGAGCCACGCTTGCGGGAAGCAGACATTTTTCCGCTGGTCAAATTCCTGAAAACCGAGTGTGGAGGCGGAAAAACCCGATTCCAGTTTCAGCATTCCAAACTCGCATTCCTGCACGTCCACACGTTAGAGACAGCCAGGGCAGCAAGGAAACCTAGGCTAACACACCCAGGAAACATATAACACCTGTTATTCCCCCTACACGAATGTGTATTGGCAGGCAATTTTTTTTAACTTTCAACAGATACTGAGGGCCGTTTCGACTAGAGATGCAGACACTGAAACGGATCCCAAGCGCCGTTCCGTCTAGAGATTCAGATTAGGCAACGGATAGTTACGACCGTTTCGCCTTGAAAAGGTTAACATATATGTTTATCTGGTAATGACGCAAACTGAAGACAAGGAAAGGGGCACTCAAGTCCAGACCTGTTTACCCCACATGTTCACTGTCAGTAATCCCAAGCTCTCATTTCAGGCCAGTAATGTCCTGAGTGTGGTGAACACAGACCTGTTTACCCCACATGTTCACTGTCAGTAATCCCAAGCTCTCATTTCAGGCCAGTAATGTCCTGAGTGTGGTGAACACAGACCTGTTTACCCCACATGTTCACTGTCAGTAATCCCAAGCTCTCAAATCAGTCATTTCAGGCATCTGCCAGTAATTTATTCAGTGTGGTGAACATCAGTCATTTCAGGCATCTGCCAGTAATTTCCAGATAGCAGTGAACATGTGGCTATTTAATCCCAAGCTCTCAAATCAGTAATTTCAGGCATCTGCCAGTAATTTACCGATTGCGGTGAACATCAAGCTATTTACACTAAAGTGGTCGCCATTTATTGTTTTTGTTTTGAGACTGTGCAATTCATTTAATTTAAGAAAACAATCATAAAAAAAAGAGGAAAAAAAAAGGATAAAAAATGTTATCTAACAATGTAATTGTATATTTCGACTTGTTAATGCCTGTGCAATTCAAAGACATGTGTATTGCACAGTCTAAGGAAATCAATGATCAATGGGAGTGGGAAACAACAAAGACAGGAAAGGAAACTCCATAGTACTTACAGACATATATAAATACAGGATTAAAAAGACATGTGTATGCACAGTCTAAGGAAATCAATGATCACTGGGAGTGGGAAACAACAAAGACAGGAAAGGAAACTCCATAGTACTTAAAGACATATATAAATACAGGATTAAAACAAGACACAAGACTACATGGTGAAAATATAAAGTTTACTTACAAAACTCCATTAAGTAGCAGATGGTGATGGACTGAGATGGTGGCGATTAACCTTTAGCACACTGCAGGCGCACTGTGTCGCCGAGCAGATACTCTCCCCTGCAACTGCAGGCGCACTGTGTCGCCGAGCAGATACTCTCCCCTGCAACTGCAGGCGCACTGTGTCGCCGAGCAGATTCTCTCCCCTGCAACTGCAGGCGCACTGTGTCGCCGAGCAGATACTCTCCCCTGCAACTGCAGGCGCACTGTGTCGCCGAGCAGATACTCTCCCCTGCAACTGCAGGCGCACTGTGTCGCTGAGCAGATACTCTCCCCTGCAACTGCAGGCGCCCTGTGTCGCCCAGAGAGGGGTACCCAAAGTCAATGCTTTGCGGATCTTATTTCTGTTACTAATAATAGAAATTACCTCACTTTAGCTTCAGAACGAAGCTCGGCTGTTTCTTTCTCTTCCGGCAAGCCGCCATTTGCTTTTTCGGTTGTTGTATTGAATTTTTCAAAGTGTTGATCGGTCAGAAAGTGAAGTTCACTATCAAATATGGCGGATTTTGGTGTTAGAAAGTGAAGTTCACTATCAAATATGGTGGATTTTCGTGTTGGCGAAGCTTCCTACTGGAAATTAGCGTCGAAGTTTGTTTAAATTATGAATTCTTAGGCTTTGTTAGGTCAGATATCGACAGTGAAAGGGTGATAGAAGATTGTAATGCAGTAGAAGGGGGGGGTAGCTGATGTTGGTGTGACTCGATGAAGACGATCCGATATCGATTCGAGCCGCGATTGTGATTCGGTACCGATTTTGACTACTAGGTTGAATTCAAAGAAAATGTTGCCTTTCATAATATTCTTAATGATATTTCCGTGAGTTATTTTGTTAAAGGGATCTTAGACATGAGTTAATTAGTCAGTGGGCAAACTTGAAGCAGACGGCACTCATTCCGACCGTGCCGAAACAGTAAGTTAACACTTTCGCTTTGTTTATTTCGCTTTTTTTGTTTGTTTCAACAACAAAACATACTCGGACAACAAAATACATCATATCAAAACTGTCCTCAATCATTTCTTTATTAGTATTCCAATAATCAAGTCTGCACACAACACACAGAGAAAATTAGAGCATTTTTAATCAAGTGGGTGTAAGCGTTTTTCACCACCTAAAAAAGAATGCAGAGAAGAATGCATCAAGTGGCAGAGTACGGAACGTCAGAAAAAATGCAGAGTGCTAAAGGTTAAATAATCAAGATGGGATAACGCAACAATAGGTATAACAGATTTTTTTAATTTTGTTTCCATATTTTGTGTGAAATCAAAACATATAGCATTGGAAAGAGCATGAAAAGACCTTTAAGGTGATACCAAATTCGTCTAAATTGTTTAAAAAATAAGAAAGTTAGAAACGACAACCTTTTTTTATTTGGACTATAAAGAAAAAGTTGAGCAAGATTTGGACGAATCTGAACTTCTAACACAGTAACAGCTATAACTTGCCTATTTTTGAACCAATTTGGTACACGTATATTGAACATTGATTGAATTTAATGTTCCATTAGTTTTAAAACTTTATTTAACGTTCAGACTTGGTCAACAAAGATATCAGACCAAAAACTTGTTGAAGTTGAAGTGCTTCTCTCTCGTGAACGAGCATTCTGAAATGACGACGTGTGTCTGCTTTAGAAAGGAAAACCCTGGACGGTCAGAAACAAGACTGGCAGCCAGGAAGATCAAAGCAAACACACTGACCGCTGTGGCACAAAGCGAAAATCGGGTTCAAAGTTTTGACAGGAAAAAGTTGGGGTGGTTTGACCTAATTCTGATGTCCCTACTCCTAACTGCTCGCCCTCAGACAAGGCCACTTTTTGCGACAGTCACGCCTGTACCGTTGCCCTGCACTGGTTGATGAAGCCTGACCTCAGACAAGGCCACTTTTTACGACAATCACGCCTGTACCGTTGCCCTGCACTGGTTGATGAAGCCTGACCTCAGACAAGGCCACTTTTTACGACAGTCATGCCTGTACCGTTGCCCTACACTGGTTGATGAAGCCTGTCCTCAGACTAGGCCACTTTTTGCGACAGTCATGCCTGTACCGTTGCCCTACACTGGTTGATGAAGCCTGACCTGACCTCGTTTTTTTCTCTGGCGTCCGATCAGGATCAGATTCTGAATCATCCGCTTGCGAGTGTTATTTTTTGGGGGGCATGTCTTCAGATTGTGCTTTGTAACTAGAAAAATGGCAGCATGGAGAAATAAACCGGAAGTATTCAAGGTGATACCTTTGCTAGCAGATGACAGTAGCGAGTACGGCTCAAACACCATGCCTTTTTAAAAATTTCTTCTTCTTTTTTTCGCACTCGTACAGCGGAAATGCAGATTTTGTTGTTGCTGACCGTAATAGCGTAATCGGAGGTCTCAAAATGTAATAATTACAGACAAATCCATAGGGAAAACAGGTCTGTTGTTGATGATGAAGACATTGATGATGATGATGATGATGTTGATGATGATGATGATGATGATGATGATGATGATGATGATGATGATGATGATGATGATGATGATGATGATGATGATGACGACGACGATGATGATGACGATGATGATATTGTTGATGAGGGGCCCATCAGGCAGCGAGCCAGGGACGCTTTATTTTGCTGATGACGTCCGCCATTCAAGTGCCCAGGGTACATCCCCACTGTCCGATGACAGTTTTTTGTGCAGGTGTTAGCCACAGGTTTCTGAGTGGCTTAATACTCCTCTCTACCCAGAAAGTGTTCCCCTTTATAAGAGGACTACCTTGCCCAGGGTACATCCCCACTCATTGTAGGTGCCCAGGGTACACCCCCACTCTCACATTGTTTTTTTCCCACAGGTGTTGGCCACAGGGCTGAGTGGTCTCTACTCCTCTCTACCTAGAAAGTTGTCTCCTCTTTCCGAGGACTGGTTTGCCCTGACGGAGGAGGACTGTCAGAACATGCCTGACCTGCAGATGTTCATCAACTCCCTGGAGTTCTGCAATGCTGTGGTCCAGGTAACAGAGAGAGAGAGAGAGAGAGACAGAGAGACAGAGAGAGAGAGAGACTGTCAGAACATGCCTGACCTACAGATGTTCATCAACTCCCTGGAGTTCTGCAATGCTGTGGTCCAGGTAACAGAGAGAGACACAGAGAGAGAGAGAGGCAGAGAGACTGTCAGAACATGCCTGACCTGCAGATGTTCATCAACTCCCTGGAGTTCTGCAATGCTGTGGTCCAGGTAACAGAGAGAAAGACAAAGACACAGAGACAGACAGACAGACTGTAAGAACATGCCTGACCTGCAGATGTTCATCAACTCCCTGGAGTTCTGCAATGCTGTGTTGTAATAAAGCAGTGATGAAAACCATGATATGCATTTCTCTGTGTTGTACTGTTGAAAACCATGGTGTGCATTTATCTGTGTTGTACTGTTGAAAACCATGGTGTGCATTTCTCTGTGTTGTATTGTTGAAAACCATGGTGTGCATTTCTCTGTGTTGTACTGTTGAAAACCATGGTGTGCATTTCTCTGTGTTGTAAAACCATGTTGAAAACCATGGTGTGCATTTCTCTGTGTTGTACTGTTGAAAACCATGGTGTGCATTTCTCTGTGTTGTACTGTTGAAAACCATGGTGTGCATTTCTCTGTGTTGTACTGTTGAAAACCATGGTGTGCATTTCTCTGTGTTGTACTGTTGAAAACCATGGTGTGCATTTCTCTGTGTTGTACTGTTGAAAACCATGGTGTGCATTTCTCTGTGTTGTACTGTTGAAAACCATGGTGTGCATTTCTCTGTGTTGTACTGTTGAAAACCATGGTGTGCATTTCTCTGTGTTGTACTGTTGAAAACCATGGTGTGCATTTCTCTGTGTTGTACTGTTGAAAACCATGGTGTGCATTTCTCTGTGTTGTACTGTTGAAAACCATGGTGTGCATTTCTCTGTGTTGTACTGTTGAAAACCATGGTGTGCATTTCTCTGTGTTGTACTGTTGAAAACCATGGTGTGCATTTCTCTGTGTTGTACTGTTGAAAACCATGGTGTGCATTTCTCTGTGTTGTACTGTTGAAAACCATGGTGTGCATTTCTCTGTGTTGTACTGTTGAAAACCATGGTGTGCATTTCTCTGTGTTGGTGTGCATTTCTCTGTGTTGTACTGTTGAAAACCATGGTGTGCATTTCTCTGTGTTGTACTGTTGAAAACCATGGTGTGCATTTCTCTGTGTTGTACTGTTGAAAACCATGGTGTGCATTTCTCTGTGTTGTACTGTTGAAAACCATGGTGTGCATTTCTCTGTGTTGTACTGTTGAAAACCATGGTGTGCATTTCTCTGTGTTGTACTGTTGAAAACCATGGTGTGCATTTCTCTGTGTTGTACTGTTGAAAACCATGGTGTGCATTTCTCTGTGTTGTACTGTTGAAAACCATGGTGTGCATTTCTCTGTGTTGTACTGTTGAAAACCATGGTGTGCATTTCTCTGTGTTGTACTGTTGAAAACCATGGTGTGCATTTCTCTGTGTTGTACTGTTGAAAACCATGGTGTGCATTTCTCTGTGTTGTATTGTTGAAAACCATGGTGTGCATTTCTCTGTGTTGTACTGTTGAAAACCATGGTGTGCATTTCTCTGTGTTGTACTGTTGAAAACCATGGTGTGCATTTCTCTGTGTTGTACTGTTGAAAACCATGGTGTGCATTTCTCTGTGTTGTATGGTGTGCATTTCTCTGTGTTGTACTGTTGAAAACCATGGTGTGCATTTCTCTGTGTTGTACTGTTGAAAACCATGGTGTGCATTTCTCTGTGTTGTACTGTTGAAAACCATGGTGTGCATTTCTCTGTGTTGTACTGTTGAAAACCATGGTGTGCATTTCTCTGTGTTGTACTGTTGAAAACCATGGTGTGCATTTCTCTGTGTTGTACTGTTGAAAACCATGGTGTGCATTTCTCTGTGTTGTACTGTTGAAAACCATGGTGTGCATTTCTCTGTGTTGTACTGTTGAAAACCATGGTGTGCATTTCTCTGTGTTGTATTGTTGAAAACCATGGTGTGCATTTCTCTGTGTTGTACTGTTGAAAACCATGGTGTGCATTTCTCTGTGTTGTACTGTTGAAAACCATGGTGTGCATTTCTCTGTGTTGTACTGTTGAAAACCATGGTGTGCATTTCTCTGTGTTGTACTGTTGAAAACCATGGTGTGCATTTCTCTGTGTTGTACTGTTGAAAACCATGGTGTGCATTTCTCTGTGTTGTACTGTTGAAAACCATGGTGTGCATTTCTCTGTGTTGTATTGTTGAAAACCATGGTGTGCATTTCTCTGTGTTGTACTGTTGAAAACCATGGTGTGCATTTCTCTGTGTTGTACTGTTGAAAACCATGGTGTGCATTTCTCTGTGTTGTACTGTTGAAAACCATGGTGTGCATTTCTCTGTGTTGTACTGTTGAAAACCATGGTGTGCATTTCTCTGTGTTGTACTGTTGAAAACCATGGTGTGCATTTCTCTGTGTTGTACTGTTGAAAACCATGGTGTGCATTTCTCTGTGTTGTTGTACTGTTGAAAACCATGGTGTGCATTTCTCTGTGTTGTACTGTTGAAAACCATGGTGTGCATTTCTCTGTGTTGTACTGTTGAAAACCATGGTGTGCATTTCTCTGTGTTGTACTGTTGAAAACCATGGTGTGCATTTCTCTGTGTTGTACTGTTGAAAACCATGGTGTGCATTTCTCTGTGTTGTACTGTTGAAAACCATGGTGTGCATTTCTCTGTGTTGTACTGTTGAAAACCATGGTGTGCATTTCTCTGTTGTTGTAAAACCATGTTGATTTCTCTGTGTTGTTGTACTGTTGAACCATGGTGTGCATTTCTCTGTGTTGTTGAAAACCATGGTGTGCACTGTTGAAAACCATGGTGTGCATTTCTCTGTGTTGTACTGTTGAAAACCATGGTGTGCATTTCTCTGTGTTGTACTGTTGAAAACCATGGTGTGCATTTCTCTGTGTTGTACTGTTGAAAACCATGGTGTGCATTTCTCTGTGTTGTACTGTTGAAAACCATGGTGTGCATTTCTCTGTGTTGTACTGTTGAAAACCATGGTGTGCATTTCTCTGTGTTGTACTGTTGAAAACCATGGTGTGCATTTCTCTGTGTTGTACTGTTGAAAACCATGGTGTGCATTTCTCTGTGTTGTACTGTTGAAAACCATGGTGTGCATTTCTCTGTGTTGTTGTACTGTTGAAAACCATGGTGTGCATTTCTCTGTGTTGTACTGTTGAAAACCATGGTGTGCATTTCTCTGTGTTGTACTGTTGAAAACCATGGTGTGCATTTCTCTGTGTTGTACTGTTGAAAACCATGGTGTGCATTTCTCTGTGTTGTTGTACTGTTGAAAACCATGGTGTGCATTTCTCTGTGTTGTACTGTTGAAAACCATGGTGTGCATTTCTCTGTGTTGTACTGTTGAAAACCATGGTGTGCATTTCTCTGTGTTGTACTGTTGAAAACCATGGTGTGCATTTCTCTGTGTTGTACTGTTGAAAACCATGGTGTGCATTTCTCTGTGTTGTACTGTTGAAAACCATGGTGTGCATTTCTCTGTGTTGTACTGTTGAAAACCATGGTGTGCATTTCTCTGTGTTGTACTGTTGAAAACCATGGTGTGCATTTCTCTGTGTTGTATTGTTGAAAACCATGGTGTGCATTTCTCTGTGTTGTACTGTTGAAAACCATGGTGTGCATTTCTCTGTGTTGTACTGTTGAAAACCATGGTGTGCATTTCTCTGTGTTGTTGTATTGTTGAAAACCATGGTGTGCATTTCTCTGTGTTGTACTGTTGAAAACCATGGTGTGCATTTCTCTGTTGTTGTACTGTTGAAAACCATGGTGTGCATTTCTCTGTGTTGTACTGTTGAAAACCATGGTGTGCATTTCTCTGTGTTGTACTGTTGAAAACCATGGTGTGCATTTCTCTGTGTTGTATTGTTGAAAACCATGGTGTGCATTTCTCTGTGTTGTACTGTTGAAAACCATGGCGTGCATTTCTCTGTGTTGTACTGTTGAAAACCATGGCGTGCATTTCTCTGTGTTGTACTGTTCAGCACAGAGCAATAAAGCAGTGATGAAAACCATGGTGTGCATTTCTCTGTGTTGTACTGTTGAAAACCATGGTGTGCATTTCTCTGTGTTGTACTGTTCAGCACAGAGCAATAAAGCAGTGATGAAAACCATGGCGTGCATTTCTCTGTGTTGTACTGTTGAAAACCATGGCGTGCATTTCTCTGTGTTGTACTGCTCAGCACAGAGCAATAAAGCAGTGATGAAAACCATGGTGTGCATCTTTTTGTTGTACTGTTGAAAACCATGGTGTGCATTTCTCTGTGTTGTTGTACTGTTGAAAACCATGGTGTGCATTTCTCTGTGTTGTTGTACTGTTGAAAACCATGGTGTGCATTTCTCTGTGTTGTACTGTTGAAAACCATGGTGTGCATTTCTCTGTGTTGTACTGTTGAAAACCATGGTGTGCATTTCTCTGTGTTGTTGTACTGTTGAAAACCATGGTGTGCATTTCTCTGTGTTGTACTGTTGAAAACCATGGTGTGCATTTCTCTGTGTTGTACTGTTGAAAACCATGGTGTGCATTTCTCTGTGTTGTACTGTTGAAAACCATGGTGTGCATTTCTCTGTGTTGTACTGTTGAAAACCATGGTGTGCATTTCTCTGTGTTGTACTGTTGAAAACCATGGTGTGCATTTCTCTGTGTTGTACTGTTGAAAACCATGGTGTGCATTTCTCTTTGTTGTACTGTTGAAAACCATGGTGTGCATTTCTCTGTGTTGTTGTACTGTTGAAAACCATGGTGTGCATTTCTCTGTGTTGTACTGTTGAAAACCATGGTGTGCATTTCTCTGTGTTGTATTGTTGAAAACCATGGTGTGCATTTCTCTTTGTTGTACTGTTGAAAACCATGGTGTGCATTTCTCTGTGTTGTTGTACTGTTGAAAACCATGGTGTGCATTTCTCTGTGTTGTACTGTTGAAAACCATGGTGTGCATTTCTCTGTGTTGTATTGTTGAAAACCATGGTGTGCATTTCTCTGTGTTGTACTGTTGAAAACCATGGTGTGCATTTCTCTGTGTTGTACTGTTGAAAACCATGGTGTGCATTTCTCTGTGTTGTACTGTTGAAAACCATGGCGTGCATTTCTCTGTGTTGTATTGTTGAAAACCATGGTGTGCATTTCTCTGTGTTGTTGTACTGTTGAAAACCATGGTGTGCATTTCTCTGTGTTGTATTGTTGAAAACCATGGTGTGCATTTCTCTGTGTTGTACTGTTGAAAACCATGGTGTGCATTTCTCTGTGTTGTACTGTTGAAAACCATGGTGTGCATTTCTCTGTGTTGTTGTACTGTTGAAAACCATGGTGTGCATTTCTCTGTGTTGTACTGTTGAAAACCATGGTGTGCATTTCTCTGTGTTGTACTGTTGAAAACCATGGTGTGCATTTCTCTGTGTTGTATTGTTGAAAACCATGGTGTGCATTTCTCTGTGTTGTACTGTTGAAAACCATGGTGTGCATTTCTCTGTGTTGTACTGTTGAAAACCATGGTGTGCATTTCTCTGTGTTGTACTGTTGAAAACCATGGTGTGCATTTCTCTGTGTTGTACTGTTGAAAACCATGGTGTGCATTTCTCTGTGTTGTACTGTTGAAAACCATGGCGTGCATTTCTCTGTGTTGTACTGTTCAGCACAGAGCAATAAAGCAGTGATGAAAACCATGGTGTGCATTTCTCTGTGTTGTACTGTTGAAAACCATGGTGTGCATTTCTCTGTGTTGTACTGTTCAGCACAGAGCAATAAAGCAGTGATGAAAACCATGGCGTGCATTTCTCTGTGTTGTACTGTTGAAAACCATGGCGTGCATTTCTCTGTGTTGTACTGCTCAGCACAGAGCAATAAAGCAGTGATGAAAACCATGGTGTGCATTTCTCTGTGTTGTACTGTTGAAAACCATGGTGTGCATTTCTCTGTGTTGTTGTACTGTTGAAAACCATGGTGTGCATTTCTCTGTGTTGTTGTACTGTTGAAAACCATGGTGTGCATTTCTCTGTGTTGTTGTACTGTTGAAAACCATGGTGTGCATTTCTCTGTGTTGTTGTACTGATGAAAACCATGGTGTGCATTTCTCTGTGTTGTTGTACTGTTGAAAACCATGGTGTGCATTTCTCTGTGTTGTACTGTTGAAAACCATGGTGTGCATTTCTCTGTGTTGTATTGTTGAAAACCATGGTGTGCATTTCTCTGTGTTGTACTGTTGAAAACCATGGTGTGCATTTCTCTGTGTTGTACTGTTGAAAACCATGGTGTGCATTTCTCTGTGTTGTACTGTTGAAAACCATGGTGTGCATTTCTCTGTGTTGTACTGTTGAAAACCATGGTGTGCATTTCTCTGTGTTGTACTGTTGAAAACCATGGTGTGCATTTCTCTGTGTTGTACTGTTGAAAACCATGGTGTGCATTTCTCTGTGTTGTACTGTTGAAAACCATGGTGTGCATTTCTCTGTGTTGTACTGTTGAAAACCATGGCGTGCATTTCTTTGTGTTGTATTGTTGAAAACCATGGTGTGCATTTCTCTGTGTTGTACTGTTGAAAACCATGGCGTGCATTTCTCTGTGTTGTACTGTTCAGCACAGAGCAATAAAGCAGTGATGAAAACCATGGTGTGCATTTCTCTGTGTTGTACTGTTGAAAACCATGGTGTGCATTTCTCTGTGTTGTACTGTTCAGCACAGAGCAATAAAGCAGTGATGAAAACCATGGCGTGCATTTCTCTGTGTTGTACTGTTGAAAACCATGGCGTGCATTTCTCTGTGTTGTACTGTTCAGCACAGAGCAATAAAGCAGTGATGAAAACCATGGTGTGCATTTCTCTGTGTTGTATTGTTCAGCACAGAGCAATAAAGCAGTGATGAAAACCATGGTGTGCATTTCTCTGTGTTGTACTGTTCAGCACAGAGCAATAAAGCAGTGATGAAAACCATGGTGTGCATTTCTCTGTGTTGTTGTCAGGTGGCGCATCCTCTGGTGCGTGACCAGTTGATCAAGTTCATCTACACTGGATTCCTGCTACCTGTGTTAGGACCTGCACTGCACCAGGTGGGTATATCATCATCATCACCATCATCATTATCATCATCATCATTGTCATCATCATCATCATCATCATCATCATCATTGTCACTATAACAATCATCACTATCACCACTATCATCATCACCAATCATCATCAGTGTGTTTTGCATGCTACAAGTGCTGACATAATTATTCTCCTTCCTACCAGCCTCATTTCAGTAGTCGGTTTACTGAGGGCTTTATGTGGTGGGGAGGAAAGTAGAGGTTTACTGAGGGCTTTGTGTGGTGGGGAGGAAAGTAGAGGTTTACTGAGGGCATTGTGTTGTGGGGAGGAAAGTAGAGGTTTACTGAGGGCATTGTGTCATGGGGAGGAAAGTAGAGGTTTACTGAGGGCTTTGTGTGGTGGGGAGGAAAGTAGAGGTTTACTGAGGGCATTGTGTCGTGGGGAGGAAAGTAGAGGTTTACTGAGGGCATTGTGTCGTGGGGAGGAAAGTAGAGGTTTACTGAGGGCATTGTGTCATGGGGAGGAAAGTAGAGGTTTACTGAGGGCATTGTGTCGTGGGGAGGAAAGTAGAGGTTTACTGAGGGCATTGTGTCGTGGGGAGGAAAGTAGAGGTTTACTGAGGGCATTGTGTCGTGGGGAGGAAAGTAGAGGTTTACTGAGGGCTTTGTGTCGTTGGGAGGAAAGTAGAGGTTTACTGAGGGCTTTGTGTGGTGGGGAGGAAAGTAGAGGTTTACTGAGGGCATTGTGTCGTGGGGAGGAAAGTAGAGGTTTACTGAGGGCATTGTGTCGTGGGGAGGAAAGTAGAGGTTTACTTAGGGCGTTGTGTCGTGGGGAGGAAAGTAGAGGTTTACTGAGGGCTTTGTGTGGTGGGGAGGAAAGTAGAGGTTTACTGAGGGCATTGTGTCATGGGGAGGAAAGTAGAGGTTTACTGAGGGCTTTGTGTCGTTGGGAGGAAAGTAGAGGTTTACTGAGGGCTTTGTGTGGTGGGGAGGAAAGTAGAGGTTTACTGAGGGCATTGTGTCATGGGGAGGAAAGTAGAGGTTTACTGAGGGCATTGTGTCGTGGGGAGGAAAGTAGAGGTTTACTGAGGGCGTTGTGTCGTGGGGAGGAAAGTAGAGGTTTACTGAGGGCATTGTGTCATGGGGAGGAAAGTAGAGGTTTACTGAGGGCTTTGTGTCGTTGGGAGGAAAGTAGAGGTTTACTGAGGGCTTTGTGTGGTGGGGAGGAAAGTAGAGGTTTACTGAGGGCATTGTGTCATGGGGAGGAAAGTAGAGGTTTACTGAGGGCATTGTGTCGTGGGGAGGAAAGTAGAGGTTTACTGAGGGCATTGTGTCGTGGGGAGGAAAGTAGAGGTTTACTGAGGGCTTTGTGTGGTGGGGAGGAAAGTAGAGGTTTACTGAGGGCATTGTGTCGTGGGGAGGAAAGTAGAGGTTTACTGAGTGCATTGTGTCATGGGGAGGAAAGTAGAGGTTTACTGAGGGCATTGTGTCGTGGGGAGGAAAGTAGAGGTTTACTTAGGGCGTTGTGTCGTGGGGAGGAAAGTAGAGGTCTACTGAGGGCTTTGTGTGGTGGGGAGGAAAGTAGAGGTTTACTTTGTGTGGTGGGGAGGAAAGTAGAGGTTTACTTTATGTGGTGGGGAGGAAAGTAGAGGTTTACTTTATGTGGTGCGGAGGAAAGTAGAGGTTTACTTTGTGTGGTGGGGAGGAAAGTAGAGGTTTACTTTGTGTGGTGGGGAGGAAAGTAGAGGTTTACTTTGTGTGGTGGGGAGGAAAGTAGAGGTTTACTTTATGTGGTGGGGAGGAAAGTAGAGGTTTACTTTATGTGGTGCGGAGGAAAGTAGAGGTTTACTTTGTGTGGTGGGGAGGAAAGTAGAGGTTTACTTTATGTGGTGGGGAGGAAAGTAGAGGTTTACTTTATGTGGTGGGGAGGAAAGTAGAGGTTTGCTTTGTGTGGTGGGGAGGAAAGTAGAGGTTTACTTTATGTGGTGGGGAGGAAAGTAGAGGTTTACTTTATGTGGTGGGGAGGAAAGTAAAGGTTTACTGAGGGCTTTGTGTGGTGGGGAGGAAAGTAGAGGTTTACTTTATGTGGTGGGGAGGAAAGTAAAGGTTTACTGAGGGCTTTGTGTGGTGGGGAGGAAAGTAGAGGTTTACTTTGTGTGGTGGGGAGGAAAGTAGAGGTTTACTTTGTGTGGTGGGGAGGAAAGTAGAGGTTTACTTTGTGTGGTGGGGAGGAAAGTAGAGGTTTACTTTGTGTGGTGGGGAGGAAAGTAGAGGTTTACTGTGTGTGGTGGGGAGGAAAGTAGAGGTTTACTGAGGGCGTTGTGTCGTGGGGAGGAAAGTAGAGGTTTACTTTTGTGTGGTGGGGAGGAAAGTAGAGGTTTACTTTGTGTGGTGGGGAGGAAAGTAGAGGTTTACTTTGTGTGGTGGGGAGGAAAGTAGAGGTTTACTGAGGGCATTGTGTCATGGGGAGGAAAGTAGAGGTTTACTGAGGGCATTGTGTCGTGGGGAGGAAAGTAGAGGTTTACTGAGGGCGTTGTGTCGTGGGGAGGAAAGTAGAGGTTTACTGAGGGCTTTGTGTGGTGGGGAGGAAAGTAGAGGTTTACTGAGGGCATTGTGTCATGGGGAGGAAAGTAGAGGTTTACTGAGGGCTTTGTGTCGTTGGGAGGAAAGTAGAGGTTTACTGAGGGCTTTGTGTGGTGGGGAGGAAAGTAGAGGTTTACTGAGGGCATTGTGTCATGGGGAGGAAAGTAGAGGTTTACTGAGGGCATTGTGTCGTGGGGAGGAAAGTAGAGGTTTACTTAGGGCGTTGTGTCGTGGGGAGGAAAGTAGAGGTTTACTGAGGGCATTGTGTCATGGGGAGGAAAGTAGAGGTTTACTGAGGGCTTTGTGTCGTTGGGAGGAAAGTAGAGGTTTACTGAGGGCTTTGTGTGGTGGGGAGGAAAGTAGAGGTTTACTGAGGGCATTGTGTCATGGGGAGGAAAGTAGAGGTTTACTGAGGGCATTGTGTCGTGGGGAGGAAAGTAGAGGTTTACTTAGGGCGTTGTGTCGTGGGGAGGAAAGTAGAGGTTTACTGAGGGCTTTGTGTGGTGGGGAGGAAAGTAGAGGTTTACTGAGGGCATTGTGTCGTGGGGAGGAAAGTAGAGGTTTACTGAGTGCATTGTGTCATGGGGAGGAAAGTAGAGGTTTACTGAGGGCATTGTGTCGTGGGGAGGAAAGTAGAGGTTTACTTAGGGCGTTGTGTCGTGGGGAGGAAAGTAGAGGTCTACTGAGGGCTTTGTGTGGTGGGGAGGAAAGTAGAGGTTTACTTTGTGTGGTGGGGAGGAAAGTAGAGGTTTACTTTATGTGGTGGGGAGGAAAGTAGAGGTTTACTTTATGTGGTGCGGAGGAAAGTAGAGGTTTACTTTGTGTGGTGGGGAGGAAAGTAGAGGTTTACTTTTTGTGGTGGGGAGGAAAGTAGAGGTTTACTTTGTGTGGTGGGGAGGAAAGTAGAGGTTTACTTTATGTGGTGGGGAGGAAAGTAGAGGTTTACTTTATGTGGTGGGGAGGAAAGTAGAGGTTTACTTTGTGTGGTGGGGAGGAAAGTAGAGGTTTACTTTATGTGGTGGGGAGGAAAGTAGAGGTTTACTTTTTGTGGTGGGGAGGAAAGTAGAGGTTTGCTTTGTGTGGTGGGGAGGAAAGTAGAGGTTTACTTTATGTGGTGGGGAGGAAAGTAGAGGTTTACTTTATGTGGTGGGGAGGAAAGTAAAGGTTTACTGAGGGCTTTGTGTGGTGGGGAGGAAAGTAGAGGTTTACTTTATGTGGTGGGGAGGAAAGTAAAGGTTTACTGAGGGCTTTGTGTGGTGGGGAGGAAAGTAGAGGTTTACTTTGTGTGGTGGGGAGGAAAGTAGAGGTTTACTTTGTGTGGTGGGGAGGAAAGTAGAGGTTTACTTTGTGTGGTGGGGAGGAAAGTAGAGGTTTACTTTGTGTGGTGGGGAGGAAAGTAGAGGTTTACTGTGTGTGGTGGGGAGGAAAGTAGAGGTTTACTGAGGGCGTTGTGTCGTGGGGAGGAAAGTAGAGGTTTACTTTGTGTGGTGGGGAGGAAAGTAGAGGTTTACTTTGTGTGGTGGGGAGGAAAGTAGAGGTTTACTTTGTGTGGTGGGGAGGAAAGTAGAGGTTTACTGAGGGCTTTGTGTGGTGCGGAGGAAAGTAGAGGTTTACTTTGTGTGGTGGGGAGGAAAGTAGAGGTTTACTGAGGGCTTTGTGTGGTGGGGAGGAAAGTAGAGGTTTACTGAGGGCGTTGTGTCGTGGGGAGGAAAGTAGAGGTTTACTTTGTGTGGTGGGGAGGAAAGTAGAGGTTTACTGAGGGCGTTGTGTCGTGGGGAGGAAAGTAGAGGTTTACTGAGGGCGTTGTGTCGTGGGGAGGAAAGTAGAGGTTTACTGAGGGCGTTGTGTGGTGGGGAGGAAAGTAGAGGTTTACTGAGGGTGTTGTGTGGTGGGGAGGAAAGTAGAGGTTTACTGAGGGCGTTGTGTGGTGGGGAGGAAAGTAGAGGTTTACTGAGGGCGTTGTGTGGTGGGGAGGAAAGTAGAGGTTTACTGAGGGCGTTGTGTCGTGGGGAGGAAAGTAGAGGTTTGCTGAGGGCGTTGTGTCGTGGGGAGTGTGACGAGGGAATGGGTTAAAAAACTAAGTCTCTAAGACTTTTAATGTGTTAAATTTTCAAATAGAAAATTTGCCTTTAGCCCACTTCTCTTGGGTATGGGAGATGAGCAACTTTCCCGGCCCCTTTTCATCTAATAAATTTATATTTGTGCCCGGGTTCTGGCTCGTATGATTGAATGAAATACAAGTGGTAGTTTGCTCTAAATGGCAGACAGAGAGAAGTAGGTTTTTACATGAAAATTACACAGCTTCCACTCTCATCAGTCTGACCAAAGGGTTCAGAATTATTTGACACTTGTATTTTATTTACTCACAAAATCTGCATAAGATTATGCAGCAATAAGAATAAAGCAGCTCAATGGAGCCAAAACAAAATCTGAATGAAAAACAATGAAATCCGAAAGGATTTACAAGACTTTTGTCTTTCTAGAAGGTTAGCCCCAAGCCGGAAGGGTCACTAAGTGTCCAGTATCTGGGGTTCCAGTTATTGGTCTTGGCACTGTCTTAGGGACTTAGCTGTGTTGAAGTTCCTCCGTAGGGATTGGCGAGTGCTGAGTTGACTTGGCTTGCTCTGGTGTAGAGTAGCTCCCAGTCGTTCCGGTTGCGGCGTCGCGGGATGGCATGGTTCAGGCGTGGTCTCCTCGCGGATTCTGGGTGCGGGGGCGACTTGGCGGCGGTCCCGTCTTGATGCTTGTGAGTCAGGGATTGAACTTCCTGACCACGATGCCCTGCTGATAATCACAGGAGAAGGTGGATGTAGATCTCTATGGCTTAGAGACAAGGGGCTTCAGCTGGCAGGGAATTAGTGGATCCCAACCGGCTAGAAGGCTGCCCTTGTGCAATAGCACTAAGACAAATAACCTGAATTTCAGTTGTCAAACCGAAATCAGTAAAACATAAAAGGGGTACTGGAATCAACTGGTATGATTCAGTAACCGGCTAGATCAAAGTCTATGATCAAGCCAACATCACTCTCCATCCAACACCTGGAAAGGAATGTTATCATAAGTTGCAAGGTTGCAACCCACAGGCTTCCTACTAAAAATATACAAAAGGGTTAGTAGGCATAAAATCCGGTTCTTGTACCAAAAGAGTTAAAGTCAAAAACACACACACAAATAATCTGTGCACATAATTAGAACAGCATGTTTACCAATTCTTTTCAATGACACATCTACTCCTTATTCATCATGGAACATAGGATCTAGATCAAAAATAGAATCAAACAAAAACAAATCTCAATCACTTATGTTACATCCCAGCCATCAATAATACTCACTAGTTGGGCTATTTTGACTGGTAGCAAGAGAGATTGATTCTACCCTGTTGTTTCAGCCAGGGTTTAGAGTCTTGTGAGAGAGAATGTTTTAGGCGACCCTCCTTCACCACTCAAATTCCCCCTCCAATTTTAAACACCCGAGGGCCTATGATTGGGTTACTAGCCGGCGACATGTCACGGGATGACGCTATAATATTATGCATATTAGTACAGAACGCTCACGTGCCTGTTACATCACTGGCACGTGTCACATTCCTCTCCCTATCGTGATCGGGAAAGGAGATACGGGGAACAAAGGGAGACCGCCAATGTGGGTGTCACAAGCTGACAGGGAAGGTAAAACGGGCTTCAAAGAGATAGCGCCTATAATCGGCGACCTGTTTGATGTTGAATTGTAATAGGGCATTTGCCACGAGTTTTCGTGCCTTGAGTAGAAAAAGAGGGGGGGGGGGGTGTAGTTGAGAAAGTGGAGATGCGCGGGTCACCTTGTCACAGGGAGGAAAGTAGAGGTTTACTGAGGGCATTGTGTCGTGGGGAGGAAAGTAGAGGTTTACTGAGGGCATTGTGTCGTGGGGAGGAAAGTAGAGGTTTACTGAGGGCTTTGTGTCGTGGGGAGGAAAGTAGAGGTTTACTGAGGGCGTTGTGTCGTGGGGAGGAAACAAGGTTTTCTCGTTTTGCAGGGCACCACTGTTAGTGGTGTATGTGCCTGAGTTGGTAATGGTTTGGCTTGATACCAGCCATCTTGTCCTGCTTCATTACTTCTAGTAATTATTTCTTCTTAGTTCTATTCCCACCACCTTCAGTCTTGCCTGAGCAAGGCTAAGGTTTCTCTATCTCCACTTTTGTTGTTGTTGCTTGTTTATAAATCGCTTAGTAGATTGTTAACATTCGTAATCGTAGATTTAGAATTAGATCTACTGTGCCTGGTTTGGCTGATATGCGTCTTTTGTAGGATCTAAGAGGAAAATGGGATACACTTGAAATAAATTTGTTTCTCACTGTATCACTTTATCTTGATATTGTGGATTGAAGTTAAAACAGACCTGCCAACCCGTACGATTTTGGCGTATTTTGTTTGCCAATTTACCCAAAATACGACCAGTACGTCGGGTGAATAAAAAATACGACATAAAAAAATCGTAGGGAAATTTTGTTTTAAACAGTTTGATCCCGAAACGATCATTCGTTCAAAATCAGCATAACTGCGAAGTGTTGGAGCGGAACCACGACATGCAAACGAATCTCAAAGGTTTGTGATGCGCGCCAAGTTGGTTTATCAACACGCACCGAAGTGAAGAGAATTTCTGAAAATGTTGAAACGCAAAAGTGACGAGCCTCCTGATGTAGGCAAAACAAAGAAGCCACCAGCAAGATCACAAAGATTTCTTAAGAGATATTTAACTGTCCCTGGAATTCGAGAGTCGACGCGAGGAAAGACTTACGCACATGGCAGCTACTGTCAAGTCGACTTCTCCATTGCCAGTTCTGGAAAGTTTGACATTGAGCGGCACTGCAACAGGAAAATGCATCAAGATCGTGTGAAAGTGAAGCAAGCTGCAGCAGGCTCAATGTGCATAGAAGCATTTATGCCGACACAGACTTTCTCTGCCGATGAAAAAGACACTGTTCGCGCAGAAGCCATGTTTACTGAGTTCATCGTCAAGATGAACCTGCCACTCAGCATCCCTACATACTTGTATATTAGAAATAGAGTTGTCCTTAGAGTACACCACTTTTTCCAAGAATACACCACTTTCCGTGAAAAAAATACTCCAACTGAAAACTCGGGTTGGCAGGTCTGTAAAAACAAGAATCATCATATTATTATCTTTTTTAAAAAAGCCAACTGTCCGTACGTCTGTTTGTGAAACACAAAACGGACCTTATAACTCCGCCATTTTTTTCAAACCGAATCACTTCAAATTTTGATGTGAGCCCTAATGGGGCGATGGCAAAGGCTACCGAGATGGCAGTGTCATTTGCGCGGATCGGCAAATGCGCGAAACGCGCATCCAACGGCCTCTCGGCGCCCGTATCTCCGGCGTTTCTGGGCCGATTGCCTGCAAATTTGGCAGGAAGATGACCTTGGACAGTGACTATCCGAGGACAGTGTACCAAACCGGCAAGCGAACAGCGCTGTTAGAAAACGATATGAGTATTTGCAGCTAGACACGCTTCACTTTTTCACAAGTAACTCTGCCGTTTTTTAACCGAATCGCTTCAAATTAGATGTCATGTTTGCTATGGCCGGGGCAAAGCATGGCAATAAATTTGAACAGCATCTGTTCATAAATGCGTGTGATATGCACCAATTTACCGTTTCGCTCACTAGGCGAAACGACATTATGTCCAAACGGACTGTTATAAAAGGGGGGCAGGGGGGGGGGGGGGGGAACTGCTGTGGGCATGAGACCATGGTTCACACGTGCTGGGGTGACGAGTCGGTCAGCCGGGAGCTGGTTATGGGTGGGTGGGGGGGGAGGGGGGCAGTGGAGATTACAAGGGGATGATACTACACGTATCTGTATTATTAAAAAATCGGGCCTTTACTGGTTTAGCACTGCCTCCGGACATTGCAGCCAGCATTGTTCCCACCACCTTGTATTTACAAATGCCCCCCCACATGCCGAAAGGCCGAACTAAGTTGGCTTTCAGTTCTTTTTTCTGTTTTGTCCTTTGCCAATCTACGATCGCAAAGGAGTAAGTTTTCGTTCAGGTTTGTTTCCTTTTTTTGTTTGTTTGTTTGTTCTTTTCTGTCTGTCCAACGATCTCCCGAACCGCTTGACCGAATCACTTCAAATTTTGTGTGATGGTGTGTCCCTATGAGAGGAAGGCATCCGCACAAAACTTTTCGCCGCTCTGACCTTGACCTTGGCGTATGACCTTGAAAACCGAAAATCGTTAAGGGGCCATAACTTCCACACCGCAGGTCCTGGAGTCATGAAACTTGGCATGGAGGTACTTTCGCTTATGGCCGTTCTGATGATGATGTACCAATGAAGGTCAAGGTCAAGGTCAGGGAGATCGGTATGCCTTGAAAGTGGTATGGGTCTAATAATTGGGTTTTTCTGCCCCACGCATATCTTCCGAACCGCTTCACCGAATCGTGCATACTGATCAAGGTCAAGGTCAGGAGCTGGTAGGCCTTGAAGTGGTAGGGTCTAAAATTGGGTTTTCAGGCCACAAAAATAAAATATAATATTTCGCGGCCCGGAAAAAACTGAGTACTCAGCGTACCGGTATTGGCGTTACCTGTACTATGGCGTTAACAGTACGGGCGTTGCGCTAGTGATTGAAAATGGCCCATTTTGCAGGGTTTCCCAAAAGATTCACAAGTATATTGTTAGAATAGTGATTCGAACTTGAAGTGAGAAAGAGAAAACTGATTCAGTCAAATTGTGCTGTAATATTTTTTTTTAGCTTGTGATCATCCATACAATTGTGACAAAAAAACAGTATTCAAGTGATGTGTTGTGTTAGCCCTTGTGTCAATTAAACCTTTATGTTGAGTTGTTATCAGAGGCAGTTAAAATTTGGGCTTTTTGTTGTTGACATACTAAGTATATATACATGAATTACCATTATCATTGTGTTTATGTTATATTTATGTATTTTGTTAGCAAGCTTTTTTCTAGGTATATGAATAGGAGGCATGATTTGGTGCTTTGTCATACTTTTTCTTTGCATACATACTCCAATATACCATTATTCAGTGTGTGTATGTTATATTGTAGCTAAGAGTTTCTTAAAATAATAAATAACAAATAAGCAGGCCCAATGATTTGAGAGCATTGTGAACTTTTCTTGCCATACCTGCCAATATGTAATGTTATCAGTGTGTGAAGAAAGAACCAAAGATGACTGCGGGTTTGCTTTTTTTAATCAGTTAGTAAAGGTATTGCAGGCAATAAACTGCCTTGTTTCCCCAAGTAAGCTTTTAATCAGTAGTAAAGGTATTGGCAGGCAATTAAAACTGCTTGTGTTTTCCACAAGTTATGCTTTAATCAGTTAGTAAAGTATGCAGGCAATAAACTGTTTGTGTTTTCCACAATTAAGCTTTTTAATCAATTAGTAAGGTAATTGCAGGCAATAAAACTCGCTTGTGTTTTCCAAAAGTTTATGCTTTGTATCAGTTAGTAAAGGTATTGCAGCAATAAACTGTTTGTGTATTTCACAAGTAAGCTTTTTAATCAGTAGTACAGGTATTGCAGGCAATAAAACCGCTCTGTGTTTTCCACAAGTTAGCTTTTTAATCGGGGTAGTAAAGGTATGCAGGCAATAAACGGCTTTGTGTTTTCCACAAGTTAAGCTTTTTAATCAGTTAGTAAAGGTATTGCAAGGCATAAATCTTTTGTGTTTTCACAAGTTAAGCTTTTTTAATCAGTTAGTAAAGGTCTTGCAGGGCAATAAACTGCTCTGGTTTCCACAAGGTAAGCTTTTTAATCGGTAGTAAGTATGCAGGCAATAAACTGCTTTGTGTTTTCCACAAGTTAGCTTTTAATCAGGTAGTAAAGGTATTGCAGGCATAAACTTGCTCTGTGTTTCCACAAGTTAGCTTTAATCAGTAGTCAAGGTATGTAGGCAATAAACTGCTTTGTGTTTCCACAAGTTATGCTTTTTAAATCAGTAGTAAAGGTATTGCAGGCAATACAACTGATGGCCCTTTAAAACAGACATCTTTGTGACAGTTTTACTGTGTTTTGACATACATTCATAATATTTCACCGATATCAGATTCTGTTTGTGTGTGGTTTCTATGAGTATTACTCTCAAGGCTTTGTATCAATGAGTTAAGGCTATCAATTAACATATGATGTGAACGGGGCATGTCAAGCTTGTTATCAATGATTAAGGCTACCATTAACAACGATGTGAACGGCATGTCAAGCTTTGTTATCAATGAGTTAGGCTATCCATTAAAATACGATGTGAACAGGACATGTAAAGCTTTTATCAATGAGTTAAGGCTATCCATTAACATACGATGTGCAACAGCGGCATGTCAAGCTTTTAATCAATGAGAAAGGTATCATTAAATACGATTGTGGAACAGGACATGTCAAGCTTTGTTATCAATGAGTTAAGGCGATAAATTAACATACGATGTGAATATTAATTATTAGTATAAGAATGGTAAATCAAAATTACACAAGCATCCAAAGACGGTCAGATAAACATTGTTATCAATGAGTCAAGGCTATAAATTAAACCATCATGTGACAGGACATCTCTGCCTGCCTGGTTCCCCGCTGGGACACAGCCGTAATCAGGGTCAGTTTACACTAACAGCCCAGGGTGCAGGCATGCCAGTTGCGCCTGTGTTAACTATTACTGTTGGGGTCTTGCGTTCACCCTCCTAGTTGCCAGAGCTTGCTGGACACAGCCGTATTCAGGGGTCAGTACACTAAACAGCCAGGGCTGCAGGCATGCAGTTGCCGCCCTGTGTTCACTATTACTGTGTGGGTTTGCTGGTTCAACCTACTTGTTGCAGAGTTGCTGGACACAGCGGTATTCAGGGTCAGGACACTAACAGCCCAGGCTGCAGGCATGCCAGTTGCCGCCATGTGTTCCACATTAATGTTGTGGTTCTTGCTGTTTCACCATCTTG
>CM065692.1:1020712-1085712 GCA_017654935.2 Phymorhynchus buccinoides
CACAGAACACAATGGTGTCACACAGTTTGGCAACGAGTCCTTCACCCATCAACTTCAGGCAGTGCTCCACAGAACACAATAGTGTCAGTCACACAGTTTGTCCTTCACTTAACACCAGTCATTCAACAGGACTCATCAACTTCAGGCAATGTTCCACAGAACACAATGGTGTCACACAGTTTGGCAACGAGTCCTTCACCCATCAACTTCAGGCAGTGCTCCACAGAACACAATAGTGTCAGTCACACAGTTTGTCCTTCACTTAACACCAGTCATTCAACAGGACTCATCAACACTTCAGGCAATGTTCCACAGAACACAATGGTGTCACACAGTTTGGCAACGAGTCCTTCACCCATCAACTTCAGGCAGTGCTCCACAGAACACAATAGTGTCAGTCACACAGTTTGTCCTTCACTTAACACCAGTCATTCAACAGGACTCATCAACTTCAGGCAATGTTCCACAGAACACAATGGTGTCACCCAAAGTTGGCAACGAGTCCTTCACCCATCAAACTTCAGGCAGTGCTCCACAGAACACAATAGTGTTGTCAGTTCACACAGTTTGCCCTTCACTTAACACCAGTCATTCAACAGGACTCATCAACTTCAGGCAATGTTCCACAGAACACAATGGTGTCACACAGTTTGGCAACGAGTCCTTCACCCATCAACTTCAGGCAGTGCTCCACAGAACACAATAGTGTCAGTCACACAGTTTGTCCTTCACTTAACACCAGTCATTCAACAGGACTCATCAACTTCAGGCAATGTTCCACAGAACACAATGGTGTCACACAGTTTGGCAACGAGTCCTTCACCCATCAACTTCAGGCAGTGCTCCACAGAACACAATAGTGTCAGTCACACAGTTTGTTCTTCACTTAACACCAGTTATTCAACAGGACTCATCAACTTCAGGCAGTGTTCCACAGAACACAATGGTGTCACACAGTTTGTCCTTCACTTCTTTTTCTTCTTTGTCGATCACATCAGATGGAGATGCCAACAGCAGAATGCAGTCGCCTGGAGATTAGTCAGGTTTCCATGCAGCTTTTCCCTCAGTGGTGTTGGGTCTGGTCACATTTCTTGTCTGGGGACATTGTGGAGTGGGCAATGTTGAAGAACATGCTCTACACTCATGAGGTCTGCTCCGCATGGGCATGCTTCGGTCTCTCCAATTCTAAATTTGCTGAAAAGGTGGGCACGAAGTCTGTTGTGCCCTGTTTTCTCAGCCTGATTAGGATGACCTGGTCCGTTCTGCTGAGCTTGTGGTAGGGATCAGCCGGGTTAAATTTTGGATGGCGCTGTTTCCATTTCTTATGGGACAGGGCTTTGATGACAGTCTTTTCTTCGGAATAGGAGACCTGTCTGTCCTCTTGTTCCAGTTGCGCTCCCTCCTTTGCCAGCCTATCCGCCTGCTCATTGCCATGGATCCCACAGTGCTGGGACCCACTGCAGGACCAAATGTGTTTGTGCCGAGAGGTCCATCAGTGCTGTCGACAACTCGTTTAGATCTTTCTGACGGGGGTTCCGAAGTGCACTCAGGAGAAAGAGCGTCTGTGAAGAGGACCACTTTGGGTTTGGTTCGTGGCAGGTTGGCTCTGATTTCTGTTGCTGCTGCTCTGAGTGCTTCGGTTTCCGCTTTCAAATTTGTGGAGTATTTTCCAGTTGCTATTTTGAGGTGTGTTTCTTCATCTTTGTACCTGATGTACACTCCACCCCCTCCATCTCGGACAGCTTCAGTCGCAGATCCGTCTGTGAAAGCATGGGTCCACTGCTCTTCTGGGTACTTGATGCTGATGTACTCCAGCGTCAGTGACGTCCTCTCTGGCTCTGGTTGGGAATCTCTGCCCACCACCCCTGGAACTTCACAGAAGATGGGTGGTAGCTGTTCTCGTTTCCATGAGGGGAGAGTCGTGACTGATGGGATAGGTTTGGGCATGTGGTCCAACATTTCTGGGTCTCTCCTTTCCAGGATCTTGCTTTGCTGGAGGAAGTTAGATCTTTAAAGCCTCCCCTTTGTTGGTTGATTCATGCGGTTGTACATTGGATGGTCCTGAAGTCTTTTGAACTTTGCGGCTTGAGTCAATACCTTGATGTCTCGTCTCCCTTCGATGGACTGTAAACCTGTAGTTGTTTCCATTTCAGAGATAGGGGTGCTTCTCATGGCTCCAGTCATCATCTTCATGGCCTGGTTCTGCATTCTGCTCAGCTTTTCTGTGTTGGATTTGGCAGCTGAGCATGTTGCAGCCATTCCGTACTCGAGGACGGGGCGAATCCTTCCCACATAGAGCTTTCTTAGCACCCTCTGGTCCGCACCCCACTGAGTTCCAGACAGCTTCTTCATCAGTGTCATTCTGATTTTTGCCCTGCTTTGATTCTTCTGAATCTGGTTTTCCAGGTGAGTCTGCGATCCAGAGTGACTCAAAGGTATGTGGGTGTGTCATCAGCCCTAAGCTCTTTTCCATTCAGGTTTAGGTTCACTCTCTGCGGCTGAGTTGAGAGGCTGAAGACTGTATATGTTGTCTTCCTTTCATTGACCTTGACAAGCCATGATTGGGCCCATGCTTCTATCTCCCTGAGCGCCTGTTGCAGTCTGTACTTTGCAGTGGTGATATATTCCTCACTGCACCAGAGTGCAAGGTCGTCTGCATAGATAGCTCCTCGCACATTTTTGGGCATTCTGTGCATAATATCTCTGATGAAGATGAGGAACAGTGTTGGGGACAGTACTCCACCTTGTGGGACTCCTTGTTTGAGGGTCTTCTTGCTGAAGTGCTGTTTGATGCGGACCCTGGCCTTTCTGTTGTGCAGGTACTGCCCAATCCACTTGAACATCTGACCAGCAACACCGCACTGGCGCATTTTGAGCTTAGGCCTTCCTTCCACACCTTGTTAAATGCCTTTTCCAAGTCGATCCAGACAGCTAGAGTGTGTTTCTCTCCTGGAATGCGTCTTCAATGGCTTGAGAGATGTAGGTGACTTGGTCGTCTGTTGACCGATCTTGCCTGAAGGCTGCTTGCTCTGGTGTGATGAACTTTTTGTCTTCAAGGTGCTACATCAGCCTGGTGTTGATTAGACGCTCCATCCATTTCCCAATACAACTGGTCAGGCTGATTGGGCGGTAGTTTCCAGCCTTTGTCTTTTCTTTGCCTTTGTTGTGTATGGGGATCATGATGGCTTCTCTCCAGGCTTGTGGAACTGTTCCCTTTTTCCATCCTTCATTGAAGAGCTGCAGGAGTTTCTTTTGGCTTTTGGGGCCAAGGTGAAGCAACATTTCGTTTGTAACCTTATCTGGACCTGGGGCTTTCTTGAGTTTTAGGGTTTTGATGGCATCCTCCAGTTCTGTGATGATGAAGGGTGAGCTCATCAGGGATTCATTATTGTGGCCGAAAACAGCCTCCTGTGCATCTCTGATTTATCTCCTTCTCTCTGTGGGACATGGAGGGCGCTGGTCTCTGCATACTGCTTGATAAAGCAATCAGCTGCCTGCTTGCCAGTGCAGAGATTTCCTTTATTCTCAAGGGTGATTGTGGAACTTCTGGGTGTTTCGTCGCTCAAGGCCTTTGCAAGGTTCCAAAGCTTGTTACCGTCTTTGTCCAGGTTTAGCTCCTCTGTCTTTTCCTGCCAGGTTCTGCGAGCCTCCTGGATGACCGTTCTCCTGTGCCTTGCAGTGGCAGCTTTAAAAGCGATGTTGTTCTCCTCCACAACCTTCCTGGCTTCCTCCACTGCATCTTCTTCTTCTTGGAGTTCCTCTGTCCAGTAAGGCCTGTAGTCTTTCTTGGCTCCATGTGGTATGGATTCTTGTGCGGCTTTCAGGATGGCTTTAGTAAAGGTCTTTACTTTGTTGTTAAGGTTCTGGCGTTTGTTCTTTATTTCCATTGTATACTGGTCCACCAGATTTGAGAACCGCTCCCAATTTGCCTTTTTATAGTTCCACCTGGGAAACGTGTCAGCTGCTTGAGGTTTGAAATGTAAATCCAGACTGATCTTGATTGGTTTGTGATCACTGCCTCCCAGTTGACTCAGCACAGTTCTGGTCGCTATTCTGGAGACGTCGCTGGTAGCAAAGGCCAGATCTGGTGTTGTGCTGGTGAGCCAACATATTATGGAGAAGAAGGTTGGTGGATCATCGGGGTCATTCAGAAGGACGAGGCCATTGTCGACTTGCCAGTCTTCGACTTCTTCTCCTCTTCTGTCGGCTTCATCATAGCCCCATGCCTCTGAATGGCTGTTAAAATCCCCGACAACCAGGCACTTGCTGTTCTGTAAGTCCATAAGATCAAGGGGTAGATCCCTGTCTGACGGGCTGTACACATTGAGAACTTTAAACTGTCGGCTGTCCACAACGAGATTTACTCTGTGGATTTCAGCTTGGTTATTGGTGCTGACAGTGAAATCCTGTGCTGGAATCGAGTTCTTCACCAGGATGGCCACTCGGAACACCTGATAGTCTCTCACGGAGAAGCGCTGGTTTTCTTTCAGGTGGGTTTCTTGGATGCAAGCGACTTCGATGTTCTCTTGATGGAGTCTCTCTGCAAGTGGGACCTTCTTGTTGTACACACCTTCTGCATTCCATTGCAGGATGTTGACGGACATGATGTCTGGGCAAATCAACGTGATCTGCAGCCTCCCCTTTCCCTCCCCATCTTCTAGCTTGACCTCCGGTAGCTGAGGGTGGGCCGCTTTGAGGCTGAGGGCCCGGCACTCTTCCTCCCCGGTGGATCTCCAAAGGACGAGCACCACAACGTGTAGATGAATTAGCAATCTCCATCATATAGTGAAAAGGCGTGATGCAGTGGTTAGGCACCCGGGGGTCCTGCATCGCGGACTTCAGCCATGAACGTTGATCGGGGGTTCCTCCCCTAGACCGACTGCCTGCTAGGGCTGGGAGCTCGGTCTGCTCCTTGGTTTGAAATAAGAGTTTTCCTTCTCCTAGATGGACTGCCTGCCAAGGCTAAACGAGCTCCATCTACCCGTGTTTGAAATCAGAGTTTTCCTTCTCCTAGATGGACTGCCTGCCAAGGCTAAACGAGCTCCATCTACTCGTGTTTTAAATCAGAGTTTTCCCTCTCCTAGACGGACTGCCTACCAAGGCTATGAGCTCCATCTGCCCGGACCGGTCTAGCCTGTGACCCCTCTCGATTGAGTTGCCGAGACTAGTTTTGCTATTGCGCCGGTTGTACGCACCCGTGCCGCGTTCGCCATGACCAGGTCATGCCCACCCTGCCCCATGTCCCCGCAGGAACAGCCACATTAACGTGGTGTGGAGGTACGACTACGGAATTCACTCATATTAGGGACGCACTGGGGCACCCTAAGAGAGAGATCTTCGCAGGGCGTCCTTCACTTAACACCAGTTATTCAACAGGACTCATCAACTTCAGGCAGTGTTCCACAGAAGAACATTTGAAGTGATTCTGTGCAGCAGCTCACTTGCTATTTGCCCAGACAGTCAAACATTTGAAGTGATTCTGTGCAGCGGCTCACTTGCTATTTGCCCAGACAGTCAAACATTTGAAGTGATTCTGTGCAGCGGCTCACTTGCTATTTGCCCAGACAGTCAAACATTTGAAGTGATTCTGTGCAGCGGCTCACTTGCTATTTGCCCAGACAGTCAAACATTTGAAGTGATTCTGTGCAGCATCAACAGCAAAGAAACCGACATGAACAGTACCATAAGGCGCACCTTGTTATAAGGTGCACCCCCCAAATTTGAAACAAAATTCAGATTTTTGTTTCTCCAACTAACCACCCAAACACCATGATACAAGCTTTCAAAACACAAAGGTTTCTTCTTCAGGAATGAATGACAGGAAATGACAACAGACACAACTTTCCAGGCACAGGTGAACACTTATCAGAGACAAAATCATAATCGAGTAATTGAGAAACAAATGACAATAATAATGGGTACTTTTACAGTGTATAGCGCAATACCCCGTAGTGGGCTCATCGTGCTTTACAAAGGCATTAAAATTATAAAAGAATCAACACATAAAGATGGTACAAGGAACAAGTTAACAGTATCACATCAAGGCAAAATAGTATATATACAAAAAATGATATACGAACAAAGGTAGCCGAGCAGAAGTGACCCAGATTCAGATTTTGTTATTCTATTTTCTTACTGTGTTATGTCATAAAAAATATTTTAACAAAATTATAAGGCGCGGGGGTCTTAGTCTGGGAAAAAAGTATCGCCTTGTAATAAAAAAAATATGGTACTTTTTATGTTTGAAGAGAAAAAAAACCAAGGCAATAAATGTGAATGGTTTTAAAGTTCCCTAGTGTGAGTTAGTTCCTAAGACACACAGACGGACGGACAGACAAAATCAATAATCCCCTTTTCGCTGAACCTCGGGGGCTAAATATGTAATAAAATCACTAACGAAATTGTATTGGTACAATAGTCCCCCGCTGAACCTCGGGAGCTAAATTAGTAAATATCTAATAAAATCACTAACGATATTGTATTGACCAGTACAATAGTCCCCCACTGAACCTCGGGAGCTAAATATCTAATCAAATGACTAACGCTATTGCATTGGCACAATAGTCCCCCGCTGAACCTCGGGAGCTGAATATCTAATCAAATGACCAACGCTATTGCATTGGTACAATAGTCCCCCGCTGAACCTTGGGAGCTGAATATCTAATTAACTCTTTCAATCCTGCAGACCAGTTTTCCGGTTTCAAGGCTTAATACCTTTCAATCCTGGAGAACGGAAAACCGTTCTGGAAGAAATAACTCCTTTCAATCCGAGAGACCGGTATTCCGGGATCGTACTTTGGACTTCCCGCAATTCGCGCCATCAAAGTACGTCATTTACCCTTGACCCAGCCGCTAACGGGACTGTTTATGAATGGAATGTGATGCCAGACTCCCCAGCCGTTTACCCTTCCCTTTCCCCCACCCCCTCCTCCTTCCAGCTCTGTGGGAAAGGGGTCGTTTTGAGTGAATGCGTGTAGTAGGTGTGTACTGTGCACGTGGCAGTTTTTGTTGGCAGTGAAAATGGAAGGTGGAGAAAATTCTGATTCTGACCAATTTGACAGAAGAAGAGTGAGTATAGTTCGTGGCAGCTATTGAAGCGCACATAGGTGGTGATGATGCTAGTGGTGAGGAGTTAGATTATCAAAACTTACCTTTGTTCTTACACTCGACCTAGTTTTGAGTGGATTAGGGGGAATTATGTCACACCAAAACCGAAACTAGGACGGAATTCAAACATCGATCAGGGCCTGTGTGTGTGTTAGACACATCAATGAAAGCGCTAGATTATTTTCAGTTATATTACTCTGATGAAGTGTTCAGTTCTCTGCTAGAATATACCAACAATAACACCTATGCACACACTGGTGTCAGCTATACCGACACCCCTTCAAAACGTGTCAAACTACAATGATGTGTGAAAAGTGTGGTATCTGTGCTGCAAACAGCGTAACAGTGACTGCTTCAAGGTGTGTGACACACGTGTCACCTGTGTGTGACATGTGATGTGATGACTGTGACAGGGGTACATACATGCGTAGATAGGGAACGTGAAAATATTATCTGTGTAAAAAAAAGTGTGCAAAATAGTGTGGTGCTTGTTCTCTATATATTTGTGTTGTATCCATACATAATCGTCAAAACAGACAATAAACTGTTGATGTGTTGGGGACAATTATGGTGACAATGGTGACACTTATCTCTGGAGTAATGACAAGCACAATGCATGGGGATGTACAGGAGGCATCGCTTGGTGAGTGCGTGCATGAAATATACAATTTGCTTTAAAAACACTGACCTGCATGTATGGCATAATGGTATGTTTTATGTTAAATTGTAAACTTACCTGTTTTACACCTGTGTGTCATCTGTCATGTCACCATAATGTGTCAACATGGTCACAAACAGCTTCTCACATCAAATCCCTACACAACGGTATATGACATGCTTAGGTTCATGTAATGTGGGTTACTGTTGTAAGTCTCTAAGATAAGTACCCCATTATCACAATTTTAACCCTCTATAAATCCAGGAATGAAGGGAATAGACAGATAATAGAAACATAGGAATAAGGGGAAGTAACAGTTAGTGTAGAACAAGGAATGAAAGAGTTAAATGACTAACGCTATTGCATTGGTACAATAGTCCCCTGCTGAACCTCGGGAGCTGAATATCTAATCAAATGACTAACGCTATTGCCTTGTCTTGTGTTTTCAGCTTCCTACACCCTAAAGCCCTACAGACCCACAGCTGGCCATTCAGCATGATGTGAGTCCCCTGCTCAGCGTGTTTTGTGTGGCAGCCCTTTACTGCCATGCGTGTGTGTGAGGCGGCCGTTGGTTCCTCAGCGCCGTTCCCAAGATGAGCTGGTTCAAGCGGGCATCCAGTGGCCGGGCCGAGGAGGGCCAGGTGGCCGTCAATGGCCGCCGCTCCCCGCCCACCATCATAGGTCAAGGTCAAGGTCGACAGCGAGCCGACACTGACCCTGACACCTGTTTTGAGGTCAGTGATTGACTGGGGAAGCGGACAAGGACTCCAGGAGTGAACAGAAAATATCAGTGTAGACATTTATGTTACAACAAATGTCATGCTAAATTATTGTTGACATCAGGAGAAAATGTGTTTTGTATGTTATTACTTTTTTGTTTGTTAAATTGTGTTGGTTTTTTTGTGGGTCTTTTTGTTTTTGTTAAAGGGTAAACATCTTGCCTACCACTTAGAATTGATTTATTCAATGTTTGGTTATGCAATGTAGATTTATGACATTTTTTACTTTGTGTTAATCAGAGGTTCCGTTAACTGAATATTCTCAGTATTCGACGGGAAAAAACCAAGCTGTCCGTCATGGTGACGGACAAAAGCAAGGAAGGGAGGTAAGGCATTTCAGCCCGACCAGCTGCTTTCTGTTCAGCAAAGGCCTAGTCCACTACTTGGGCCTAGTAAAAAGCCTGCGTGGCAAATTGTACTGGATGCCTACGTGACATTCCTCATGTGCAACTTGAACTGGTGGCCCTAACCTATGGTTCTATTAATAAACATCAGTTGACATCGCTTCTTTGCTTTGATTGGCTGTGTGAGTCCATAGCAAATTTTGAGCAGTATAGTAGACAGAGCATCAACATCAGCAATAAAAACACACTGAACGCGTGGTGTGCTAGTTATGTGTGCCGCAGCAGTCGAGTCATTGGGTCGTCATGTCACGACAGAAGTGGGTGGTATACTAGTTATGTGTGCCAGAGCAGTCCATGGGTCATCATGTCGCGACAGAAGTGGGTGGTGTGCCAGTTATGTGTGCCGCAGCAGTCGAGTCATTGGGTCGTCATGTCGCGACAGAAGTGGGTGGTATACTAGTTATGTGTGCCGCAGTGGTCCATGGGTCATCATGTTGCGACAGAAGTGGGTGGTGTGCTAGTTATGTGTGCCGCAGCAGTCGAGTCATTGGGTCGTCATGTCGCGACAGAAGTGGGTGGTATACTAGTTATGTGTGCCGCAGCAGTCGAGTCATTGGGTCGTCATGTCGCGACAGAAGTGGGTGGTATACTAGTTATGTGTGCCGCAGTGGTCCATGGGTCGTCATGTCACGACAGAAGTGGGTGGTATACTAGTTGTGTGCTGCAGCAGTCGAGTCATTGGGTCGTCATGTCACGACAGAAGTGGGTGGTATACTAGTTATGTGTGCCGCAGTGGTACATGGGTCGTCATACCGCGACAGAAGTGGGTGGTATACTAGTTATGTGTGCCGCAGCAGTCGAGTCATTGGGTCGTCATGTCACGACAGAAGTGGGTGGTATACTAATTATGTGTGCTGCATTGGTCCATGGGTCATCATGTCGCGACAGAAGTGGGTGGTATACTAGTTATGTGTGCCGCAGCAGTCGAGTCATTGGGTCATCATGTCGCGACAGAAGTGGGTGGTGTGCTAGTTATGTGTGCCACAGCATTCCAGTCATTGGGTCATCATGTCGCGACAGAAGTGGGTGGTGTGCTAGTTATGTGTGCCACAGCATTCCAGTCATTGGGTCATCATGTTGCGACAGAAGTGGGTGGTGTACTAGTTATGTGTGCCTGTCACAAATTGCCTAGGGTGTATTTCTGCACAGCGAGGACAGCTCAGGAATCACCCTCAAGATCACCCAAAGAGTTATAACATTTCACAAATATAATCTTCGAAAATTACATTAAAAACGTTTTTAACCAACAACACAGAAAAACCAACAACCCAATGATAATGTCCTTGTTCATTGAAAACAAAACAAAATCACAGCCCCTCCGTATGTCGATTGCAAAGTCTGATTGCAAAGTCTGAGGGGTCATACAATTCTTTTCTTGGCTCAACCATCCAGAAGAGGAAAGACAAGATGGACAACACACAAAAATGTTTCAACTCAACTCAGCATCTCCACTGTCCATGCCATCCTGGGCGAGGAAAACGGAGTCCCACGGTGAGAGGTGGAACGACGTACAGGAAAGGCTGTAGGGCTGTTGGCTGCGACGACCAGTCCATTCAGTCCCGCTGCCGTCCACCAGTCGTTCCACTCCTGCGTCTCGGGTCACCTCGGGGAACGAAGCCAAAGGAGACAACAAGCTGTCCATACGGGCCACGTGATCAGTACACAGTTATTGGCCGAGTTATGTTGTTTTTTTCACAGAAGAGCGGAGTCAGCAGGAGAAGTGTTGCAGTGCATGTGTTGTCCAATAAAAGAAGAGAGACAGGCAAAGTGGTGAGTAGGCTTATTTATCAAAGTCCAATGGAGACATAAATGGAGGGTAGACCTCTTAAGCATAAGCCCTCTCACACAGAAGAAATACAAGCATGTGTAAAGGCGGTGCATGGGTATACACATAACCAACATAATATTAACCCTTGTTGACTGAGCAAAACAGCCAACAGTTTGACTCACTGGCACACAGAACTGATGATTGCAATGAATAAGGCAGACTACAAACCCTTGGCCTCCATAATACAAATAACCTTGATAATGACAACAAATCCACAACCCAGAAACTAAATTAATTATCATTTGTCCCAAAATACTGGATATGCCCGTTACTAGACCAAATGATAATGAAAACAACAGTAGCTCCGCATAATAATATTTCACTGACCAACCAACCAGAATTCACAGAATAATTAATTGAAATCGTCCAACGCAGCGCATATTATACGCATTATGCAACTAGGTACAAGTCCAAAAATGGTAGGTCGCAAAACGTTCTGAGTTAAGATTGTAAGCAAAGAAGAAAAACTCATCACTTCATCTTTTCTAAAACTGAAATTAAAAACACATAAAATTTGCTCTCATGCACACTAAGCAACAACGGGACATAACCTGAACAATACAGGACAGTTGGTGGAACAACATTCAACCAACCGCCTAAAATAAGGTATTCCACTGTCAAACCGAGCCAGACGAACGAACAACTTTAAGAAAAGGATTTCTTACACTAAACTAAGCGTTTCCCAGCGCTCTTCTAAGAACAAACATTTCACAAAACAACCTATAGACACACAAATAAAGTGCGTGCGACTAACTAAGACTCCAGACTGAACATGGTAACACAAATGCCCCAAAAGAAAAATAATAATAATGTTTCCTACAATAAATACAGGCTACGAACGAACGTTGCCGTTTGTAAACTCACCGGCTACGAATAACGAGTAACACACTTCGCGATGAGTTCTAACCTAAAGTTGCGGAAACTCGATTCTTACCTCAACAGCTTGTGAGAGTCGATCCCACACTCCCTTTTGTACGGCCTGCGCCGCAACAGGAATTTCAAGGGAGTACTTGGTCTAGGACAAAGGCCGAATTTACTACAGGTCGGGCCGAGACTATAGTCACACAGACAATCCTTTCTGTCTCACACAGATGACAGAAAATTTGCCTCACACACATGACAAATCTAAACTGAATCAAGCTTCGACAGGAACGCTAAGTTCCCCAACAAAGGAAGTAACCTATCGCTTGAACAGCTGGCCTCTCCAAAAGTCTATGGGCGAATGACCCTGTGGCCGTATCTACACTGCGCAGTTTCACTTTTGAAGAGTTCACTGCTGCCTGAGAACTCCACGTGAGAACCGGAAAGGAGGAAGAATTCGGGGATTGCACGGACATGCTTGAATCTCGCACACCCGCGCAGTTCACAGACGCACACACACAAACTTAGCAAAGAGAAGTAGCAAATTTTAGTCACGGGCGGTAGTCAAAACCAAATCTAGGACACGAACGACAATAAAACGGAACGCACGCTACAAACTGCCTGTTAATCAGTTGGAAAAACACAGTGTCGCAAATTTATAGGAAAATTTGTGACAGTGCCACAGCATTCCAATCATTGGGTCATCATGTCGCGACAGAAGTGGGTGGTGTGCTAGTTATGTGTGCCACAGCAGTCGAGTCATTGGGTCGCCATGTCACGACAGAAGTGGGTGGCTGACTTTTGGAAAGGCAGCATATTCATCGCAGAGTCAGGTTAAATGCTTGCATTCAGTAGCGTAAATATAAACCAGTTTTCCTAACAGCACTTCATGAGGAAAACAAATTCACTGCTGCCAAAATGATGCTTTAGTTTTAATGCTGTGGAGCATGTGTACCATTTTGCTCCGTCGTCTCTCAGTGAGTCTCGCCGGTGCATATTCACAATTCAGTGGGGACAGAGGAAAATGGTCCCAGGACAGATTTTTTTGCATCCATCCATCGTGTTTAAAAAAATGCATAATTAATAGCAGGCAATATAAATGATTCACATGGGAGACAACTGGAAACAGCAGTGTTCTAATGACGACAATAATGATGGTGAACTTCATGAAGATGACGTTTAATTCCCAGGTTATAGAATCATTGACAGCAGGCAGTATAAATGATAGACATGGGAGACAGCAGGAAACAGCTGTGTTGTAATGACGACAATAATGATGGTGAACTTCATGAAGATGACATTTAATTCCCAGGTTATAGAATCATTGACAGCAGGCAGTATAAATGATAGACATGGGAGACAGCAGGAAACAGCTGTGTTGTAATGACGACAATAATGATGGTGAACTTCATGAAGATGACATTTAATTCCCAGGTTATAGAATCATTGACAGCAGGCAGTATAAATGATAGACATGGGAGACAGCAGGAAACAGCTGTGTTGTAATGACGACAATAATGATGGTGAACTTCATGAAGATGACATTTAATTCCCAGGTTATAGAATCATTGACAGCAGGCAGTATAAATGATAGACATGGGAGACAGCAGGAAACAGCTGGTGTTGTAATGACGACAATAATGATGGTGAACTTCATGAAGATGACGTTTAATTCCCAGGTTATAGAATCATTGACAGCAGGCAGTATAAATGATAGACATGGGAGACAGCAGGAAACAAGCATGCTCTAAAGACTGCAACACTGGGGATGAAGATGATGATGATATTATAATTCCAGGTGTTTAAGAATCACTGGCAGCAGGCGGTGAATGTGATAGGGGGTGGAGACAGCAGGAAGATGATGATGATATTATAATTCCAGGTGTTTAAGAATCACTGGCAGCAGGCGGTGAATGTGATAGGGGGTGGAGACAGCAGGAAGATGATGATGATATTATAATTCCAGGTGTTTAAGAATCACTGGCAGCAGGCGCTGAATGTGATAGGGGGTGGAGACAGCAGGAAGATGATGATGATATTATAATTCCAGGTGTTTAAGAATCACTGGCAGCAGGCGCTGAATGTGATAGGGGGTGGAGACAGCAGGAAGATGATGATGATATTATAATTCCAGGTGTTTAAGAATCACTGGCAGCAGGCGGTGAATGTGATAGGGGGTGGAGACAGCAGGAAGATGATGATGATATTATAATTCCAGGTGTTTAAGAATCACTGGCAGCAGGCGCTGAATGTGATAGGGGGTGGAGACAGCAGGAAGATGATGATGATATTATAATTCCAGGTGTTTAAGAATCACTGGCAGCAGGCGGTGAATGTGATAGGGGGTGGAGACAGCAGGAAGATGATGATGATATTATAATTCCAGGTGTTTAAGAATCACTGGCAGCAGGCGGTGAATGTGATAGGGGGTGGAGACAGCAGGAAGATGATGATGATATTATAATTCCAGGTGTTTAAGAATCACTGGCAGCAGGCGCTGAATGTGATAGGGGGTGGAGACAGCAGGAAGATGATGATGATATTATAATTCCAGGTGTTTAAGAATCACTGGCAGCAGGCGCTGAATGTGATAGGGGGTGGAGACAGCAGGAAGATGATGATGATATTATAATTCCAGGTGTTTAAGAATCACTGGCAGCAGGCGCTGAATGTGATAGGGGGTGGAGACAGCAGGAAGATGATGATGATGATAAATATGATGATGATCAGGAAGACGACTTGTTACAATGTTAAAGATGATGATGATGATGATGATGAGCAGGAAGATGATATGTTACAATGTTAAAGATGATGATGATGATGAGCAGGAAGATGATATGTTACAATGTTAAAGATGATGATGATGATGACGACTACGATGATGATGATGATGGTGATGATGATGATGATGATGGTGATGATGATGCTGATGATGATGATGATGATGATGATGATGATGATGACGACGATGATGATGATTTTCAGGTGTTTAAGAATCACTGGCAGCAGGCGGTAAACGTGATAGAGGGTGCAGACAGCAGGAAAGCGACGTGTTCCCATGACGACGTGGAGACAGTGGTGCACAACGTTGAGCAGATGATGACTCTCCTGGTGGGGGAGGAAGGAATAGACGGCATGCCCGGACCCATCGTCTACTTCCTGTTGGAGAAAGAGGTGAGATGTGATGACTCTCCTGCTGGGGGAGGAAGGAATAGACGGCATGCCCGGACCCATCGTCTACTTCCTGTTGGAGAAAGAGGTGAGATGTGATGACTCTCCTGCTGGGGGAGGAAGGAATAGACGGCATGCCCGGACCCATCGTCTACTTCCTGTTGGAGAAAGAGGTGAGATGTGATGACTCTCCTGCTGGGGGAGGAAGGAATAGACGGCATGCCCGGACCCATCGTCTACTTCCTGTTGGAGAAAGAGGTGAGATGTGATGACTCTCCTGCTGGGGGAGGAAGGAATAGATGGCATGCGCGGACCCATCATCTACTTCCTGTTGGAGAAAGAGGTGAGATGTGATGACTCTCCTGCTGGGGGAGGAAGGAATAGATGGCATGCCCGGACCCATCGTCTACTTCCTGTTGGAGAAAGAGGTGAGATGTGATGACTCTCCTGCTGGGGGAGGAAAGAATAGACGGCATGCCCGGACCCATCGTCTACTTCCTGTTGGAGAAGGATGGCAAGGTTTGGGCTGGAAAAGCACAACAGTTCATAATTCTCTGCTGAAAATGCACTTATATGTATAAAATGATTCCTGTGAGGGTTTGTGTGGTTTATTCAATTTTATTTTTTTAAACTGGAAAATATAGGGAATCCTGTATAGGAATTTTCAAAACTTTAAAAATGGTTGTAATCCACAATTTTAGCAATTTGAAATGTCTGTAATTGGCATTTTTTGATCTACCGGAACAGGCATCTCTGTTCCTGAGCTGAAGAAAATCTGTCTGTGTTCCGAAAATATTCATTTGCTGCCTGTCCCGGCAGATCGGAAATCACTAATTAGAAAAAGATAAAACTTCCGAAATTGTGGATTGCAACAGTTTTGACAATTTTGAGTGGTTGATGTCACTTCCTGTTGGTAACATGCTTCCCCCCGCCCCTGTGGGGGTCTTTTGTATAAATAGTTCCCCCACCTTCTGGAAGTTCTGTGCTTGTAACTTCCTCTAACTTCCTCTGTCTCTGGGACTGTGTAGTTGATGATGAAATATTTATCTGTCAGTATGATCCAAAAGCCAAGCAATAAATATCCGTTTGTAGGTTTCGAATGAGACACTATCAGTAAACTTTCACAGAAAACTGCACAATAGCAACATTTATCAAACAAATAATCGCCTTGAATTGGCTCCAGTTCTTCTCCCAGAGAGAAAACTGTCACTGCGTATTGAAACATGAGCATCTTTTTTCCCATATGAGCGTTTTTTTAAAAAGGCTGAATTTCAGAACTCACAAATGATGAAAAAAGAAGTTTGTCAATTACACATTTTTACATTGTCTTATGCGAGGGAACTATTTTTTTTATACCCCAGTTGACCTGGACTGGTGCCATAACTGTTGGTTTGAAAGGATGGCAAAGTGCATATTTTCTACTTAGGGATTCGTCTAAAAGTTGGACTTTCCAGAAGGAGGGTACACACTGCCATTTCTCTACATTGCAAAACATAATGAGAGGCCCTCGTATAGTAATCCTGTTCTTCCTTTTTTAGGTGCTGGACACATTCTGCTCATGGTGCAGCAGTCAACAAGACCACCAGAACCGCCTGTGTTTGGAGCAGCTCAGGATGTAATACAATAAACATTTATATCTGTTATTCCTTTCCCAGGTGCTGGACACATTCTGCTCTTGGTGCAGCAGCCAGCAAGACCACCAGAACCGCCTGTGTCTGGAGCAGCTGAGGATGTACGAGCTGCTGATCTCCCAGAGCAGACAGCTGCTGCTGATCCACCGGCCCGTCATCAGGCCCCTCCTCAGGCTGCTGAGGGCATGCTCCGTCGCCCAGGATGCATCCCCACACCACAGCCTCCACCAGAACAACAGTGACACCTCCCTGCCAGGGTCGTCTTCCTCTTCCCAGGAGCTGGAGTTTCGCTTGGTGCTGGTCCTGCATCAGATCTGTATCTGTGTCTCCCAGCAGGTCAGTCATGTGCTGCGTCAGATCTGTGTCTGACAGCAGGTCCATCATGTGCTGCATCAGATCTGTGTCTGACAGCATGTCCGTCATGTCATACATCAGATCTGTCTGTGTCTCCCAGCAGGTCAGTCATGTGCTGCGTCAGATCTGTGTCTGACAGCAGGTCAGTCATGTGCTGCATCAGATCTGTGTCTGACAGCAGGTCAGTCATGTGCTGCATCAGATCTGTCTGTGTCTCCCAGCAGGTCAGTCATGTGCTGCATCAGATCTGTCTCTATCTGTGTCTGACAGCAGGTCAGTCATGTGCTGCGTCAGATCTGTCTGTGTCTGACAGCAGGTCAGTCATGTCATGCGTCATATCTGTGTCTGACAGCAGGTCAGTCATGTGCTGCATCAGATCTGTCTCTATCTGTGTCTGACAGCAGGTCAGTCATGTGCTGCGTCAGATCTGTGTCTGACAGCAGGTCAGTCATGTGCTGCATCAGATCTGTCTGTGTCTGACAGCAGGTCAGTCATGTCATGCATCATATCTGTGTCTGACAGCTGGTCAGTCATGTGCTGCGTCAGATCTGTATCTGTGTCTGACAGCAGGTCAGTCATGTGCTGCATCAGATCTGTATCTGACAGCAGGTCAGTCATGTGCTGCATCAGATCTGTGTCTGACAGCAGGTCAGTCATGTGCTGCATCAGATCTGTGTCTGACAGCAGGTCAGTCATGTGCTGCATCAGATCTGTGTCTGACAGCAGGTCAGTCATGTGCTGCGTCAGATCTGTCTGTGTCTGACAGTAGGTCAGTCATGTCATACATTAGATCTGTGTCTGACAGCTGGTCAGTCATGTGCTGCGTCAGATCTGTATCTGTGTGTGACAGCAGGTCAGTCATGTGCTGCATCAGATCTGTGTCTGACAGCAGGTCAGTCATGTGCTGCATCAGATCTGTATCTGGCAGCAGGTCAGTCATGTCATGCATCATATCTGTGTCTGACAGCTGGTCAGTCATGTGCTGCATCAGATCTGTGTCTGACAGCAGGTCAGTCATGTGCTGCATCAGATCTGTTTCTGACAGCAGGTCAGTCATGTGCTGCATCAGATCTGTATCTGTGTCTGACAGCAGGTCAGTCATGTGCTGCATCAGATTGTATCTGTGTCTGACAGCAGGTCAGTCATCTGCATCAGATTGTCTGTATCTGTGTCTGACAGCAGGTCAGTCATGTGCTGCATCAGATCACTGACCATTCCATGGCAGACTGTCACACAGTTTCACATTTCACCTCAGATATGCACTGACCATTCCATGACAGACTACACACATGGTGTCACATTTCACCTCTGACATGCACTGACCATTCCATGACAGACTACACACATGGTGTCACATTTCACCTCTGACATACACTGACCATTCCATGACAGACTACACACATGGTGTCACATTTCACCTCTGACATGCACTGACCATTCCATGACAGACTACACACATGGTGTCACATTTCACCTCTGACATGCACTGACCATTCCATGACAGACTACACACATGGTGTCACATTTCACCTCTGACATGCACTGACCATTCCATGGCAGACTACACATAGTGTCACATTTCACCTCTGACATGCACTGACCATTCCATGGCAGACTCACATGGTGTCACATTTTACCTCTGACATGCACTGACCATTCCATGGCAGACTCACATGGTGTCACATTTCACCTCAGACATGCACTGATCATTCCATGACAGACTGCGCACATGGTGTCACATTTCACCTCTGACATGCACTGACCATTCCATGGCAGACTACACATGGTGTCACATTTCACCTCTGACATGCACTGACCATTCCATGGCAGACTACACATGGTGTCACATTTTACCTCTGACATGCACTGACCATTCCATGGCAGACTGTACACATAGTGTCACATTTCACCTCTGACATGCACTGACCATTCCATGGCACACACCTCTGACATGCACTGACCATTCCATGGCAGACTACACATAGTGTCACATTTCACCTCTGACATGCACTGACCATTCCATGGCACACACCTCTGACATGCACTGACCATTCCATGGCAGACTACACATAGTGTCACATTTCACCTCTGACATGCACTGACCATTCCATGGCACACACCTCTAACATGCACTGACCATGGTGTCACATTTCACCTCTGACATGCACTGACCATTCCATGGCAGACTACACATAGTGTCACATTTCACCTCTGACATGCACTGACCATTCCATGGCACACACCTCTAACATGCACTGACCATGGTGTCACATTTCACCTCTGACATGCACTTACCATTCCATGACACACTGTCACATGGTGTCACATTTCACCTCTGACATGCACTGACCATTCCATGGCAGACTACACATGGTGTCACATTTCACCTCTGACATGCACTGACCATTCCATGGCAGACTACACATGGTGTCACATTTTACCTCTGACATGCACTGACCATTCCATGGCAGACTGTACACATAGTGTCACATTTCACCTCTGACATGCACTGACCATTCCATGGCAGACTACACACCTGGTGTCACATTTGATCTCTGACATACACTGACCATTCCATGACAGACTGTACACATAGTGTCACATTTCACCTCTGACATGCACTGACCATTCCAATATCAGGGCTCCCCATTCTGTGCGTCAGATGTGCGTGACAGACGCATTAAAACTTCATACTGGGGGTGAAAAGACGCACTATAATTACTACTCGAGCACTATAAATCTGCCGAGTGCGTGAGCCCGTCTCCCATTTCACCCATCGCAAAAGCCGGTCTACTGCAGACCCATGAGACCAATTAGGCATGTCAGCCCAAAGTTTACCTGAGTCTGGTACCACTGCTGTCTGTTTAGGTTAGAAGATAAAGACCCTTCCTCTTCCACCCCTCTACTCGCTAAGTCCAATGGAGCCCTCAACTTCCTTCCTTTCTTTCTTCCTTCCTTTGGGTGACTGCGTTGACTATTTTGTCACTTTACAAATTAGGGATCTGAGGAATTGTGCGCTAACATAGGGTGAGGGGTCATTGAACCTGTAACCAGTCTAGAATGATCAAGTACTATCATGACCTGACCTTCACCTTGTGCTAATGCCTCTGAAGTGTTTCAAGTGATGGAGTTTTTTTTCTTTTCTAACCCAATGCTTGTCCTGTCTATTTATGGAAGACGGGACCGGGGTTATGTGAGCGAATGGAGGGTGGGGGGTAGAGAGAGAGAGAGAAAGAAAGATAGAGAGAGCGCCATTCAGATAAGGCTGACATTGACAAGAGCTTTTAAAAGAAAAACATTTCACACTGCACACACATACGTATACATGTATGCCCAGCTGCACACACACACACACACACACACACACACACACACACACACACAGGGTTCATTCTTAGGGCTGGTCATAGGTCATTGACTCATAAACCTTTGATTTTGACCTATTGTTTTAGCAAGCAACAGGTCATATGACCTATAGATTTTACATCTGAGAAAGCAACAATGACTCGTTTGACTTCTGTTGTGTGTGTGTGCGTGTGCGTGTGTGTGTGCGTGTGCGTGTGCGTGTGTGTGTGTGTGAGATATTGAATGTTCAACATAAATTGTCATGCCTTGCTTGAAATTTTATAATTTTGTTGTTTCATCCTCAATGCCTCAAAAGAGGGCAAAGGATTAAAGTTCTTGATTCTTGAATGATGTGTGTGAGTGTGGCTGTGTGTGACTGTGTTGGTAACATTTGTGTGTCGGAAATGCCAAGCATGTAATGCTTCATACTGCCTGTGCATACAATACTTTACATTTTTTTGACAGTACCCACATGTCTTTATGCTTATTTTGTTTTGATTTTTCACCCTCTATATAGCTGCTTCCTGGGGGTGAAAATACCCTCTATGGTCAAACAAAATGGACAGACTGTACACATAGTGTCACATTTCACCTCTGACATGCACTGACCATTCCATGGCAGACTACACACATGGTGCCACATTTCACTAGTTGTTTTTTCTTTGTGTTTTTTATTTAGCATGTTATACAACTGTATATCCAATGACCCGTTACATATTCTGCCTTCTTATGCATTTGTCTTGCGTCATATCCTTCCATGCTTTACTGTGAATTCAAGGGCCAGAGCTGACATGTTTGATTTGTTGTGTCACCAGACCATAATCCTGGAAAGTTTCTTCACCACGGAGGCTGACATGTTTGATTTGTTGTGTCAACAGACCATAATCCTGGAAAGTTTCTTCACCACGGAGGCTGACCATGGCCCCGCCCGCTTCCTGATCTTCTCCCTGCTGATTGGCTACATCCACCGGGAGGGGCCGATAGGACAGCGAGCCAGGGACGCTTTATTATTGCTGATGACGCTGTCTGCCATACATCCCCATATTGGACGATACATCGCTGATAACTCTGACTTCTGTCCAGTGAGTGGTATAATTATAATAATCATAATAACAGTAGCTAGCGGCACCAAAATATTTTTTTTCAAATATATGATCCAATTTTAAGTATGTTTCATAGATCTGTTCATTATAAAGAAAATAAAAAAAGAATTAAGTCAATATCGCAATTAGTTCATGAGATATGGCAGTTTAAAGTAGCATACTACCGCGACTTGGACAGAAACACTAGAAGTGGCCATTTTTGAGAACCTATAACAAACATTTAATACACACTAATAAGAACCATTTTTTTTAGGATACAGTCTCCACTATCACAAAAAGTTATGCCTCCAACAAAAAATGTTAGGGTCAACTTTTTTTGAAATTATGGACTTACGAAGTTGGAAAAAATGCTGATGTTGAAAGTACGCAAAACACACAATGTAGCAATTTTGGGGTATCAAAAAACAAAAAGTAATGTAACAACGGGCTTGAAACTTCCTAACTTTCAATTTCAGTATGTATGGATTATGTCCAATTTTTTTCGAATGTTTTGATTGATATTTGTTAGAACTATTCAGTCAATTTTGTGAAAAATGCTAATTTAAAAAATATGGACATGTATAACATACATGTGTCTGTTCGCCCTATAACTCTTGAACCACTTGACAGAATTGCTTCATATTTTGTGTGGTGGTATATCATGGTACACAGATGGTCCTACAGAAAAGGTGTGACCTTGCTGACCTTGACCTTGAAGTTTGACCTTGAAAACATATTTTATATATTTCAAATCCGAGCTGTATCTCATAAACCAGAGGACAAAATGGCTTCAAATTTTGAGTGGTGGTGTATCACACTGCAGGAATGCTCCCATAGAAAAATGGTAACCATAGTAACCTTGACCTTGAAGTTTGACCTTGACAAAAAATTCTTTTCAAAGCCATATTTTTCACTTCAATGGACTTACAATGTTCAAACTTTCTATGAGGATGCATTGACTAAAGGCAATTCTAGATATTGGGTACTAGTCAAGGTCAAGGACATAGACCTTGGATGTGTCAAATCTGTGTTTGGTCCTATCTTTCACATTTTTGCAGTTAGACTTCAAAATTGGCATGTTGGTAGGCTGAATCAAGGTCATGTGTGGCACAAAGTACTGATTTTGTTAATGACCTTGACCTTGATTTTTTAACTTATCGTTTTTTAGCAGTGGCTATAGTTCAGACACCATTGGGTTTACATCCACATAACCATTTATATTCATGATCCACATGACCTAAGGGATGTAGTGGGAAACATTTGAAGTCACTTGACCTTGGCCTTCACATTTGACCTTGAGGCTGTTATATGTTATTGTCGTTCCCTGGCTTAAAGACTCCAGGGATCATCCTAACAGCCAAAGCAATTGAACACTATGGTACAAATGCATCAGCTAAGGATATAAGAACATTACGTGTGTAACCGTTTTCGATTACCCGACCACGTGGGCAGCCACACTCCGACCTCGGAGAATTTTGGACTGGTGATGTTATGCAAGGAGCTTGTCATGGCTAAAGACAATTCCCACATAACTATGCAGAACATAACATTTTGATGTACTAACCTTGGTATTCTAGCTTACGTCAATTGGTCTGACACAGCATTTGCCAAGGCGAGCTGTTATAACTTATAATAGTTATATGAAAAGGGGCTGTATTTCGAGAACAACTTGAAGGTATTAATTATATTTTGTTTGGATGTGTATCACCAAGACAGGGTCTAAAATGTAAGAGGAGGTTGGGGGTATAACTGCCATGATGTGAAGCAAGCAGGGCACGGTTGTCTGAGAGAATTTAAAAAGAAAGTATAAAATTCCAGCATGATGTTTTAATTTAGATTTGTTGGAAATAGTTCTTGCTCAAAATTCTGAGGAAAATCAACCATTCCTGTTCCAATGGAAAACCATTGTAGAACATAGTTTGATGCAAAAGACTTAGACCCTCAAATTAGAAGGCACATGTATGCATTAACTCTTTGTGCTGCAGCCTTGGGGATTTGCTGGCCTTTGTGTTTCCTTGATCTTCTCCAATGTCAGCTGTCAACAACTGCTCAGCTAAGAAAGTAACTTTCAAAATGGAGTGCCCGTAAGGAAAAGCATCTTCCCTGTAAAGAATTTCTAGATCCAGATTCAAGAATAGCTGAACAAATTAACTCCCCTGTTATCAGGCAGTCACGTTCCCTACTGGCACTTGAAAATAACAAACCAAAAAGAAAAACACAATAAACAGCTCCAACAAGTACTCATCTGCTATGTGTGCATATAATGCGTGTGTGTGTGTTTGTGTGTGTGTGTGAGCAAGCACGCATGCTGCGTGGGTGCGTGCATGCATGCACCTGTGTGCAAATAATGTGTCACTTGTGTGACTGTGGTGTGGGCATACAAAACCATGCAGATATTTTATGTACTATGTGTATGTAATTCTTCATGTTTGTGTTCTATTTTTCTGCAGCAGAACATTGTTTTTTTGTTTTCTACTCCAGTGCTTCTAACAATGTTAACAGATGAATGTATAAGCAACTCAGCTTAGATAAGATTGGCTGAAAAATAATACAGTTCATTTCATGCAATGCGCTAACATTTTATTAGGTGGTGTGAATGAGTGTCAGTGTTTGTGTGTGTGTGTGTGTGTGTGTACTTGTTTGATGCATTCATTTTTTTTATGCAAACGTAGCTTTAATCATAAAAATAATTGACTAAGTATTTGCAGTGATGTACTGAGGATTGAAAAGTGATAGTCGAACAAATTGTCCTGAGACAAGAGAAATCAATAGGACAATGTCATGGCTCTTGCAAAAATCAATAAGACAAAGTGTGATAATTGCATCTAGTAGGCCTACACAACTACATGTATATTTCAACATTTATCAGGGAATGGATGATGAACAATATTTTCATAAGACTCCGTTCATCTCCTGAAGATTAAAACACAAGAATAAACAGATATATATGCACAGGGCATTAAATCAGCAAGGGTAGGATCATCAAAGACTGACACAGAGGCCTACACAAAAACATAAGGCAGTGGCTATGTTGCCAGTCACTGTAATTTAGCCTTTATCCACAGTGTAGGTAGGCTAAAGTACCAGTCAAGCTAAACTCAGCTGGAATGCTAGTTTATTTTAAAATCATACTTTTCTTTAACAATACTCAATGCAAATGCGCCTTTGCGAAGGAACTAGGAGGTACTCATTTTCTTTCATTCCTGGCATTGAGATACAGTAACACATGGAGAGAGAGAGAGAGAGGTATGAGCAGTGAAAGACAGTGAAAGAGAGACAACGAGAAAGACCATGACAGAGACAGTGACTCCACTGAGTGAGACTAGAGAGACAGGGACATTAAAGAGATAATTATACACTCACAGTCACACACACACTTGTGCTCATTAATAGTTACCCCCCCCCCCCACACACACACACACATGGGAGTGTGCATGCATGTACTTGTCACACAAGCAGACCACAACCATTGATACCATAACCATAACACACGAGTAATAATTACACCAATGTCCTGGACCTTATTGGGCCTGGGACCTAAAGGAATCCTCAAAATTACATTTGGGACACAAAAGGATGAACCAGGAGTGAGATATATTGGGCCTGGGACATAGCGGGCTTATCCCGAATGATGACTCGCAGACATAGTCACAATCGCATCGTAGTGGGGTCAAATCGTATGCAGTGATTGAGTGTGGCTAGGCCTTGAGTTCGCCCCCCCCCCCACCCCCACACAATATTAATTAATTTAGATTTTTTTTTTTAAACAAAAAAACCTTATACTGGTCGTAGCCTCGTTGGGGTTTCAGTTTGGGGTAACATACCCGAGCATACAAGAGGTCATAGGCCTACATGTGTGTGTTTAGCATGTATACACACAGAAGGACAGACAGAAAGAGTGAGAGTCGGTACACTTCTGGCATTTGAAACCAACGGGATAGAGAGAAACAGATTGAGAGAGAAACAGAGATTGAGAGAGAGAGAGAACAAACAAAATTTTATTTATACAGGGTAATGAGATAAGTATATACATGGTTTTTTTACACCCAGCCCTGTGGCAAATGAAAAAAACAATAACAAAACATGCAATGAAAGTAAAAATAAACAACCAATAAAATGTAAAAAGTGAAAACGTTGAGGGAGAGAGAGTGAAGGGGGGGGGGGGGGGGGAGAGAGAGAAACAAGAGACATAAATTAAGACAGAGTGAAAGAATGAGAGAGAGTGAGAGAGACAGACAAATGCAGAAAGATAAAGAGGTAGAAAAAGACACTGACATAGACAGGTCAGGTCAGGTCAGGTAGATTAAGACGACTAGGCCTCTCGGCCTCTCAAGCGTCTTTTCTTTTCTTTTTCTTTTCCTTTTTTGGGGGGTTGGCACAGCTGTGACGGAGAGAGAGAGAGAGAGAGAGAGAGAGAGAGAGAGAGAGAGAGAAATACAGAGTCAGAGTGGAAAAAAGAACATAAGCTAAATAGTGACAGGCACTTTAGCCTGTAAGCTAAATTACCATGACCGGCAACGTAGCCTATTTGAAAACATAATTATGTAAACTGCAGAAATGAACGTTGGTGCGCGCAAACATACAAACACACACAATATGCCATCTTTCAACATACACAGTCTCACCCATACAGTCTCTCAAATTTACACACAATGCCCCTCCCCCCACCCTCACTTACCCACCATGCAATGCATCAGGCAGGCAACATACGTTTGCATGGCGCTCAGCACTTCATGCCCGATTGAAACAGTGCCAGCATTTTTCATTCAAGATGTTTGAGGAGTTGAACAAAATTGGGATTCTTAAAGGCTTCTTGAATTTTAAAATGGATACGCATAACTGACTTAAAATGCCCCCAAAGCCGAGAAAAAGACAGAAAACCGAGGCCAATCAAACTTCGTCTACCATTTCCGGTTAAATTTTATTGACAGTGGGTGTTTGTGATTATTGCTGTTAAACTTCTTCTAAGTCGCACACGTGTAAAAACCGATATCATCACATTTTATTTGAGCCATCTGTCTTATAAAATGCAAAATCTGAACTTACAGGCTTGCGTATTTTGTCCGGCATTATGCTTGAAAGTGGGTACATCGCATCGTTTCAAACAACTTCGCTAGGCCTCGCTGAATGCAGCGCGCGCGTGTGCGGCTAGGATCGGTTAGGTTCGTTTGGTTGACTTGTGGGGAAACGATGTGCTATAAATAGATTTTCGGTTACTGCCGTTGTATAGAAGGGAGATTATCCTGTCTTCTCATGGGTGAAGCGTATTATTTTTTCGGCTTGGTTTTCGCTCAGTTACGGAAAGTGTGAAGAAAAAGTTGATTTTTGTACACCGTTTTTTCTAACAGTAATACATAATTTTGTGGTTTACATCAATGGAATCCTCAGTTTTTGCTGAAGAAGTAGATACCAAGTATAGCCGTATCCGATGTGCATCGCTTTCCCACAAAGCCGAGAAAACAGTGTGCCGAATGAGCTTATTTTAGAAACGCGACGTCGGCTGGCTCAAATTTATAAAAGTAGCTATATGTCTTGTAGTTGTTTTTAATTTGCTTGATTTTTATAGGCTTTCAACACAAAAACAGACATTCATCAAAAAGTTGAAACAATAAACTTTATTTCACAACAAATTTGAGACCAATCTGTGCTCAAATAGCTGAGAACTGAGCAGTTGAAAATGATGAAAATCAGGGTTTGTGTCAAAATGATTGACGTCAAAGACGCGCTGTGCCGCTATCTAATATTAAACAGTGCTCAGTGGCTACAGGGAGGGGCTGATAGGACAGCGAGCCAGGGACGCTTTATTATTGCTGATGACGCTGTCTGCCGTACATCCCCATAATTATTGGACGATACATCGCTGATGCATCGCTGATAACTCTGACTTCTGTCCAGTGAGTGGTATAATTATAATAATCATAATAACAGTGCTCAGTGGCTACAGGGAGGGGCTGATAGGACAGCGAACCAGGGACGCTTTATTATTGCTGATGACGCTGTGCCGTTCATCCCCATATTGGACGATACATCGCTGATAACTCTGACTTCTGTCCAGTGAGTGTGTGGTTATGATGTTGATGATATTGTTGATGTTAATGATGATATTGTTGATGATGATATTGTTGATGTTGATGATGATATTGTTGATGATGATGATGATATTGATGATGATGATAATGATTGATGATGATGATGATGATATTGTTGTTGTTGATGATGATGATGATATTGTTGATGATAACAACAACAACAAAACAAACTAGAGCAAGTCTGTAGAAGCTGATAACCACCTTGACTGCTTGTGACATATTACTGTGTTTAGATTTTTTAAGATTTGTTTTCCACCTGCATTCTCAATCTGTGCATAATTTTCACAGCCACAATTAGAGAACAAACGCAAATTAAAAGGGAATGGTATTATTGCCAACAAAGAAATCAAGCAAGCAATGGTTGTAAGACAATGGCAATGATTTGACCCTTTTACAACAATAATTTGTGATGCATTATTTTTAATCCTCAGACAAACAGTGTTCAGTCCATAAATCAGAACTCAACATAAAGAAACCTATGAGTTTGGTTGACCTGAAATATACTTTTATGAAGAAAGTCTAGTGACAAAGCCAAAATCGAATCAAGTATATTTATACTGCACATACAAAAGCATCAATAATGTATACACTTTTTTTTAATACACAAGAACAGGAAGGGGTTATATGCAAATGCACAAAATTGTATTCATACAATGCATATGCATGGACAAGCGCAACGCATGAATGCACAAATGCGCATGTGCGCATACCCACTATGAATAAACTGCACAGATACAATTTTGCTTTAGCATGTAAAAAAGCCTAGCCTATAACCTATTCTATCTGCTGCAAAGTTAAAAAGCATCTAAACTTCATTATGATAATGATTAACACAATGACGACGGTACCAGTGCCAGACTTTCACTTCCGCCGCGACGGGAAGCACCATCCACTGATTAAGGCTGCAGACAGCGTATTTTGTCACTTTTCGGAATTTTTGTACGATAGCTAAACCAAAGCAAACCATAAAGTGTTTGGTATCAAAACAAAGAGCAAACACTGAACTATGTGGTTATGGTATTCTGTATTCGATTTCTGATATGGTGTAGCCATGGTTTCCTCTTAAAGTAACAAAGGTTATGGGGTAAAAAAAAAAGTTGTTTACATTCTGTTATATTCTGCACAACACCAAAATAGGGGTAGAACGGGAAAACAAAGCTTCAATCTTACCTTTATATCATCCAGGAATGAACGTATAATCCATATGCAAGATAACACGAGCACACAAAACGATATGAAGTGTTTTTCCAATGTTTTTGAAGGAATAATCTGCCGAACATGAATCCCATTCAGATTTTATGAATCGGGTCTTGGGTTCTGGTCAACAGTGTTATGAAAAGTATAAAAAAAAAAGCACAAAACCAATATTTTTTTGTACAGAATATCATAGTCACAAGTACTATTTTTTCTTCAAATTATTCACTAACGAAATCTAGAAAAGGCAAATTATGACTTGAGTAAAAGGAAACAAAAAAATGTTGGAAAAAAACACAGAAATCACGCACACACAATTATCGTAACACTGATCAATCATAGAACACGATACTGCTGTTGAATGCATTCAGGTTGTTCGTTGCAATAATGCAAACAAAATCAGCAAAAAGCCAACAAAATCGGTAGAGGATCACTATTTTGTTCACCAAAAAAGGCAATAAAAAAAAATCACTCACAGTACACAGTATTTCATTCTCTTACATATTTTGCCCTATCAACACATTTTGAAGAAAAGTCACTATGCTATTTAATTCACACACGACAAAACTAAATTGATATGGTAAGAAAAAATGTCCTTAGTAATTTTAAAAAAATCACATGTCACTACCGCACATCAATCATTCCTTCACTTATGGTTTAGAAAACAGTCCTATATACATAATTATTTACAAGGCGCTGCAGTAGACTTTGTGATTACAGCAGATAGTTTTTCTTCATGTGGTAGTCCCCGAAGCAAGGTGCGGCACACAGTACCTTGTCGCAGTCCCTGCACCTGTACCTGGTCCGCTTGGCCTGGTTCTTCAGCTGGGCAACAGAGAGGCCCCTGGCCTTGTCCCGGGCGTAGCACACCACACAGTTCTTGCGTGGCGTTTGGTTGGAAGGTGTGGGGGGGATCAACTCGGGGAAATGCCGAGCTGTCAGCCTTGCCATGGGGAGGGCAGGACCGTTGGCAGCACCCTCAGGGGCCTCCACTTGAACAGAAGGCAGATCCCTCAGGAGGGACCTCACCATTTGGTCCAGGGGCATCGCCTTTCTGCCATGGGCCTTCCTGTGTTTGTTGAGGATGATGTTGGCCTGGACGGTGCAGAGGGTCAGGAGGTGGAAGAAGGGCTTCTTCCACCACTTCAGGGTCTTCCTGTGCATGGGGAAGTAGGAGAGAAGCTGGTCGCTGTGGTCCACCCCGGCCATGTGCTTGATGTATTCAATCACTGATTTGGGTTTGTCCTTTTCCTCATATCTGCATCGTACGCGTTCAAGGCAGGGTCTGTGGAGAGTGGACAGGGTGAAGACGTCCTTCTTGTCTCTCCAGCGGGTAGCTACCACCTTCCCACGGCACCGGAACTCCATCTGGCCTCTGTTCATCGGTCCGTTGCCCAGATCAGCCGGCATCCCCACCCTGTTCTTCCGGACAGTTCCACAAACCATGGTCTTTTGAGCTGCCAGTGTGGCACAGATCTTTGGCTCGCAGTAATAATTGTCTATGTACAGGTGGTAGCCTTTGTTGAGGAACGGAGCAATGAGCCTCATCACTACGTCGTAGGGTTTGTTACTGTATCTCTTGTCCCCACAAAACATCTCGAACCTGTAGACGTAGCCAGACTTGGACTCGCACAGTTCATAAAACTTGAATCCCCATTTCGTTGGTTTGTCTTTCATGTAAACCTTGAACCTTGAGCGCCCCTTGAAGGGGCACATGGCCTCGTCAATGCAGATTTCTTTCGATGGCTTGTAGACCTCTTGGAATTTGGTTTCAAGGTGCTGGACGAATGGCCGGATCTTGTGGATAGGGTCGTGGTTCTCATGGCCATATGGGATGAAGGTGGCATTGTCGCTGACGTGTAAGAACGCCAAGATGGACTTGAATCGATCCCTCGGCATCACCTTGGTGGCGTATGAGGTGTGAATACCTATGTCCTTGGACCAGTAGTCAGATATTTGGGGCTTGCCGACGATACCCATGTGCAGGCAAATGGCCAGGAAATTGCGGACCTCATCAACGGTCACTTTCTTCCACGTAGCAAAAATACTCTTGGGTGGCAGAGGTCCCTGGCGCTGCTTCTCTTCAATGCAACATTTCGCGTATTTGTTAGTTTTTTTGTTTTTTTTCCTGATGATGGAGTTGTCGACGAACAGCTGATAAACATCAATCGGCTGTGGGTCATCGCCCAGGTCAGCTTGAATTCCAACTTGTCCTGAAAAAATCATAATTGAAAGCACGTTACTTTGGGCTGTAAAATTGTCACAATCAGCCAACCGTATTCACACACACACACACACACACACACACACACACACACACACACACACACACACACACACACACACACACGAACGCACGCATGCACGCGCACGCACACGCACACGCACACACACACACACACACACACATACTCACACACAATCACAAGCGGATTTTTTTCAAGCATAATACTCTCTCTCTTTTTCTCTCTCTTTCTCTCTCTCTGTATAATTTATATATATATATATATATATATATACGCGCACACATACACACGCACACACATACACACGCGCACACACATGCACACACACACACACACACACATACACACACACACACACTCTCACACACATGCACACACACAGAGAATGAGAGACAGATGGGGGGGGGGGGGGGGTCAGGAAGAGAAAATGGAGGGGGGGGGAGTAGTATTTCTATTTACCTGTGAAATCAGGAACCGAGGGGAAATTGCCAGGCAGTTGGTGCCCCCACTGTTCATTTTCGGGTGGTGGCTCATCTTCATCTGTCACCATGTCATATGCTTGGTCTGGAACTTCATAGTCCACTGTATGATCGCTATCCGAATCATACAGGTCTGTCAATTCGACATCTGCGATAGCGGCATTGTTTGTGGGCCTTTCATCATTCGTTCCCAATTCTGACATACATTCTTCATCGTCAGTGTCAGAATCAGCTAGGCCTACCACGTGTGCAGTGCCAGAAGCAGATGCCACGTGTGCAGTGTCGACTGCTACAGGAAGAGGTGGCAGAGGTGGAGCTAGAATTTCATCTTCTGAATCGCTGCTTTGAACTACATCTTCAAACAAATATCTCTCATCTTCAACTTCATGACTTTCCACCTCTCTGTCACTGTCTTTGTCACCCGATCCACTTTGTAAAATTATTTCCAACACCTCTTTTGCCGAGAAATGCTGCGAGCCACGCTTGCGGGAAGCAGACATTTTTCCGCTGGTCAAATTCCTGAAAACCGAGTGTGGAGGCGGAAAAACCCGATTCCAGTTTCAGCATTCCAAACTCGCATTCCTGCACGTCCACACGTTAGAGACAGCCAGGGCAGCAAGGAAACCTAGGCTAACACACCCAGGAAACATATAACACCTGTTATTCCCCCTACACGAATGTGTATTGGCAGGCAATTTTTTTTAACTTTCAACAGATACTGAGGGCCGTTTCGACTAGAGATGCAGACACTGAAACGGATCCCAAGCGCCGTTCCGTCTAGAGATTCAGATTAGGCAACGGATAGTTACGACCGTTTCGCCTTGAAAAGGTTAACATATATGTTTATCTGGTAATGACGCAAACTGAAGACAAGGAAAGGGGCACTCAAGTCCAGACCTGTTTACCCCACATGTTCACTGTCAGTAATCCCAAGCTCTCATTTCAGGCCAGTAATGTCCTGAGTGTGGTGAACACAGACCTGTTTACCCCACATGTTCACTGTCAGTAATCCCAAGCTCTCATTTCAGGCCAGTAATGTCCTGAGTGTGGTGAACACAGACCTGTTTACCCCACATGTTCACTGTCAGTAATCCCAAGCTCTCAAATCAGTCATTTCAGGCATCTGCCAGTAATTTATTCAGTGTGGTGAACATCAGTCATTTCAGGCATCTGCCAGTAATTTCCAGATAGCAGTGAACATGTGGCTATTTAATCCCAAGCTCTCAAATCAGTAATTTCAGGCATCTGCCAGTAATTTACCGATTGCGGTGAACATCAAGCTATTTACACTAAAGTGGTCGCCATTTATTGTTTTTGTTTTGAGACTGTGCAATTCATTTAATTTAAGAAAACAATCATAAAAAAAAGAGGAAAAAAAAAGGATAAAAAATGTTATCTAACAATGTAATTGTATATTTCGACTTGTTAATGCCTGTGCAATTCAAAGACATGTGTATTGCACAGTCTAAGGAAATCAATGATCAATGGGAGTGGGAAACAACAAAGACAGGAAAGGAAACTCCATAGTACTTACAGACATATATAAATACAGGATTAAAAAGACATGTGTATTGCACAGTCTAAGGAAATCAATGATCACTGGGAGTGGGAAACAACAAAGACAGGAAAGGAAACTCCATAGTACTTAAAGACATATATAAATACAGGATTAAAACAAGACACAAGACTACATGGTGAAAATATAAAGTTTACTTACAAAACTCCATTAAGTAGCAGATGGTGATGGACTGAGATGGTGGCGATTAACCTTTAGCACACTGCAGGCGCACTGTGTCGCCGAGCAGATACTCTCCCCTGCAACTGCAGGCGCACTGTGTCGCCGAGCAGATACTCTCCCCTGCAACTGCAGGCGCACTGTGTCGCCGAGCAGATACTCTCCCCTGCAACTGCAGGCGCACTGTGTCGCCGAGCAGATACTCTCCCCTGCAACTGCAGGCGCACTGTGTCGCCGAGCAGATACTCTCCCCTGCAACTGCAGGCGCACTGTGTCGCCTGAGCAGATACTCTCCCCTGCAACTGCAGGCGCCCTGTGTCGCCCAGAGAGGGGTACTCAAAGTCAATGCTTTGCGGATCTTATTTCTGTTACTAATAATAGAAATTACCTCACTTTAGCTTCAGAACGAAGCTCGGCTGTTTCTTTCTCTTCCGGCAAGCCGCCATTTGCTTTTTCGGTTGTTGTATTGAATTTTTCAAAGTGTTGATCGGTCAGAAAGTGAAGTTCACTATCAAATATGGCGGATTTTGGTGTTAGAAAGTGAAGTTCACTATCAAATATGGTGGATTTTCGTGTTGGCGAAGCTTCCTACTGGAAATTAGCGTCGATGTTTGTTTAAATTATGAATTCTTAGGCTTTGTTAGGTCAGATATCGACAGTGAAAGGGTGATAGAAGATTGTAATGCAGTAGAAGGGGGGGGTAGCTGATGTTGGTGTGACTCGATGAAGACGATCCGATATCGATTCGAGCCGCGATTGTGATTCGGTACCGATTTTGACTACTAGGTTGAATTCAAAGAAAATTTTGCCTTTCATAATATTCTTAATGATATTTCCGTGAGTTATTTCGTTAAAGGGATCTTAGACATGAGTTAATTAGTCAGTGGGCAAACTTTGAAGCAGACGGCACTCATTCCGACCGTGCCGAAACAGTAAGTCAACACTTTCGCTTTGTTTATTTCGCTTTTTTTTTTTTTTTCAACAACAAAACATACACGGACAACAAAATACATCATATCAAAACTTTCCTCAATCATTTCTTTATTAGTATTCCAATAATCAAGTCTGCACACAACACACAGAGAAAATTAGAGCATTTTTAATCAAGTGGGTGTAAGCGTTTTTCACCACCTAAAAAAGAATGCAGAGAAGAATGCATCAAGTGGCAGAGTACGGAACGTCAGAAAAAATGCAGAGTGCTAAAGGTTAAATAATCAAGATGGGATAACGCAACAATAGGTATAACAGATTTTTTTAATTTTGTTTCCATATTTTGTGTGAAATCAAAACATATAGCATTGGAAAGAGCATGAAAAGACCTTTAAGGTGATACCAAATTCGTCTAAATTGTTTAAAAAATAAGAAAGTTAGAAACGACAACCTTTTTTTATTTGGACTATAAAGAAAAAGTTGAGCAAGATTTGGACGAATCTGAACTTCTAACACAGTAACAGCTATAACTTGCCTATTTTTGAACCAATTTGGTACACGTATATTGAACATTGATTGAATTTAATGTTCCATTAGTTTTAAAACTTTATTTAACGTTCAGACTTGGTCAACAAAGATATCAGACCAAAAACTTGTTGAAGTTGAAGTGCTTCTCTCTCGTGAACGAGCATTCTGAAATGACGACGTGTGTCTGCTTTAGAAAGGAAAACCCTGGACGGTCAGAAACAAGACTGGCAACCAGGAAGATCAAAGCAAACAGACTGACCGCTGTGGCACAAAGCGAAAATCGGGTTCAAAGTTTTGACAGGAAAAAGTTGGGGTGGTTTGACCTAATTCTGATGTCCCTACTCCTAACTGCTCGCCCTCAGACAAGGCCACTTTTTGCGACAGTCACGCCTGTACCGTTGCCCTGCACTGGTTGATGAAGCCTGACCTCAGACAAGGCCACTTTTTACGACAGTCATGCCTGTACCGTTGCCCTACACTGGTTGATGAAGCCTGTCCTCAGACTAGGCCACTTTTTGCGACAGTCATGCCTGTACCGTTGCCCTACACTGGTTGATGAAGCCTGACCTGACCTCGTTTTTTTCTCTGGCGTCCGATCAGGATCAGATTCTGAATCATCCGCTTGCGAGTGTTATTTTTTGGGGGGCATGTCTTCAGATTGTGCTTTGTAACTAGAAAAATGGCAGCATGGAGAAATAAACCGGAAGTATTCAAGGTGATACCTTTGCTAGCAGATGACAGTAGCGAGTACGGCTCAAACACCATGCCTTCTTTTGATTTCTTCTTCTTTTTTTCGCACTCGTACAGCGGAAATGCAGATTTTGTTGTTGCTGACCGTAATAGCGTAATCGGAGGTCTCAAAATGTAATAATTACAGACAAATCCATAGGGAAAACAGGTCTGTTGTTGATGATGAAGACATTGATGATGATGATGATGATGTTGATGATGATGATGATGATGATGATGATGATGATGATGATGATGATGATGATGATGATGATGATGATGATGATGATGACGACGACGACGATGATGATGACGATGATGATATTGTTGATGAGGGGCCCATCAGGCAGCGAGCCAGGGACGCTTTATTTTGCTGATGACGTCCGCCATTCAAGTGCCCAGGGTACATCCCCACTGTCCGATGACAGTTTTTTGTGCAGGTGTTAGCCACAGGTTTCTGAGTGGCTTAATACTCCTCTCTACCCAGAAAGTGTTCCCCTTTATAAGAGGACTACCTTGCCCAGGGTACATCCCCACTCATTGTAGGTGCCCAGGGTACACCCCCACTCTCACATTGTTTTTTTCCCACAGGTGTTGGCCACAGGGCTGAGTGGTCTCTACTCCTCTCTACCTAGAAAGTTGTCTCCTCTTTCCGAGGACTGGTTTGCCCTGACGGAGGAGGACTGTCAGAACATGCCTGACCTGCAGATGTTCATCAACTCCCTGGAGTTCTGCAATGCTGTGGTCCAGGTAACAGAGAGAGAGAGAGAGAGAGACAGAGAGACAGAGAGAGAGAGACTGTCAGAACATGCCTGACCTACAGATGTTCATCAACTCCCTGGAGTTCTGCAATGCTGTGGTCCAGGTAACAGAGAGAGACACAGAGAGAGAGAGAGGCAGAGAGACTGTCAGAACATGCCTGACCTGCAGATGTTCATCAACTCCCTGGAGTTCTGCAATGCTGTGGTCCAGGTAACAGAGAGAAAGACAAAGACACAGAGACAGACAGACTGTAAGAACATGCCTGACCTGCAGATGTTCATCAACTCCCTGGAGTTCTGCAATGCTGTGTTGTAATAAAGCAGTGATGAAAACCATGATATGCATTTCTCTGTGTTGTACTGTTGAAAACCATGGTGTGCATTTATCTGTGTTGTACTGTTGAAAACCATGGTGTGCATTTATCTGTGTTGTATTGTTGAAAACCATGGCGTGCATTTCTCTGTGTTGTACTGTTGAAAACCATGGTGTGCATTTCTCTGTGTTGTATTGTTGAAAACCATGGTGTGCATTTCTCTGTGTTGTACTGTTGAAAACCATGGTGTGCATTTCTCTGTGTTGTACTGTTGAAAACCATGGTGTGCATTTCTCTGTGTTGTACTGTTGAAAACCATGGTGTGCATTTCTCTGTGTTGTACTGTTGAAAACCATGGTGTGCATTTCTCTGTGTTGTACTGTTGAAAACCATGGTGTGCATTTCTCTGTGTTGTACTGTTGAAAACCATGGTGTGCATTTCTCTGTGTTGTACTGTTGAAAACCATGGCGTGCATTTCTCTGTGTTGTACTGTTGAAAACCATGGTGTGCATTTCTCTGTGTTGTATTGTTGAAAACCATGGTGTGCATTTCTCTGTGTTGTACTGTTGAAAACCATGGTGTGCATTTCTCTGTGTTGTACTGTTGAAAACCATGGTGTGCATTTCTCTGTGTTGTACTGTTGAAAACCATGGTGTGCATTTCTCTGTGTTGTACTGTTGAAAACCATGGTGTGCATTTCTCTGTGTTGTACTGTTGAAAACCATGGTGTGCATTTCTCTGTGTTGTACTGTTGAAAACCATGGTGTGCATTTCTCTGTGTTGTACTGTTGAAAACCATGGTGTGCATTTCTCTGTGTTGTACTGTTGAAAACCATGGTGTGCATTTCTCTGTGTTGTACTGTTGAATACCATGGTGTGCATTTCTCTGTGTTGTATTGTTGAAAACCATGGTGTGCATTTCTCTGTGTTGTACTGTTGAAAACCATGGTGTGCATTTCTCTGTGTTGTACTGTTGAAAACCATGGTGTGCATTTCTCTGTGGTGTTGTACTGTTGAAAACCATGGTGTGCATTTCTCTGTGTTGTACTGTTGAAAACCATGGTGTGCATTTCTCTGTGTTGTACTGTTGAAAACCATGGTGTGCATTTCTCTGTGTTGTACTGTTGAAAACCATGGTGTGCATTTCTCTGTGTTGTATTGTTGAAAACCATGGTGTGCATTTCTCTGTGTTGTACTGTTGAAAACCATGGTGTGCATTTCTCTGTGTTGTACTGTTGAAAACCATGGTGTGCATTTCTCTGTGTTGTACTGTTGAAAACCATGGTGTGCATTTCTCTGTGTTGTACTGTTGAAAACCATGGTGTGCATTTCTCTGTGTTGTACTGTTGAAAACCATGGTGTGCATTTCTCTGTGTTGTACTGTTGAAAACCATGGTGTGCATTTCTCTGTGTTGTACTGTTGAAAACCATGGTGTGCATTTCTCTGTGTTGTACTGTTGAAAACCATGGTGTGCATTTCTCTGTGTTGTACTGTTGAAAACCATGGTGTGCATTTCTCTGTGTTGTATTGTTGAAAACCATGGTGTGCATTTCTCTGTGTTGTACTGTTGAAAACCATGGTGTGCATTTCTCTGTGTTGTACTGTTGAAAACCATGGTGTGCATTTCTCTGTGTTGTACTGTTGAAAACCATGGTGTGCATTTCTCTGTGTTGTACTGTTGAAAACCATGGTGTGCATTTCTCTGTGTTGTACTGTTGAAAACCATGGTGTGCATTTCTCTGTGTTGTATTGTTGAAAACCATGGTGTTCATTTCTCTGTGTTGTATTGTTGAAAACCATGGTGTGCATTTCTCTGTGTTGTACTGTTGAAAACCATGGTGTGCATTTCTCTGTGTTGTATTGTTGAAAACCATGGTGTGCATTTCTCTGTGTTGTACTGTTGAAAACCATGGTGTGCATTTCTCTGTGTTGTACTGTTGAAAACCATGGTGTGCATTTCTCTGTGTTGTTGTACTGTTGAAAACCATGGTGTGCATTTCTCTGTGTTGTACTGTTGAAAACCATGGTGTGCATTTCTCTGTGTTGTATTGTTGAAAACCATGGTGTGCATTTCTCTGTGTTGTACTGTTGAAAACCATGGTGTGCATTTCTCTGTGTTGTACTGTTGAAAACCATGGTGTGCATTTCTCTGTGTTGTACTGTTGAAAACCATGGTGTGCATTTCTCTGTGTTGTACTGTTGAAAACCATGGTGTGCATTTCTCTGTGTTGTTGTACTGTTGAAAACCATGGTGTGCATTTCTCTGTGTTGTACTGTTGAAAACCATGGTATGCATTTCTCTGTGTTGTACTGTTGAAAACCATGGTGTGCATTTCTCTGTGTTGTACTGTTGAAAACCATGGTGTGCATTTCTCTGTGTTGTTGTACTGTTGAAAACCATGGTGTGCATTTCTCTGTGTTGTACTGTTGAAAACCATGGTGTGCATTTCTCTGTGTTGTACTGTTGAAAACCATGGTGTGCATTTCTCTTTGTTGTACTGTTGAAAACCATGGTGTGCATTTCTCTGTGGTGTTGTACTGTTGAAAACCATGGTGTGCATTTCTCTGTGTTGTACTGTTGAAAACCATGGTGTGCATTTCTCTGTGTTGTACTGTTGAAAACCATGGTGTGCATTTCTCTGTGTTGTACTGTTGAAAACCATGGTGTGCATTTCTCTGTGTTGTTGTACTGTTGAAAACCATGGTGTGCATTTCTCTGTGTTGTACTGTTGAAAACCATGGTGTGCATTTCTCTGTGTTGTTGTACTGTTGAAAACCATGGTGTGCATTTCTCTGTGTTGTACTGTTGAAAACCATGGTATGCATTTCTCTGTGTTGTACTGTTGAAAACCATGGTGTGCATTTCTCTTTGTTGTACTGTTGAAAACCATGGTGTGCATTTCTCTGTGTTGTACTGTTGAAAACCATGGTGTGCATTTCTCTGTGTTGTACTGTTGAAAACCATGGTGTGCATTTCTCTGTGTTGTACTGTTGAAAACCATGGTGTGCATTTCTCTGTGTTGTACTGTTGAAAACCATGGTGTGCATTTCTCTGTGTTGTTGTACTGTTGAAAACCATGGTGTGCATTTCTCTGTGTTGTACTGTTGAAAACCATGGTGTGCATTTCTCTGTGTTGTATTGTTGAAAACCATGGTGTGCATTTCTCTTTGTTGTACTGTTGAAAACCATGGTGTGCATTTCTCTGTGTTGTTGTACTGTTGAAAACCATGGTGTGCATTTCTCTGTGTTGTACTGTTGAAAACCATGGTGTGGATTTCTCTGTGTTGTATTGTTGAAAACCATGGTGTGCATTTCTCTGTGTTGTACTGTTGAAAACCATGGTGTGCATTTCTCTGTGTTGTACTGTTGAAAACCATGGTGTGCATTTCTCTGTGTTGTACTGTTGAAAACCATGGCGTGCATTTCTCTGTGTTGTATTGTTGAAAACCATGGTGTGCATTTCTCTGTGTTGTTGTACTGTTGAAAACCATGGTGTGCATTTCTCTGTGTTGTATTGTTGAAAACCATGGTGTGCATTTCTCTGTGTTGTACTGTTGAAAACCATGGTGTGCATTTCTCTGTGTTGTACTGTTGAAAACCATGGTGTGCATTTCTCTGTGTTGTTGTATTGTTGAAAACCATGGTGTGCATTTCTCTGTGTTGTATTGTTGAAAACCATGGTGTGCATTTCTCTGTGTTGTTGTACTGTTGAAAACCATGGTGTGCATTTCTCTGTGTTGTATTGTTGAAAACCATGGTGTGCATTTCTCTGTGTTGTACTGTTGAAAACCATGGTGTGCATTTCTCTGTGTTGTACTGTTGAAAACCATGGTGTGCATTTCTCTGTGTTGTATTGTTGAAAACCATGGCGTGCATTTCTCTGTGTTGTACTGTTGAAAACCATGGCGTGCATTTCTCTGTGTTGTACTGTTGAAAACCATGGCGTGCATTTCTCTGTGTTGTACTGTTCAGCACAGAGCAATAAAGCAGTGATGAAAACCATGGTGTGCATTTCTCTGTGTTGTACTGTTGAAAACCATGGTGTGCATTTCTCTGTGTTGTACTGTTCAGCACAGAGCAATAAAGCAGTGATGAAAACCATGGCGTGCATTTCTCTGTGTTGTACTGTTGAAAACCATGGCGTGCATTTCTCTGTGTTGTACTGCTCAGCACAGAGCAATAAAGCAGTGATGAAAACCATGGTGTGCATCTTTTTGTTGTACTGTTGAAAACCATGGTGTGCATTTCTCTGTGTTGTTGTACTGTTGAAAACCATGGTGTGCATTTCTCTGTGTTGTTGTACTGTTGAAAACCATGGTGTGCATTTCTCTGTGTTGTACTGTTGAAAACCATGGTGTGCATTTCTCTGTGTTGTACTGTTGAAAACCATGGTGTGCATTTCTCTGTGTTGTTGTACTGTTGAAAACCATGGTGTGCATTTCTCTGTGTTGTACTGTTGAAAACCATGGTATGCATTTCTCTGTGTTGTACTGTTGAAAACCATGGTGTGCATTTCTCTGTGTTGTACTGTTGAAAACCATGGTGTGCATTTCTCTGTGTTGTACTGTTCAAAACCATGGTGTGCATTTCTCTGTGTTGTACTGTTGAAAACCATGGTGTGCATTTCTCTGTGTTGTACTGTTGAAAACCATGGTGTGCATTTCTCTTTGTTGTACTGTTGAAAACCATGGTGTGCATTTCTCTGTGTTGTTGTACTGTTGAAAACCATGGTGTGCATTTCTCTGTGTTGTACTGTTGAAAACCATGGTGTGCATTTCTCTGTGTTGTATTGTTGAAAACCATGGTGTGCATTTCTCTTTGTTGTACTGTTGAAAACCATGGTGTGCATTTCTCTGTGTTGTTGTACTGTTGAAAACCATGGTGTGCATTTCTCTGTGTTGTACTGTTGAAAACCATGGTGTGGATTTCTCTGTGTTGTATTGTTGAAAACCATGGTGTGCATTTCTCTGTGTTGTACTGTTGAAAACCATGGTGTGCATTTCTCTGTGTTGTACTGTTGAAAACCATGGTGTGCATTTCTCTGTGTTGTACTGTTGAAAACCATGGCGTGCATTTCTCTGTGTTGTATTGTTGAAAACCATGGTGTGCATTTCTCTGTGTTGTTGTACTGTTGAAAACCATGGTGTGCATTTCTCTGTGTTGTACTGTTGAAAACCATGGTGTGCATTTCTCTGTGTTGTACTGTTGAAAACCATGGTGTGCATTTCTCTGTGTTGTACTGTTGAAAACCATGGTGTGCATTTCTCTGTGTTGTTGTATTGTTGAAAACCATGGTGTGCATTTCTCTGTGTTGTATTGTTGAAAACCATGGTGTGCATTTCTCTGTGTTGTTGTACTGTTTAAAACCATGGTGTGCATTTCTCTGTGTTGTATTGTTGAAAACCATGGTGTGCATTTCTCTGTGTTGTACTGTTGAAAACCATGGTGTGCATTTCTCTGTGTTGTACTGTTGAAAACCATGGTGTGCATTTCTCTGTGTTGTATTGTTGAAAACCATGGCGTGCATTTCTCTGTGTTGTACTGTTGAAAACCATGGCGTGCATTTCTCTGTGTTGTACTGTTGAAAACCATGGCGTGCATTTCTCTGTGTTGTACTGTTCAGCACAGAGCAATAAAGCAGTGATGAAAACCATGGTGTGCATTTCTCTGTGTTGTACTGTTGAAAACCATGGTGTGCATTTCTCTGTGTTGTACTGTTCAGCACAGAGCAATAAAGCAGTGATGAAAACCATGGCGTGCATTTCTCTGTGTTGTACTGTTGAAAACCATGGCGTGCATTTCTCTGTGTTGTACTGCTCAGCACAGAGCAATAAAGCAGTGATGAAAACCATGGTGTGCATCTTTTTGTTGTACTGTTGAAAACCATGGTGTGCATTTCTCTGTGTTGTTGTACTGTTGAAAACCATGGTGTGCATTTCTCTGTGTTGTTGTACTGTTGAAAACCATGGTGTGCATTTCTCTGTGTTGTACTGTTGAAAACCATGGTGTGCATTTCTCTGTGTTGTTGTACTGATGAAAACCATGGTGTGCATTTCTCTGTGTTGTTGTACTGTTGAAAACCATGGTGTGCATTTCTCTGTGTTGTACTGTTGAAAACCATGGTGTGCATTTCTCTGTGTTGTATTGTTGAAAACCATGGTGTGCATTTCTCTGTGTTGTATTGTTGAAAACCATGGTGTGCATTTCTCTGTGTTGTACTGTTGAAAACCATGGCGTGCATTTCTCTGTGTTGTACTGTTGAAAACCATGGTGTGCATTTCTCTGTGTTGTACTGTTGAAAACCATGGTGTGCATTTCTCTGTGTTGTACTGTTGAAAACCATGGTGTGCATTTCTCTGTGTTGTACTGTTGAAAACCATGGTGTGCATTTCTCTGTGTTGTACTGTTGAAAACCATGGTGTGCATTTCTCTGTGTTGTACTGTTGAAAACCATGGCGTGCATTTCTTTGTGTTGTATTGTTGAAAACCATGGTGTGCATTTCTCTGTTGTACTGTTGAAAACCATGGCGTGCATTTCTCTGTGTTGTACTGTTCAGCACAGAGCAATAAAGCAGTGATGAAAACCATGGTGTGCATTTCTCTGTGTTGTACTGTTGAAAACCATGGTGTGCATTTCTCTGTGTTGTACTGTTCAGCACAGAGCAATAAAGCAGTGATGAAAACCATGGCGTGCATTTCTCTGTGTTGTACTGTTGAAAACCATGGCGTGCATTTCTCTGTGTTGTACTGTTCAGCACAGAGCAATAAAGCAGTGATGAAAACCATGGTGTGCATTTCTCTGTGTTGTATTGTTCAGCACAGAGCAATAAAGCAGTGATGAAAACCATGGTGTGCATTTCTCTGTGTTGTACTGTTCAGCACAGAGCAATAAAGCAGTGATGAAAACCATGGTGTGCATTTCTCTGTGTTGTTGTCAGGTGGCGCATCCTCTGGTGCGTGACCAGTTGATCAAGTTCATCTACACTGGATTCCTGCTACCTGTGTTAGGACCTGCACTGCACCAGGTGGGTATATCATCATCATCACCATCATCATTATCATCATCATCATTGTCATCATCATCATCATCATCATCATCATCATTGTCACTATAACAATCATCACTATCACCACTATCATCATCACCAATCATCATCAGTGTGTTTTGCATGCTACAAGTGCTGACATAATTATTCTCCTTCCTACCAGCCTCATTTCAGTAGTCGGTTTACTGAGGGCTTTATGTGGTGGGGAGGAAAGTAGAGGTTTACTGAGGGCTTTGTGTGGTGGGGAGGAAAGTAGAGGTTTACTGAGGGCATTGTGTTGTGGGGAGGAAAGTAGAGGTTTACTGAGGGCATTGTGTCATGGGGAGGAAAGTAGAGGTTTACTGAGGGCTTTGTGTGGTGGGGAGGAAAGTAGAGGTTTACTGAGGGCATTGTGTCGTGGGGAGGAAAGTAGAGGTTTACTGAGGGCATTGTGTCGTGGGGAGGAAAGTAGAGGTTTACTGAGGGCATTGTGTCATGGGGAGGAAAGTAGAGGTTTACTGAGGGCATTGTGTCGTGGGGAGGAAAGTAGAGGTTTACTGAGGGCATTGTGTCGTGGGGAGGAAAGTAGAGGTTTACTGAGGGCATTGTGTCGTGGGGAGGAAAGTAGAGGTTTACTGAGGGCTTTGTGTCGTTGGGAGGAAAGTAGAGGTTTACTGAGGGCTTTGTGTGGTGGGGAGGAAAGTAGAGGTTTACTGAGGGCATTGTGTCATGGGGAGGAAAGTAGAGGTTTACTGAGGGCATTGTGTCGTGGGGAGGAAAGTAGAGGTTTACTTAGGGCGTTGTGTCGTGGGGAGGAAAGTAGAGGTTTACTGAGGGCTTTGTGTGGTGGGGAGGAAAGTAGAGGTTTACTGAGGGCATTGTGTCATGGGGAGGAAAGTAGAGGTTTACTGAGGGCTTTGTGTCGTTGGGAGGAAAGTAGAGGTTTACTGAGGGCTTTGTGTGGTGGGGAGGAAAGTAGAGGTTTACTGAGGGCATTGTGTCATGGGGAGGAAAGTAGAGGTTTACTGAGGGCATTGTGTCGTGGGGAGGAAAGTAGAGGTTTACTTAGGGCGTTGTGTCGTGGGGAGGAAAGTAGAGGTTTACTGAGGGCATTGTGTCATGGGGAGGAAAGTAGAGGTTTACTGAGGGCTTTGTGTCGTTGGGAGGAAAGTAGAGGTTTACTGAGGGCTTTGTGTGGTGGGGAGGAAAGTAGAGGTTTACTGAGGGCATTGTGTCATGGGGAGGAAAGTAGAGGTTTACTGAGGGCATTGTGTCGTGGGGAGGAAAGTAGAGGTTTACTTAGGGCGTTGTGTCGTGGGGAGGAAAGTAGAGGTTTACTGAGGGCTTTGTGTGGTGGGGAGGAAAGTAGAGGTTTACTGAGGGCATTGTGTCGTGGGGAGGAAAGTAGAGGTTTACTGAGTGCATTGTGTCATGGGGAGGAAAGTAGAGGTTTACTGAGGGCATTGTGTCGTGGGGAGGAAAGTAGAGGTTTACTTAGGGCGTTGTGTCGTGGGGAGGAAAGTAGAGGTCTACTGAGGGCTTTGTGTGGTGGGGAGGAAAGTAGAGGTTTACTTTGTGTGGTGGGGAGGAAAGTAGAGGTTTACTTTATGTGGTGGGGAGGAAAGTAGAGGTTTACTTTATGTGGTGGGGAGGAAAGTAGAGGTTTACTTTGTGTGGTGGGGAGGAAAGTAGAGGTTTACTTTGTGTGGTGGGGAGGAAAGTAGAGGTTTACTTTTTGTGGTGGGGAGGAAAGTAGAGGTTTACTTTATGTGGTGGGGAGGAAAGTAGAGGTTTACTTTATGTGGTGGGGAGGAAAGTAGAGGTTTACTTTGTGTGGTGGGGAGGAAAGTAGAGGTTTACTTTTTGTGGTGGGGAGGAAAGTAGAGGTTTACTTTTTGTGGTGGGGAGGAAAGTAGAGGTTTACTTTGTGTGGTGGGGAGGAAAGTAGAGGTTTACTTTTTGTGGTGGGGAGGAAAGTAGAGGTTTATTTTATGTGGTGGGGAGGAAAGTAAAGGTTTACTGAGGGCTTTGTGTGGTGGGGAGGAAAGTAGAGGTTTACTTTATGTGGTGGGGAGGAAAGTAAAGGTTTACTGAGGGCTTTGTGTGGTGGGGAGGAAAGTAGAGGTTTACTTTGTGTGGTGGGGAGGAAAGTAGAGGTTTACTTTGTGTGGTGGGGAGGAAAGTAGAGGTTTACTTTTTGTGGTGGGGAGGAAAGTAGAGGTTTACTTTGTGTGGTGGGGAGGAAAGTAGAGGTTTACTGTGTGTGGTGGGGAGGAAAGTAGAGGTTTACTGAGGGCGTTGTGTCGTGGGGAGGAAAGTAGAGGTTTACTTTGTGTGGTGGGGAGGAAAGTAGAGGTTTACTTTTTGTGGTGGGGAGGAAAGTAGAGGTTTACTTTGTGTGGTGGGGAGGAAAGTAGAGGTTTACTGAGGGCATTGTGTCATGGGGAGGAAAGTAGAGGTTTACTGAGGGCATTGTGTCGTGGGGAGGAAAGTAGAGGTTTACTTAGGGCGTTGTGTCGTGGGGAGGAAAGTAGAGGTTTACTGAGGGCTTTGTGTGGTGGGGAGGAAAGTAGAGGTTTACTGAGGGCATTGTGTCATGGGGAGGAAAGTAGAGGTTTACTGAGGGCTTTGTGTCGTTGGGAGGAAAGTAGAGGTTTACTGAGGGCTTTGTGTGGTGGGGAGGAAAGTAGAGGTTTACTGAGGGCATTGTGTCATGGGGAGGAAAGTAGAGGTTTACTGAGGGCATTGTGTCGTGGGGAGGAAAGTAGAGGTTTACTTAGGGCGTTGTGTCGTGGGGAGGAAAGTAGAGGTTTACTGAGGGCATTGTGTCATGGGGAGGAAAGTAGAGGTTTACTGAGGGCTTTGTGTCGTTGGGAGGAAAGTAGAGGTTTACTGAGGGCTTTGTGTGGTGGGGAGGAAAGTAGAGGTTTACTGAGGGCATTGTGTCATGGGGAGGAAAGTAGAGGTTTACTGAGGGCATTGTGTCGTGGGGAGGAAAGTAGAGGTTTACTTAGGGCGTTGTGTCGTGGGGAGGAAAGTAGAGGTTTACTGAGGGCTTTGTGTGGTGGGGAGGAAAGTAGAGGTTTACTGAGGGCATTGTGTCGTGGGGAGGAAAGTAGAGGTTTACTGAGTGCATTGTGTCATGGGGAGGAAAGTAGAGGTTTACTGAGGGCATTGTGTCGTGGGGAGGAAAGTAGAGGTTTACTTAGGGCGTTGTGTCGTGGGGAGGAAAGTAGAGGTCTACTGAGGGCTTTGTGTGGTGGGGAGGAAAGTAGAGGTTTACTTTGTGTGGTGGGGAGGAAAGTAGAGGTTTACTTTATGTGGTGGGGAGGAAAGTAGAGGTTTACTTTATGTGGTGCGGAGGAAAGTAGAGGTTTACTTTGTGTGGTGGGGAGGAAAGTAGAGGTTTACTTTTTGTGGTGGGGAGGAAAGTAGAGGTTTACTTTGTGTGGTGGGGAGGAAAGTAGAGGTTTACTTTATGTGGTGGGGAGGAAAGTAGAGGTTTACTTTTTGTGGTGGGGAGGAAAGTAGAGGTTTACTTTGTGTGGTGGGGAGGAAAGTAGAGGTTTACTTTATGTGGTGGGGAGGAAAGTAGAGGTTTACTTTTTGTGGTGGGGAGGAAAGTAGAGGTTTGCTTTGTGTGGTGGGGAGGAAAGTAGAGGTTTACTTTATGTGGTGGGGAGGAAAGTAGAGGTTTACTTTATGTGGTGGGGAGGAAAGTAAAGGTTTACTGAGGGCTTTGTGTGGTGGGGAGGAAAGTAGAGGTTTACTTTATGTGGTGGGGAGGAAAGTAAAGGTTTACTGAGGGCTTTGTGTGGTGGGGAGGAAAGTAGAGGTTTACTTTGTGTGGTGGGGAGGAAAGTAGAGGTTTACTTTGTGTGGTGGGGAGGAAAGTAGAGGTTTACTTTGTGTGGTGGGGAGGAAAGTAGAGGTTTACTTTGTGTGGTGGGGAGGAAAGTAGAGGTTTACTGTGTGTGGTGGGGAGGAAAGTAGAGGTTTACTGAGGGCGTTGTGTCGTGGGGAGGAAAGTAGAGGTTTACTTTTTGTGGTGGGGAGGAAAGTAGAGGTTTACTTTGTGTGGTGGGGAGGAAAGTAGAGGTTTACTTTGTGTGGTGGGGAGGAAAGTAGAGGTTTACTGAGGGCTTTGTGTGGTGGGGAGGAAAGTAGAGGTTTACTTTTGTGTGGTGGGGAGGAAAGTAGAGGTTTACTGAGGGCTTTGTGTGGTGGGGAGGAAAGTAGAGGTTTACTGAGGGCGTTGTGTCGTGGGGAGGAAAGTAGAGGTTTACTTTGTGTGGTGGGGAGGAAAGTAGAGGTTTACTGAGGGCTTTGTGTGGTGGGGAGGAAAGTAGAGGTTTACTGAGGGCGTTGTGTGGTGGGGAGGAAAGTAGAGGTTTACTGAGGGCGTTGTGTCGTGGGGAGGAAAGTAGAGGTTTACTGAGGGCTTTGTGTGGTGGGGAGGAAAGTAGAGGTTTACTGAGGGCGTTGTGTGGTGGGGAGGAAAGTAGAGGTTTACTGAGGGCTTTGTGTGGTGGGGAGGAAAGTAGAGGTTTACTGAGGGCGTTGTGTCGTGGGGAGGAAAGTAGAGGTTTGCTGAGGGCGTTGTGTCGTGGGGAGTGTGACGAGGGAATGGGTTAAAAAACTAAGTCTCTAAGACTTTTAATGTGTTAAATTTTCAAATAGAAAATTTGCCTTTAGCCCACTTCTCTTGGGTATGGGAGATGAGCAACTTTCCCGGCCCCTTTTCATCTAATAAATTTATATTTGTGCCCGGGTTCTGGCTCGTATGATTGAATGAAATACAAGTGGTAGTTTGCTCTAAATGGCAGACAGAGAGAAGTAGGTTTTTACATGAAAATTACACAGCTTCCACTCTCATCAGTCTGACCAAAGGGTTCAGAATTATTTGACACTTGTATTTTATTTACTCACAAAATCTGCATAAGATTATGCAGCAATAAGAATAAAGCAGCTCAATGGAGCCAAAACAAAATCTGAATGAAAAACAATGAAATCCGAAAGGATTTACAAGACTTTTGTCTTTCTAGAAGGTTAGCCCCAAGCCGGAAGGGTCACTAAGTGTCCAGTATCTGGGGTTCCAGTTATTGGTCTTGGCACTGTCTTAGGGACTTAGCTGTGTTGAACTTCCTCCGTTTGGATTGGCGAGTGCTGAGTTGACTTGGCTTGCTCTGGTGTAGAGTAGCTCCCAGTCGTTCCGGTTGCGGCATCGCGGGATGGCATGGTTCAGGCGTGGTCTCCTCGCGGATTCTGGGTGCGGGGGCGACTTGGCGGCGGTCCCGTCTTGATGCTTGTGAGTCAGGGATTGAACTTCCTGACCACGATGCCCTGCTGATAATCACAGGAGAAGGTGGATGTAGATCTCTATGGCTTAGAGACAAGGGGCTTCAGCTGGCAGGGAATTAGTGGATCCCAACCGGCTAGAAGGCTGCCCTTGTGCAATAGCACTAAGACAAATAACCTGAATTTCAGTTGTCAAACCGAAATCAGTAAAACATAAAAGGGGTACTGGAATCAACTGGTATGATTCAGTAACCGGCTAGATCAAAGTCTATGATCAAGCCAACATCACTCTCCATCCAACACCTGGAAAGGAATGTTATCATAGTTAGCAAGGTTGCAACCCACAGGCTTCCTTCTAAAAATATACAAAAGGGTTAGTAGGCATAAAATCCGGTTCTTGTACCAAAAGAGTTAAAGTCAAAAACACACACACAAATAATCTGTGCACATAATTAGAACAGCATGTTTACCAATTCTTTTCACTGACACATCTACTCCTTATTCATCATGGAACATAGGATCTAGATCAAAAATAGAATCAAACAAAAACAAATCTCAATCACTTATGTTACATCCCAGCCATCAATAATACTCACTAGTTGGGCTATTTTGACTGGTAGCAAGAGAGATTGATTCTACCCTGTTGTTTCAGCCAGGGTTTAGAGTCTTGTGAGAGAGAATGTTTTAGGCGACCCTCCTTCACCACTCAAATTCCCCCTCCAATTTTAAACACCCGAGGGCCTATGATTGGGTTACTAGCCGGCGACATGTCACGGGATGACGCTATAATATTATGCATATTAGTACAGAACGCTCACGTGCCTGTTACATCTCTGGCACGTGTCACATTCCTCTCCCTATCGTGATCGGGAAAGGAGATACGGGGAACAAAGGGAGACCGCCAATGTGGGTGTCACAAGCTGACAGGGAAGGTAAAACGGGCTTCAAAGAGATAGCGCCTATAATCGGCGACCTGTTTGATGTTGAATTGTAATAGGGCATTTGCCACGAGTTTTCGTGCCTTGAGTAGAAAAAGAGGGGGGGGGGGGTGTAGTTGAGAAAGTGGAGATGCGCGGGTCACCTTGTCACAGGGAGGAAAGTAGAGGTTTACTGAGGGCATTGTGTCGTGGGGAGGAAAGTAGAGGTTTACTGAGGGCATTGTGTCGTGGGGAGGAAAGTAGAGGTTTACTGAGGGCTTTGTGTCGTTGGGAGGAAAGTAGAGGTTTACTGAGGGCGTTGTGTCGTGGGGAGGAAACAAGGTTTTCTCGTTTTGCAGGGCACCACTGTTAGTGGTGTATGTGCCTGAGTTGGTAATGGTTTGGCTTGATACCAGCCATCTTGTCCTGCTTCATTACTTCTAGTAATTATTTCTTCTTAGTTCTATTCCCACCACCTTCAGTCTGTTGCCTGAGCAAGGCTAAGGTTTCTCTATCTCCACTTTTGTTGTTGTTGCTTGTTTATAAATCGCTTAGTAGATTGTTAACATTCGTAATCGTAGATTTAGAATTAGATCTACTGTGCCTGGTTTGGCTGATATGCGTCTTTTGTAGGATCTAAGAGGAAAATGGGATACACTTGAAATAAATTTGTTTCTCACTGTATCACTTTATCTTGATATTGTGGATTGAAGTTAAAACAGACCTGCCAACCCGTACGATTTTGGCGTATTTTGTTTGCCAATTTACCCAAAATACGACCAGTACGTCGGGTGAATAAAAAATACGACATAAAAAAATCGTAGGGAAATTTTGTTTTAAACAGTTTGATCCCGAAACGATCATTCGTTCAAAATCAGCATAACTGCGAAGTGTTGGAGCGGAACCACGACATGCAAACGAATCTCAAAGGTTTGTGATGCGCGCCAAGTTGGTTTATCAACACGCACCGAAGTGAAGAGAATTTCTGAAAATGTTGAAACGCAAAAGTGACGAGCCTCCTGATGTAGGCAAAACAAAGAAGCCACCAGCAAGATCACAAAGATTTCTTAAGAGATATTTAACTGTCCCTGGAATTCGAGTCGACGCGAGGAAAGACTTACGCACATGGCAGCTACTGTCAAGTCGACTTCTCCATTGCCAGTTCTGGAAAGTTTGACATTGAGCGGCACTGCAACAGGAACATGCATCAAGATCGTGTGAAAGTGAAGCAAGCTGCAGCAGGCTCAATGTGCATAGAAGCATTTATGCCGACACAGACTTTCTCTGCCGATGAAAAAGACACTGTTCGCGCAGAAGCCATGTTTACTGAGTTCATCGTCAAGATGAACCTGCCACTCAGCATCCCTACATACTTGTATATTAGAAATAGAGTTGTCCTTAGAGTACACCACTTTTTCCAAGAATACACCACTTTCCGTGAAAAAAATACTCCAACTGAAAACTCGGGTTGGCAGGTCTGTAAAAACAAGAATCATCATATAGTAAAAAGCCAACTGTCCGTCCGTGTGTGTGTGTGTGAAACACAAAACGGGCCTTATAACCCCGCTGTTTTTCAACCGAATCACTTCAAATTTGCTGTGAGCCCTAACGGGGCGATGGCAACGGCAACCGAGGCAGCCGTGTCATTTGCGCGGATTCGCAAATGCGCGAAACGCGCATCCGCCGGCCTCTCGGCGCCCGTATCTCCGGCGTTTCTGGGCCGATTGCCTTCGAATTTGGCAGGAAGATGACCGGGGCCGGGGACTATCCGTGTGCCAAACCGGAAGCGAATCGGTTCAGAAACGTGCGCTAGACGCCGCTTCACCTTTTCACGAATAACTCCGCCGTTTCTTAACCAAATCGCCTCAAATTAGTCAGGTTTGCTATGACCCGGGCAAAGCATGGCAGGAAATTTGAACAGCATCCGTTCATAAATGTGCGCGATATGCACCAATTTACAGTTTCGCTCACTAGGCGAAACGACATCTGTCCAAACGTGCTGTTATTAAAGGGGGGGGGGGGGGGGGGGGACTGCTGTGGGCATGAGACCATGGCTCACACGTGCTGGGGAGACGAGTAGGTCAGCGGAGCTGGTTATGGGTGGGGTGGGGGGGGGGGGGGCAGGGGGGCAGTGGAGATTACAAGGGGATAACACTACATGTATCTGTATTATGAAAAAATCGGGACTTTACTGGTTTAGCACTGCCTCCGGCCATTGCCTCCAGTATTGTTCCCACAATCTTTGTATTTACAAATGCCCCCCCACATGCCGAAAGGCCGAACTAAGTTGGCTTTCAGTTCTTTTTTCTGTTTTTGTCCTTTGCCAATCTACGATCGCAAAGGAGTAAGTTTTCGTTCAGGTTTGTTTCCTTTTTTTGTTTGTTTGTTGTTCTTTTCTGTCCAGCGATCTCCCGAACCGCTTGACCGAATCACTTCAAATTTTGTGTGATTGTGTGTCCCTATGAGAGGAAGGCATCTGCACAAAACTTTTCGCCGCTCTGACCTTGACCTTGGCGTATGACCTTGAAAACCCCAAATCGTTAAGGGGCCATAACTTCCACACCGCAGGTCCTGGAGTCATGAAACTTGGCATGGAGGTACTTTCGCTTATGGCCGTTCTGATGATGATGTACCGATGAAGGTCAACGTCAAGGTCAGGGAGATCGGTATGCCTTGAAAGTGGTATGGGTCTAATAATTGGGGTTTTCTGCCCCACGCATATCTTCCGAACTGCTTCACCGAATCGTTTCCAATTTTGTGTGGTGGCGTGTCACCATGAGAGGAAGGCATCCGCGCATAAATTATCACCGTCATGACCTTCACCTTGGCGTATGACCTTCACAACCGAAAATCTAAGGTGCTGTAACGTCCACACCGTTGGTCTTAGGGACTTCAATCTTGGCATGTAGGTACTTTGGCATATGTTTGTTCTGATGATTGCATACTGATCAAGGTCAAGGTCATGGAGATCGGTAGGCCTTGAAAGTGGTAGGGGTCTAAAAATTGGGTTTTCAGCCACAAAAATAAAAATATAATATTTCGCGGACCCGGAAAAACTGGTACTCAGCGTTACCGGTACTTGGCGTTACCTGTACTAGGCGTTACCAGTACGGGGCGTTGCGCTAGTGATTGATAAATTGGCTCATTTTGCAGGGTTTCCCAAAATATTCACAAGTTATACTTGTTAGAAATAGTGATTGAACTTGAAGTGAGAAAGAGAAACTGATTTTCAGTCAAATTGTGCTTGTAATATTTTGTTTTAGCTTTGTGTCATCCATACAATTGTGACAAAACAGTATTCAGTGATGTGCTTGTGTTGCTTTGTGTCAATTAAACCTTTATGTTGAGTTGTTTATCAGAGGCAGTTAAATTTGGGCTTTGTTGTTGTTTGACATACTAAGTATATATACATGAATTTACCATTATTCATTGATGTTTATGTTATATTTATGTATTTTGTTTAGCTAAGCTTTTCTAGGTATATGAATGGAGGCAATGATTTGGGGCTTTGTCATACTTTTTCTTTGACATACATACCCAATATTACCATTATTCAGTGATGTTTATGTTATATTGTAGCTAAGATTTTCTTAAAATAATAAATAACAAAATAAGCAGGCAATGATTTTGGAGCATTGTGATACTTTTCTTTGCCATACCTGCCCAATATTAATGTTATCAGTGTTTGAAGAAACCAAGATGACTGCTGGGTTATGCTTTTTAATCAGTTAGTAAAGGTATTGCAGGCAATAAACTGCTCTGTTTTCCACAAGTTAAGCTTTTTAATCAGTTAGTAAAGGTATTGCAGGCAATAAACTGCTTTGTGTTTTCCACAAGTTATGCTTTTTAATCAGTTAGTAAAGGTATTGCAGGCAATAAACTGCTTTGTGTTTTCCACAAGTTAAGCTTTTTAATCAATTAGTAAAGGTATTGCAGGCAATAAACTGCTTTGTGTTTTCCACAAGTTATGCTTTTTAATCAGTTAGTAAAGGTATTGCAGGCAATAAACTGCTTTGTGTTTTCCACAAGTTAAGCTTTTTAATCAGTTAGTAAAGGTATTGCAGGCAATAAACTGCTCTGTGTTTTCCACAAGTTAAGCTTTTTAATCGGTTAGTAAAGGTATTGCAGGCAATAAACTGCTTTGTGTTTTCCACAAGTTAAGCTTTTTAATCAGTTAGTAAAGGTATTGCAGGCAATAAACTGCTTTGTGTTTTCCACAAGTTAAGCTTTTTAATCAGTTAGTAAAGGTATTGCAGGCAATAAACTGCTCTGTGTTTTCCACAAGTTAAGCTTTTTAATCGGTTAGTAAAGGTATTGCAGGCAATAAACTGCTTTGTGTTTTCCACAAGTTAAGCTTTTTAATCAGTTAGTAAAGGTATTGCAGGCAATAAACTGCTCTGTGTTTTCCACAAGTTAAGCTTTTTAATCAGTTAGTAAAGGTATTGTAGGCAATAAACTGCTTTGTGTTTTCCACAAGTTATGCTTTTTAATCAGTTAGTAAAGGTATTGCAGGCAATAAACTGCTTTGCCTTTAAACAGGACATCTTTTGTGACAGTTTGTGTTTTGACATACATTCATAATATTTATCCGATGATCAGATATGTTTGTGTTGTGGTTTTCTATGAGTATTAGCTCTCAAGCTTTGTTATCAATGAGTTAAGGCTATCAATTAACATATGATGTGAACGGGGCATGTCAAGCTTTGTTATCAATGAGTTAAGGCTATCCATTAACATACGATGTGAACGGGGCATGTCAAGCTTTGTTATCAATGAGTTACGGCTATCCATTAACATACGATGTGAACAGGACATGTAAAGCTTTGTTATCAATGAGTTAAGGCTATCCATTAACATACGATGTGAACAGGGCATGTCAAGCTTTGTTATCAATGAGTAAAGGCTATCCATTAACATACGATGTGAACAGGACATGTCAAGCTTTGTTATCAATGAGTTAAGGCTATAAATTAACATACGATGTGAATAATAATTATTAGTATAAAGAATGGGAAATCAAAATTACACAAGCATCCAAAGACGGTCAGATAAACATTGTTATCAATGAGTCAAGGCTATAAATGAACCTATCATGTGAACAGGACATCTCTGGCCTGCCTGTTCCCCTGCTGGACACAGCCGTATTCAGGGTCAGTACACTAACAGCCCAGGGCTGCAGGCATGCCAGTTGCCGCCCTGTGTTCACTATTACTGTTGTGGGTCTTGCTGTTTCACCCTCCTTAGTTGCAGAGCTTGCTGGACACAGCCGTATTCAGGGTCAGTACACTAACAGCCCAGGGCTGCAGGCATGCCAGTTGCCGCCCTGTGTTCACTATTACTGTTGTGGGTCTTGCTGTTTCACCCTCCTTAGTTGCAGAGCTTGCTGGACACAGCCGTATTCAGGGTCAGTACACTAACAGCCCAGGGCTGCAGGCATGCCAGTTGCCGCCCTGTGTTCACTATTACTGTTGTGGGTCTTGCTGTTTCACCCTCCTTGGTTGCAGAGCTTGCTAGACTGCTAGATGGTTTGAGTTCATTTCATTCCTCAGCCTGGGCTTAGATTTGTTGTGGGAATTGTATTAGAGAGAGAGAAAGGTGTAATCATCTTCACTGCCTTTGTTTAATAATGGCAGCCATACTTGTTTCTCCCTGCTCTCTCCAAGCATGGCAAATTGGTGTGGATGTTTTGGGTTGTGTTTTTTATGCTGGTCTAACCTAACTGGTTTGTGTGGTTGTGTTGTTAAAAAGTTATTTTGAATCTAACAAGATTGGCTTACTTTCTTAGGGCTTCCTTGGTTTAATTTTGTTTGTGTGTTACAAATAAAACATTTTGATATTATTGCTAACCTGTGTTGAAAATTGTACTGTTGGACTGGTCAGAGTGGATATCTCTTAGGTGATTTTTTGTTTAGGACAAAATAAATGGTGCCCCTGGAATTGAAAATCCAAAAATAGTTTCAGTTTCTGAAACTTTGAAATTAAAATCATCCATATTTGAGTCCTTCTCTGTGATAGCAGAGATTGTTTGTTTGTTTTTTGTTTGCAAGCGTATAAGGTTTTATAGTTCTTCTTTTTTCCATACTTCTTCTTCATCATTTGCTCAGACAGGATCCCCAGTGGCACGGACGAAGGCTGCCGTCCACCGAAGATCCTCCAAAGAGCCGAAGATCTTTTCCTGAACCGGTGTGTCCGACGGCCAAGTTTCGTCTCGCAGGTTCTGGAATGTACGACAGTCCTGAAGGATATGACCAACAGTCATGTCAGGGGCACACAGGGGAGTCTCCAATGTGGAACTTTGTATACATGTGATGCCTGAGTCTGGAGTGTCCAGTCCTCAGTCTTGTCAATATTACTTGGTCTTGTCTGGAGAGGTGGTGGTAGGCATCCCTGGCGCGGTGGTTTGGATGTTGTTGCAGCCATCTTCTCCTCAGCTTCTCTTTTATAATGGCTTTTGCTTCGCCATAGGTGACTTGTTTGCAGTCTTGCTGCTGTTTTCCTCCCTCTTTTGCGAGCCTGTCTGCTTCCTCATTTCCTTTTATGTTGCAATGTGAGGGGATCCACTGGATGACTGCTTTCTCTGTGGACTGCTGCAATGTCTGCAAGGATGAGGAGAGGTTGTTCAGCTCTGTGTTTCTTGGGCTGTTGAGCGCTTGCAGCACAGACAGAGCATCAGAGAAGATGACTACTTTCTTGTGGGTGTTCTCCTTTGCCTGTATGATGTGGTCAGCTGCCACCTTCAGCACTTCTGCCTCTGCTTTGTAGTTGGTGGAGAACTTCCCTGTGGCTACAGACTGTCAATGGGTGTCCTTTTGGTAGATCAGCACTCCTCCTCCACCATTTCTTGTAGCATCTTCTGCTGAGCCGTCGGTGTACGCGTGTGTCCACTCTTCAGCTGGGTAGGCCTCGCTGATGTGGCTGAGTGTAAGTGCCCTCCTTACTATCTCTGACTGTAGGTCTTTCTGCATAATGCCAGGAACGCTTTCTCGGATTTCAGGAAAGCACATTCTCTTCCATGACGGCAGAGCTGAATGTGTGGGAATGGGCGCTCTTGTCTGCTCCATCAGGTCAGGGTCTTGCCTCTCCAGTCTACGAGCATGGTGCAGTAAGCTTCCCCTCTTCAGTCGGCACTTTGTTGGCTGTGCCATTCGACTGTGCATAGGGTGATCTGTCAACCTCTTGTATTTTGCCGCCTGTGTAAGGATCTTGGAATCCCTTCTATTTTCTAGGGGCTGGAGCCCAGTCAACGTTTCCATAGCCAGGATTGGGGTTGACTTTATGGCTCCTGTCATGATCCTTGTGGCCTGGTTCTGTACTCTGTTTGCTTTCTCAAAGTTTGTCTTTGCTGCTGTCCCCCATGCTGTAATCCCATATTATAGGACTGGTCTGATTCTGCCAGTGTATAGCCGCCTTTGTACGGAGAAAGCGCTCCTCATGATGTTCCAGATAGCTTTTTCATCAAAGCAAGGCGCAATCTGGCTTTTATGGTGCATCTATCAACCTGATGCTTCCAGGTCATCATTGGGTCAAAGGTGACTCCCAGGTAACCGGTTGTGGATCTGCCGGTTGCGGATTACCCGGTAGGCAATCATCTGGTATCCAAATATCCGGTTCCCAATCACCCGGTTGCAACTCTGCCGGTTGCAGATCACCCGGTTGGGGATCATCCGGTTACGGATCCTCCGGTTGGAGATCACTCGGTTGGGTATCCATCGGCTTATGCGGGCGAACCGGTTGTACTGTGCAGTCCTCATCTGATGAAAATGGCTCAAAGTTCACCCGGTGAATGTAGCTATGAGAAGCTACCGGGTGAACCTCGGCACCGGACAGTGAAAACTACCGGGAACCGGAACCGGGGCATACCCGGTTACTGGTACGATACCGGGTGTATCTCCCGGTTTTTAAACCCCTCGGGTACTGCGACCTGGTGGCAGAGACGGGACTGAACAGCCCACGGTCAGTGCAGGGTTCATCACTCTTTACACCAACGTTCCGTCATGTCCGGTTCGCCAAATGACCGGCACAGAGCTTCGAGAGCTCGGGGTAGCATACGGAACATGGACACCCGGTCATGGGTGGAGCCACAGCTTCATGAGCGCGCACACTCCGCCGACCGGTCCTCGCAGGCTGGTCATGGGAGGGGAAGTCCGCAGTAGACCTGGATGAGGCAGGAGCCGTCCTGGTCGAAGTCAGGGCCCGAGTGGAGAGAAAAACTGGAATAGACGGCCGGAGGGCAGTTGACTTCCGTGCAGACACCTTGTGCATCAGCGTGGGAGACAGGGTAGGAATGCGTCTAGAACCTGAGACCGAACCTTGAGAAAAGGCCTTGAGGGCCGGAGTAGAATGAGAGCGGAGATAGTCGGCAGATGAAGTTGCAGCGGAAGAAAAAGGGTTGAAACCAGCTGTGCTAAGATGGCGAATAAACTACTGGAGAAGAACGTCCTTGTCAACTTCAGGAGTCAACACGGACACAGGAGGAGAGACAGGAACTTGAGGCTCAGAAGGAGTTTTATCCACCGGAGAAAGTTTGGAAGAAACAGACTTTGAAGACAAAGAAGTGGACTTCTTAGACCTATGCTCTTTCTTTTGTGAAGACGAAGAAGGAAGAAATCTACCATGCTGGTATCTGGGACTGTTCATGGCCGCAAGAGACATGGTTTGTTCAGAAGAAGCAGAGATAGAGACAGCAGAGGAGTTGCTCACGGGAGCAGTAGTCGAAGAAGAGGTGGCCATGGCGGCCAAACAGAAAAGGAAACTGAACAGGAGAAAAAACCGGTTCAGCCAAAACGCCATGAACAACTCACAAAAAAAGTTCAAGAAAATCAAAAAATGAAAGAGAATACCAATAAACTGAAAGAACTAGTGAAGAAACTAGTGGAAGTCGAAATGAAAAAGGAAAGTATTCAAAGAGAATACCAATAAACTGAAAGAACTAGTGAAGAAACTAGTGGAAGAAGTCGAAATGAAAAGGAAAGAACCAACCAAAACGACTAGTGAAGCGAACAATAAAGCTAGGAAGGGTCCCAAGATGTTTCCATGGCAGTGGAAAAATGAAGAATGACATTGGTCGGTCAAATGACCGCACCCCCCGATGTAGAGGGATAACTCCTACTTCCGGATGATGAGAGTAGCGCCCCTTTGCTACTTTCGTTTTTCTATATACTATACTATGGTATGGGTTCCATGTTGGTAAAAGAATATGCTATTGTTTTGAGTGTTGGTCAGTATGATTTGAATAGATATCTAGGCTAATGCACACTACAACAGTAGACATCGGTGTAAAGCATCCATGTCTGTGTGTGTTTGCATAGGCAAACAGTCATATATAAACACAAACACGTCTTGTATGGAAAAAAGCGGTGGCTGGTTACCCTCAACGTCAATAAGACATCCTACACCATTTTCAGTCTGTCAACAAGAGACCAGAATGCCAGGCTGATGATAGGAGGTCATACCCTGCCCCAAGAAATCTGAACGATTTACGTGTCTGTTGTCCCAACGTGTCTACGGTTCAACAATCTCACTCCCAGTCGGCGACTGGCAGTGCAGTGGGCTCTCTTCATCGTCTGTCGAGAACAGCCCTTGCCTTAAAGGCACCACAGCTCTTGATGGATGCCATCCACAAGGCTGAAGCGGCTCTTCGTCCTTCCAGCGCTCATTCTACGGAGGTGGATCCCTAGGACCAAGTTCTCCGTGGCATGGATGACTTCATCCATGGAATCCTTTGCTCCTTGCAAAGTTCCCTCTCTCCTCCCACTCAGCAAGGACTATTTGCCCCATTCCCTCGACTTTGATCCTTGCGAAGTCCGAAGCTAATTGTCTTAAGTTTAAGACGACAGCTTCACCGGCAGTTCTTTTCAGACCGCAAAACTTCAAACATCTAGAGTCTTCTTTGTCTGAAGCCCTACGGTCGTGTGGAGTCTCTACTACGTTACTCCAGTCTCTGTCAGATCTCCTGGGCAAGTCCCCATCACTCGCTCTAGACGAGTTTCGTCTTTACGAGACTGTCGATGAGTCTACTCTGGGAGTTATTCTCTCCGTTTTCGGGGATACGCTCCAAGGACTAACAGAGTTGGTGGACTCTCTCAAGGTTCAAACCTCTGCTCTTGCACATGATGCTTTCCTTCAAGAAAGCCGGGCCTTCCTTTCACGACAGGAAAAGGAATGTTTGTGCTCTCTTCCCATTCCTTCCGCGGGTGTGTTTGGTCCAAAGACTTTGGGCTCAACCTTGGAATCAGCTCAGAAACGGAAAGCTGATTCCAATCAGGATGCTCTCCTCCGCGCTATTACCAAGCGCTTCTGATCGGACTCTCAGGGTGCTCCTTCTCAGACCAGAACCAGTTCTCCTTCTTTCACAGGGCGTTTTTCGGCTGCCCCTTCTCGGGCTCCCTCTCGTCCTTCATTGTCCAAGGGACAACAGTTCGCTTCTAAGCATCCTTTCCGTCCAAGGGGTGGAAAAACTTCCTCTCAGCCTACTCGGTCTTCTCAACTGTCCATGCCAGCCCAACCTCAGTCTTTTTGTTAGGTCCCGCACTGTCCGGAGAATCTCCAGACATTCCTGCTTCAAGCGTAGATTCCCTCTGTCAGGCTTTCCCGGCTTGGCAGACCTTGATCAGGAATGTTTGGATTCTCCAAATAGTGCGGGTGGGATACAGGTTCGTATTCATCCAGGAAACTCCGCTCTCTTCCGCCCCCATTGCCTTTCAGCCACCCATAGATCCAGATCGTTTCTCGATCCTTCAAAAGGAGGTCGACTCTCTGGTCGACAAAGGCGCTATAGTCGACGTAAAACACCCGGGACCGGGGTTTTATTCCCGACTATTCACCGTTCCCAAGAAGTCAGGCGGCTTCAGACCTGTTCTGGATCTCTCTCCACTCAACAAGTTTGTAAGAAGAATACGCTTCAAGATGGAGACTACGTCTTCGGTCCGGTCTTTTGTTCGCCCAGGCGACTGGGCAACGTCCATAGACCTTCAAGACGCTTCCACATTTTGATCCATCCTTCCAGATGAAAGTACCTCCGCTTTGTCTGGATGGGACGGACCTATCAGTTCAAGGCTCTTCCATTCGGACTTTCCTTGGCACCTTGGATTTTTACCAAGGTGACCAAGGAATTGGTGTCTCTCGCAAGATCTCAGGGCATTCATCTGAAAGTCTATTTAGACGACTGGCTCATTCTGGCAAGCAGTCAACCACTGTGTCATCTCCACACTCAGACTCTCTGTTCTCTCTCCAAGAGACTGGGGTTCAGAATCGAGGACGAGAAGTCAGATCTTTCTCCCAGCCAGACCTTCTGCTACTTGGGCATGGATTTCGACACAGTGTCGTTTCGAGTCTCGCCCAAAAGGACAGGATCAGTTCTTTGTCCATGACGATTTCGGACCTTCTCACGGTCCCCTCCACTACTCTACGGCAACTCCTTCGACTTCTCGGTCCGATGGAGTCCGTTGCGGACCTGCTTCCGCTTGGCAGACTGCACAAGTGCCCTCTTCAGAGAGAGATTTCGGCTCGTGTGGCGGATCTCACGTTGTACGATCAGGTGGTTTGTCTGGAACCTTGGTTCCAACACACTGTGGTACAATGGATGGACCAGAGCTGGATCAACGATCAGATGCCTCCCTAGAGGGCTGGGGAGCGCATCTCGAGTCCAAAGAGATATCGGGTCTTTGGTCTCCAGAGGAGTCCTAACTACACATCAACCTCCTAGAGATGGAGGCAGTGAGCAGGGCTCTGCTTCACTTCGCTCCTCGTCTCGTGCACCTCTGGGTGACGATTTGTAGCAACAACACGGCGTGTCTGTCGTATCTCCGTCGGCAGGGGGGAACACGTTTGACCTCTCTGTCTCTTGCGGCGGAACGCATTCTACTGTGGGCTCATTCTGCCGACATTGCGTTGTCGGTGGAGTTCATCCCCGGCAAATTGAACGTGATAGCAGACCAACTCAGTCGCTCTTCTCAAGTCCTCCCGATGGAGTGGACAATAGCGCACCAGTCCCTCCTTCCAGTCTGGGAACGCTGGGGCAAACCGCATGTGAATTTGTTTGCCACACGCTTCAGTGCCTGTCTGCCAGTCTATGTCTCCCCGGTCATGGATCTGCAGGCTCTAGCGCGCAATGCGTTCTCCATTCCGTGGTCCAGAATGTCGGCGTATGCGTATCCTCCTACACCTCTTCTTCCAAAGGCCTTGGAGAAATGTCTTCGGGAGTCCCCACGTCTGATTCTCGTCGCTCCTCACTGGCCGTCGAGCCAGTGGTTCCCCGAACTACTGTCTCTGGCTCGAGAGCCTCCACTGTTTCTACAGTTGTCACCAAACACTCTCGTTCAGCCAAGAACCGGCATCGGTCACACAGACCCGTCGAAGCTCAGGCTGGCCGCCTGGCTTCTATAAGGTTGGGACTCAAGCATCAAGGCTTTTCGTCTAGTACGATTGACCTTCTTTCTTCGAGACGGCAGTCTACCAATAGATTGTACAATCTCAGAAGGCAGACGTGGTTTGCGTTCTGCAAGTCTCGCAAGATAGATCCTCTCCGTCCTTCGACAGTGCAGTTTGTGGAATTTTTGTCTCACCTTTTCAAGTCTAAGAACCTATCAGCTCAGACGCTCTCTGGCTATTGTGCAGCTCTGATCAATACCATCAATACCATTTCATTGACTCTAGGAGTTAGGACTCTAGGAGTTAGACATACCGAGAACTTATCCGCAGTTCAAGTCTCATTTCATTGATGCCGTTCGGCTTCAAGCTTCCTTTAGAGCTGTGCGTTTTCCGCAGTGGGACGTTTTCCTGGTGCTCAACTTCTTAAGAGATCATTGTGAGCCTCTCCATAAACTCTCATTGAAGCTCCTGACATACAAGACAGTCTTCTTGTTAACGTTAACCTCTTCCAGACGCATAAGTGGGGTTAATTCATTCAGCTGTCTTTCAAGGGACATTGAGTTCTCTTCTGACCTCTCCTCGGTTTCTCTGTCCTTCTTGCCTGAGTTCCGTGCTAAGAATCAGCCGGGTGACATGAGCTCCCCTCTGGTAGTCATTTCCAGTTTGAAGTCTATTCTCGGACCGGACGATGCGGACAAGTTTCTCTGTCCTGTCCGTGCTTTGAAGGCTTATTTGTCTTGCACCTAGTCCTTTCGAGGCTCTAAGCGTCGCCTCTTTATCTCTATCAATGAGAAATATGATAGGGACATTGCTAAGTCGACTGTCCTGTCTGTGCTTTGAAGGCTTATTTGTCTTGCACCTCGTCCTTTCGAGGCTCTAAGCGTCGCCTCTTTATCTCTATCAATGAGAAATATGATAGGGACATTGCTAAGTCGACTGTCCTGTCTGTGCTTTGAAGGCTTATTTGTCTTGCACCTCATCCTTTCGAGGCTCTAAACGTCACCTCTTTATCTCTATCAATGAGAAATATGATTGATAGGGACATCGCTAAGTCGACTGTCCTGTCTGTGCTTTGAAGGCTTATTTGTCTTGCACCTCGTCCTTTCGAGGCTCTAAACGTCACCTCTTTATCAATGAGAAATATGATGGGGACATCGCTAAGTCGACCCTCTCTGTCCTGTCTGTGCTTTGAAGGCTTATTTGTCTTGCACCTCGTCCTTTCGAGGCTCTAAGCATCGCCTAGCAGAACTACGATCGTAATCTGTTCCTCACCCATTCTGTTTATCCAGATTCTGTAACATATATAAACACACACACACCCCTCCTCACCATATATTTAAACCCCAATGCATGGAAGGTGTACTGGTTTTACAGTTATGGTTCATGTTGTGCTAGTTATCCAGAGGATGGAGAACAATGCATGGAAGGTGTACTGGTTTTACAGTTATGGTTCATGTTGTGCTAGTTATCCAGAGGATGGAGAACAATGCATGGAAGGTGTACTGGTTTTACAGTTATGGTTCATGTTGTGCTAGTTATCCAGAGGATGGAGAACAATGCATGGAAGGTGTACTGGTTTTACAGTTATGGTTCATGTTGTGCTAGTTATCCAGAGGTTGGAGAACAATGCATGGAAGGTGTACTGGTTTTACAGTTATGGTTCATGTTGTGCTAGTTATCCAGAGGATGGAGAACAATGCATGGAAGGTGTACTGGTTTTACAGTTATGGTTCATGTTGTGCTAGTTAGTTATCCAGAGGATGGAGAACAATGCATGGAAGGTGTACTGGTTTTACAGTTATGGTTCATGTTGTGCTAGTTATCCAGAGGATGGAGAACAATGCATGGAAGGTGTACTGGTTTTACAGTTATGGTTCATGTTGTGCTAGTTATCCAGAGGATGGAGAACAATGCATGGAAGGTGTACTGGTTTTACAGTTATGGTTCATGTTGTGCTAGTTAGTTATCCAGAGGATGGAGAACAATGCATGGAAGGTGTACTGGTTTTACAGTTATGGTTCATGTTGTGCTAGTTAGTTATCCAGAGGATGGAGAACAATGCATGGAAGGTGTACTGGTTTTACAGTTATGGTTCATGTTGTGCTAGTTATCCAGAGGATGGAGAACAATGCATGGAAGGTGTACTGGTTTTACAGTTATGGTTCATGTTGTGCTAGTTATCCAGAGGATGGAGAACAATGCATGGAAGGTGTACTGGTTTTACAGTTATGGTTCATGTTGTGCTAGTTATCCAGAGGATGGAGAACAATGCATGGAAGGTGTACTGGTTTTACAGTTATGGTTCATGTTGTGCTAGTTAGTTATCCAGAGGATGGAGAACAATGCATGGAAGGTGTACTGGTTTTACAGTTATGGTTCATGTTGTGCTAGTTAGTTATCCAGAGGATGGAGAACAATGCATGGAAGGTGTACTGGTTTTACAGTTATGGTTCATGTTGTGCTAGTTATCCAGAGGATGGAGAACAATGCATGGAAGGTGTACTGGTTTTACAGTTATGGTTCATGTTGTGCTAGTTAGTTATCCAGAGGATGGAGAACAATGCATGGAAGGTGTACTGGTTTTACAGTTATGGTTCATGTTGTGCTAGTTATCCAGAGGATGGAGAACAATGCGTGGAAGGTGTACTGATTTTACAGTTATGGTTCATGTTGTGCTAGTTATCCAGAGGATGGAGAACAATGCGTGGAAGGTGTACTGGTTTTACAGTTATGGTTCATGTTGTGCTAGTTATCCAGAGGATGGAGAACAATGCGTGGAAGGTGTACTGATTTTACAGTTATGGTTCATGTTATTAAAATTACCTCCCTTTTAAGACCTCATTTTGGATGATTTTTGAAGGTCTTATAAGGGAGGTTCAACTGTAGTCTTAAAAATATAGCTTGATTGTGTTCTCTTTACATTCAGATATTTTCTATTTATTTGTTGATTTGTATATCATTTTCTTTTTGCGTTTTGCTGAAGGGTTTTGTGTTGTTGGTTTTTGTGTGTTTTTTAAAGAATTTTGGGCAAGAGCCCTTCTTTTGATTAAAATTCTTTGAAACTAATGATTCTTCCTTTTCATGTGTGTACTGTACTTGTCTTGCGTATGACTAATGATTCTTCTTTTCATGTGTGTACTGTACCTGCGTATGACTAATGATT
>CM065692.1:1090712-1120712 GCA_017654935.2 Phymorhynchus buccinoides
ACACACACAGACACTTGGCTTATTACTATATGATGATGATTTCTTGAACTCCAACACCAAGGTGTGGCTTTATTAATAGATTTATTTATTATCTTTATTTCTTCAACTCCAACCCCAAGGTAATGGCTTGCTTAACATGTACTGGGATGGACTAAAGGGGTGTTGATGGAAATATCACTGATCAACATCCAACATCCAACATCAAGACAGGCTTTCTTTATTGTACTGGGATGGACTAAAGGGGTGTTGATGGAATTTATGTCATTGATCAGCATCAACATCAAGACAGGCTTTCTTTATTCTGCTGGGATGGAAATGTTACACCTCTGCCTGGTGTCTCTGTCTCTGTTGTACATTGTGTTAACCCTTTATGTACTGTGTTGTTACAGCTCAGCCTGGTGTCTCTGTCTATGTTGTACACTGTTAACCCTTTATGTACTGTGTTGTTACAGCTCAGCCTGGTGTCTCTGTCTATGTTGTACACTGTGTTAACCCTTTATGTACTGTGTTGTTACAGCTCAGCCTGGTGTCTCTGTCTGTTGTACACTGTGTTAACCCTTTATGTGCTGTGTTGTTACAGCTCAGCCTGGTGTCTCTGTCTCTGTTGTACACTGTGTTAACCCTTTATGTACTGTGTTGTTACAGCTCAGCCTGGTGTCTCTGTCTGTTGTACACTGTGTTAACCCTTTATGTGCTGTGTTGTTACAGCTCAGCCTGGTGTCTCTGTCTCTGTTGTACACTGTGTTAACCCTTTATGTACTGTGTTGTTACAGCTCAGCCTGGTGTCTCTGTCTGTTGTACACTGTGTTAACCCTTTATGTACTGTGTTGTTATAGCTCAGCCTGGTGTCTGTCTCTGTTGTACACTGTGTTAACCCTTTATGTGCTGTGTTGTTACAGCTCAGCCTGGTGTCTGTCTCTGTTGTACACTGTGTTAACCCTTTATGTGCTGTGTTGTTACAGCTCAGCCTGGTGTCTCTGTCTATGTTGTACACTGTGTTAACCCTTTATGTACTGTGTTGTTACAGCTCAGCCTGGTGTCTCTGTCTCTGTTCTACACTGTGTTAACCCTTTATGTACTGTGTTGTTACAGCTCAGCCTGGTGTCTCTGTCTCTGTTGTACACTGTGTTAACCCTTTATGTACTGTGTTGTTACAGCTCAGCCTGGTGTCTCTGTCTCTGTTGTACACTGTGTTAACCCTTTATGTACTGTGTTGTTACAGCTCAGCCTGGTGTCTCTGTCTCTGTTGTACACTGTGTTAACCCTTTATGTACTGTGTTGTTACAGCTCAGCCTGGTGTCTCTGTCTCTGTTGTCCCTTTACACTGTGTTAACCCTTTATGTACTGTGTTGTTACAGCTCAGCCTGGTGTCTCTGTCTCTGTTCTACACTGTGTTAACCCTTTATGTACTGTGTTGTTACAGCTCAGACTGGTGTCTCTGTCTCTGTGTACACTGTGTTAACCCTTTATGTACTGTGTTGTTACAGCTCAACCTGGTGTCTCTGTTCTACACTGTGTTAACCCTTTATGTACTGTGTTGTTACAGCTCAACCTGGTGTGTCTGTTCTACACTGTGTTAACCATTTATGTACTGTGTTGTTACAGCTCAGCCTGGTGTCTCTGTCTCTGTTGTACATTGTGTTAACCCTTTATGTACTGTGTTGTTACAGCTCAGCCTGGTGTCTCTGTCTCTGTTCTACACTGTGTTAACCATTTATGTACTGTGTTGTTACAGCTCAGCCTGGTGTCTCTGTCTCTGTTGTACACTGTGTTAACCCTTTATGTACTGTGTTGTTACAGCTCAGCCTGGTGTCTCTGTTGTACACTGTGTTAACCCTTTATGTGCTGTGTTGTTACAGCTCAGCCTGGTGTCTCTGTTGTACATTGTGTTAACCCTTTATGTGCTGTGTTGTTACAGCTCAGCCTGGTGTCTCTGTCTCTGTTCTACACTGTGTTAACCCTTTATGTGCTGTGTTGTTACAGCTCAGCCTGGTGTCTCTGTTGTACATTGTGTTAACCCTTTATGTGCTGTGTTGTTACAGCTCAGCCTGGTGTCTCTGTTGTACACTGTGTTAACCCTTTATGTGCTGTGTTGTTACAGCTCAGCCTGGTGTCTATGTCTCTGTTGTACACTGTGTTAACCCTTTATGTACTGTGTTGTTACAGCTCAGCCTGGTGTCTCTGTCTCTGTTCTACACTGTGTTAACCCTTTATGTACTGTGTTGTTACAGCTCAGCCTGGTGTCTCTGTCTCTGTTGTACACTGTGTTAACCCTTTATGTACTGTGTTGTTACAGCTCAGCCTGGTGTCTCTGTCTCTGTTGTACACTGTGTTAACCCTTTATGTGCTGTGTTGTTACAGCTCAGCCTGGTGTCTCTGTCTCTGTTCTACACTGTGTTAACCCTTTATGTACTGTGTTGTTACAGCTCAGCCTGGTGTCTCTGTCTCTGTTCTACACTGTGTTAACCCTTTATGTACTGTGTTGTTACAGCTCAGCCTGGTGTCTCTGTCTCTGTTGTACACTGTGTTAACCCTTTATGTGCTGTGTTGTTACAGCTCAGCCTGGTGTCTCTGTCTCTGTTCTACACTGTGTTAACCCTTTATGTACTGTGTTGTTACAGCTCAGCCTGGTGTCTCTGTCTCTGTTCTACACTCTGGTGGATTTGAACTGTGAAGAGGTCATGTTTCAACTGGTCTTCAAGTGAGTAAAGTGTGTGTTCAGGAGACAGAGAGAGTGAGAGAGAGAGATAAAGAAAGAGAGAGAGAGAGAGATAAAGAAAGAGAGAGAGAGAAAGAGAAAGAGATATATATATATATATATAAAGAAAGAGAGACTTCACTCAGACTTCAGACTTTAGACACTTTATTTTACAAGGATAAGAATTTAGGCTGGGCCTAGTCTTCCATTCTGTCCTTGATTCTAAGCATGCAACATATATAACTAATACTATAAACCAACATTGAGACACAGAAAAATCGTCAACAGCAAACAGTAGCAGAAATGCAAACAGTGACATGGTTGGCAGAGCATCAACATCAGTAATAAGAACAAGAAAAACAGAAAACCAACCGACCAAATAAAGAAACACAAAAAAAGAACATTTTTTTTTTAAACTACACTAGCGACCAAAAGTTAAGGCCCAGAAAGACAATCATCTCCGAAAACTCACGAACTCAATAAAATGCACCCAGCTCATAACAAAACTGAATTTATTCTTTTAACATTAAGTTCATTCCAAAAAATAATTAATCAGAACGAGTTCAGTCAACAAAATGCCCCTTTCAACAACTCCCCCCTCCTCTTGAAAAGTCACACTCAGAATCAATGCACTTTGGAACAGTCAGTACACATTACTGAAATTGTTTTTGCGCTCATGCCTTCCTCATGATGACACATCACCACACAAAATTTGAAGCGATTCGGTTAAGCGGTTCGGGAGATATCCTTGGGACAGACAGAAAACACACACAAAACCCCCACATTACTGACTGTTCCAAAGTGCATTGATTCTGAATGTGTGACTTTTCAAGAGGAGGGGGAAGTTGTTGAAAGGGGCATTTTGTTGACTGAACTCGTTCTGATTAATGATTTTTTGGAATGAACTTAATGTTAAAAGAATAAATTCAGTTTTGTTCTGAGCTGGGTGCGTTTTATTGAGTTCGTGAGTTTTCGGCTATGATTGTCTTTCTGGGCCTTAACTTTTGGTCGCTAGTGTACTTCCACCACAAATTACTTCTTCTACTACTATTACCACTCCTACCTACTACTATTACTACTACTACCACAATCGCCACCACACTACTACTACTACTTATACTACTACTACTACTACTACTACTACTACTACTATAATAATAATAATAATAATACTATAAACAAATATTGAAACATAGAACAATCAGCAGAAACAACACACAGTAGCAGAAATACAACAGTGATATGGTAGGCAGAGCATCAACATCAGTAATAAGAACAAGCAAAACAGAAAACCAAATTAATCAAATAAACAAACATAAACATTATTTTAAGAAAACAACACTAGAACACAACACTATTTCAACCATAATTTACATCTGCTACTATCATCACTTCTACTACTATTACTGCTACTACCACCATCGCCACCACACCACCACTACTATTACTATCACCATTTCTAATAATCATAGCATAACACAAGTAGTTTAATGTTAATGAAATAAAAAAGCAAAATAATCAGAAAAGAACAATTACATAAGCAACTTAACATCAATCAAATTTTAAAGAAAAAATCAGAAAAAACTAAATTACACAATCAGTCTAAACCTACAAAGATTGTTCTTGTGTGGTGCATTGAATGACCATACAGTTTTATTGAATGGAGTTAAGGAGATGCCCATGCAGGTTAGATTTGAAATTTGATACTGAATAACTTGCTTTTACAACTGAAGAAAGTGAATTCCAAATGTGTGGCCCTGAGAAAGAAAAACTTGCTTTGAAAAGGTCAATTCGGGTGCGTGGCAGAACATAATTATCAGAACGATAACTACATGTGGAAGGAGTGAGGAGATGTTCTAGGTATTGGGGCGTCAGGTTAGTGTGAACTTTATACATTAAGACAGCTGTGTTGTAATGCAACTGATGTTCAAGCGGTAACATTTCAAGCTTATGAGACTTATCTGAAGTTGACAGAGACGGATCTGGTAGGATTAGGTTGACCGCTCTCCTGTGGAGCGATGCTAATTTTTAAGGTGTTTTTTAGCAGCGCAGGACCATACAGTTGATGCATAGTTGATGTGCGAGAGGCAGTGGTCATAGAAAAACATTTTACGAGCATCTAGGTCCAGATATGGTTGAAGTCGTTTGAGGAGGAATAGGTTGCATGCTATTTTTTTGCTGATGTTATTTATATGTGATTGCCAATTGAGTTTGTCATCAACTATAACACCTAGAACTCGTTGTTCATGGACTTGTTCAATATTGTTGTTATTAATAGTTAGGTTAAGGGAATGATGTGTTAGTTGATGCTTTTGGCGGGAGTTTACAACTATGCACTTTGTTTTCTTGGGATGAATTAACATAGAATTATCCTTGCACCATTTAGATACATCATGTAAGCCTGACTGAAGAGAGTTTTGGATGATAGTGACATCTTCCGAACTGGAATGAAGAGAGGAGTCGTCTGCGAAGATATCACATGAAACGTTTGGGTTGGATATAGACAATGGAAGATCATTAATGAAAATGCAGAAGAGTAATGGTCCGAGGACAGATCCCTGGGGTACACCACATTTCACTTTGCCTGAAGACAAAGGACTCGCCATTACAAAACACAAATTGTGTTCTATTGTCTAAATATGATGAAAAGAATGACAGGGAGTGTTGGTTTCTGAGATAGTGTGATAGTTTGTTGATAAGTATTGTGTGGTCGACAAGGTCAAAGGCTTTTCTTAGATCAAGAAAGACAGAACCAGTTAACTGATGCTTGTTTATTGCCGAGAGCCAGGTATCACACAAACGGACAATTGCTGTGTGGCAGGAATGATGCTGTCGAAAACCAGACTGAAGGGGATGAAGGAGGTTGAAGTTTTCTAAATATTTTGAAAGGTGACCGTGGACGTGCATTTCTAGAGGTTTTGATAGCACTGGCAGAAGTGAAATAGGTCTAAGATTGTTTAGGTCAGAATGATCCTTTGTTTTGGGTATCGGGATAACCTTAGCTGTTTTTAGTGAGGAGGGTATCATTCCTTGGCCTATACATAAATTATATATATTATATATGTAAGAGGTTCAACAATGTATGGAAGAGAAAGCTTTAGAAGAGAAGCACTTAGCGTGTCAGGTCCCATAGATTTTTTATTCTTTAAATGAGTGATAAGAGCTCCTACTTCCTGAACTGCAAGTAGAGGTATCTGAAAGGAGGAGTGTTGGTGTAGTCTCTCCTCACAAAAGGTTTGGAGCAATGAGGGTACCGTGTATTTATCAGAGCATAAGGTGTCAGACTGAAGGGTTGAACTTGCTAGATTGAGGAAGTGCTCGTTAAATGAGTTAGAGGCCCAAGTGTAGCTGTGATTTTGCTTGGTACAATTCTTGTTACTAAAAGCATTTATTGCTCGCCATAATGAAGCCGTATCTTTGTTTGTGGCTAACATTTTATTAAAGTAGTTTCGCTTTGACTCTTCAATAAGATCAACTACTTTATTGCGTTGTTTCTTGTATTCAGTCTCCTTCTTTTCTCTGTCAAGCTTATGTTTCTCTTTTACAGAATCGGAGAGTTGCGCATTATCTTCGTTCATTTTAGGTATTGTTAATTTTTGTAACTGATCTCTCTCCCTCTTTAGATTGTCCCTCTCTTTCATGGCTTCCTGTATGTCAGGTGTGAGCCAACCAGGGAGAGAAGGTTGTTTAACTCTTTTCCTGCGAAGCAGTGCTTGCTTGTTCACTATTGGGAGAAGCGGATTATAAAAAGCATCTAGAGCACTCTCAGGGTCAGTATAATTAAAAACTTCGGTAAAATTGGCTATTTTAAGGTCGTAAAAGTAGTCATTTTGACTGAAATGTTTAAACGATCTGTAATGAATACTAGTGTGTCCCTTATTTTGCTGTTTTGGAGCCTTGAATAAATAAGTGCAACAAATAGGGAAATGGTCACTAATACTTTTATTTAGAGTTCTAACGTTTGATACCAAGCGTGTATTATTTGTAAGAATATGGTCAAGGAGGGTGGAGGTGTTGGGGGTGACTCGGGTGGGGGAGGTTACAAGTTGGTGCAAACCGAATAGAGAAGTGGTGGATTGCCATGATGACTGCGAACAGGACAGGATAAGCGTCATTCAAGAGTTTCTGAATCGCCACATCGTTCTGAGTTCACAAATTAAGAAGAAAGAGAGAGAGAGATAAAGAAAGAGAGAGAGAGAAAGAGGGAATGTGACCTGCACTACTAGTTTGATCTTAGAATAATTTTAAAACCTGACAAGTGCTCTCTACCTCAGAATTTGTGAACCATGGACAAACATTTTTTAATCTCTATTTCCCCAGGTATCTGATCCCCTGCACTGACGTCATGGTCAGTCTGTGATTGTGAACTAAGGCTCACACTTTGATCTGTGTATTGTCTGATCCCCTGCACTGACGTCATGGTCAGTCAGTAGTTGTGAACTAAGGCTCACATTTTGATCTGTGTATTTCCCCAGGTATTTGATCCCCTGCACTCACGTCATGGTCAGCCAGCGAAGGGCCGTTCGTGACCTTGACCTTTATGGGAAGAGTGCGGAGAAGTTCCTGTCGCTGCGCCCAGTCTGTTGCATGACTTACCCCCCTGCCCCCCCAGCACCCTCAGCACCCCCAGCACCCTCACCGCACGCCACTTCTTCAGCCCAGATCTCTGGACGCTCACTGCCTGCAAGGTAGGGGGGGGGGGGGGGGGGGGGGGTATGGAAGAATTGCTATGAATAAGCATGAATACATAAGTATGTGTGTGTGCATGGCATGTCTGCACTGGAAGAGCTTAAGACAACGCTCCACAGTTCTTAGGTGTGCCATGCTTTGTTGATTTGGCCGGTTCAACACTCCACAGACAACACTCCACAGTTCTTAGGTGTGCCATGCTTTGTTGATTTGGCCGGTTCAACACTCCACAGACAACACTCCACAGTTCTTAGGTGTGCCACGCTTTGTTGATTTGGACAGTTCAACACTCCACAGTTCTTAGGTGTGCCACGCTTTGTTGATTTGGCCAGTTCAACACTCCACAGACAACACTCCACAGTTCTAAGGTGTGCCACGCTTTGTTGATTTGGACAGTTCAACACTCCACAGACAACACTCCACAGTTCTAAGGTGTGCCACGCTTTGTTGATTTGGACAGTTCAACACTCCACAGACAACACTCCACAGTTCTTAGGTGTGCCACGCTTTGTTGATTTGGACAGTTCAACACTCCACAGACAACACTCCACAGTTCTAAGGTGTGCCACGCTTTGTTGATTTGGCCGTTTCAACACTCCACAGACAACACTCCACAGTTCTTAGGTGTGCCACGCTTTGTTGATTTGGCCGGTTCAACACTCCACAGACAACACTCCACAGTTCTAAGGTGTGCCACGCTTTGTTGATTTGGACAGTTCAACACTCCACAGACAACACTCCACAGTTCTAAGGTGTGCCACGCTTTGTTGATTTGGCCGTTTCAACACTCCACAGACAACACTCCACAGTTCTTAGGTGTGCCACGCTTTGTTGATTTGGCCGGTTCAACATTCCACAGACAACACTCCACAGTTCTAAGGTGTGCCACGCTTTGTTGATTTGGACAGTTCAACACTCCACAGACAACACTCCACAGTTCTTAGGTGTGCTACGCTTTGTTGATTTGGACAGTTCAACACTCCACAGACAACACTCCACAGTTCTTAGGTGTGCCACGCTTTGTTGATTTGGCCGGTTCAACACTCCACAGTTCTTAGGTGTGCCATGCTTTGTTGATTTGGCCGGTTCAACACTCCACAGTTCTAAGGTGTGCCACGCTTTGTTGATTTGGACAGTTCAGCACTCCACAGACAACACTCCACAGTTCATAGATGTGCCACGCTTTGTTGATTTGGACAGTTCAACACTCCACAGACAACACTCCACAGTTCTAAGGTGTGCCATGCTTTGTTGATTTGGCCAGTTCAACACTCCACAGACAACACTCCACAGTTCTAAGGTGTGCCACGCTTTGTTGATTTGGACAGTTCAACACTCCACAGACAACACTCCACAGTTCTTAGGTGTGCCACGCTTTGTTGATTTGGACAGTTCAACACTCCACAGACAACACTCCACAGTTCTAAGGTGTGCCACGCTTTGTTGATTTGGACAGTTCAACCTTTTTTTTATAGAATTTACTTAAGGTCGGTTTTGGTCTTGTGAATTAATTCACAATTCAGTGTTTCTACTTTGAAAGTTTTGCAGTCTTCCAGTTTGAAATGTCCTCTGTGTTCCAGAAATGGTACGGTAGACTGCAGAAAGTTCTGCTATAACCTGCAAACTATCACAAAAGGCAAGATCACCAAGAGCAAAAAATCTACATTTGGTAATTATTATAAAGTCTGTGGTTACTGTAATAATGGCAAATCCAACTTTAGTCAAGAAAGGAGGGGAAAAGACGAGTAAAGGGCCAGCCACACGTTCACTAAAATCGCACGACTGTACGATGCGATTCGATCAAGTGATCTCGATGCGCCAATCGCATTTGTTCTTGGAGATGACGTGATTGAATCGTATCCTACAGTCCTACAATTATAGGATAGGAGGCCAATGAAATAGTTGGGTTTGATTGAACACTGTGTATGTGTTAGCTACTAATTGGGGGAGAGGGAGAAAAGTGGATCAACTGGAACTGTTAATGTTGAAGATACGGGACATCTGCACTGGAGATTGGCTAAGATTTGACTGTTGTTTGAACTGTTAATGTTGAAGATACGGGACATCTGCACTGGAGATTGGCTAAGATTTGACTGTTGTTTGAACTGTTAATGTTGAAGATACGGGACATCTGCACTGGAGATTGGCTAAGATTTGACTGTTGTTTGAACTGTTAATGTTGAAGATACGGGACATCTGCACTGGAGATTGGCTAAGATTTGACTGTTGTTTCTGCTTTGTCTGTGCCTAAAATATGGTCTGAACGCTTGAAGAATATGAGTAGTAACAGTTGAAGAGGATGGTAGTTATTGTTTACATGAGTGAGTAGGTGTGTGCTGCTTGTTTGTGGCATGTTCGCATGGAAAACACTTGAGGCTGGACAAGTCATGAAGGCTGTGGGTGTGTGTGTGTGTGTGTGTGTGTGTGTGTGTGCTGCTTGTTTGTGGCATGTTCGCATGGAAAACACTTGAGGCTGGACAAGTCATGAAGGCTGTGGGTGTTTGTGTGTGTGTGTGTGTGTGCTGCTTGTTTGTGGCATGTTCGCATGGAAAACACTTGAGGCTGGACAAGTCATGAAGGCTGTGGGTGTTTGTGTGTGTGTGTGCATGCATGAAGGTGGGCGGACCAGCGCATGTATGTACTAGCACAAATGCATGTGTTCATGCATGGGATAAGTCTTCACACACGCACATACACACACTCTCTTTCTCCCTCTCTCTATCATGTTGACTAATGCACAAGTGTTCAAACATGTCCATCTTTGTACTGAATTGCGTATCAGCTTGACTATTAGAATTTTGCTTTTCAGACCGATATGTTTTTTGTGATACACATATATGTTTTCCATTTAGAGTAAGATGAAAGGGCTCTGTGTGTGCATGCATTATTGTGTGTGTGTTTATTGTGAGGGAAATAGTGTACAAGGGTAACTATCTCATTGTTATTGATCAATGTGTGTTTATTGTGAGGGAAATAGTGTTCAAGGGTAACTATCTCATTGTTATTGACCAATGTGTGTTTATTGTGAGGGAAATAGTGTACAAGGGTCATCTCATTGTTATTGACCAATGTGTGTTTATTGTGAGGGAAATAGTGTTCAAGAGTCATCTCATTGTTATTGATCAATGTGTGTTTATTGTGAGGGAAATAGTGTTCAAGGGTCATCTCATTGTTATTGATCAATGTGTGTTTATTGTGAGGGAAATAGTGTTCAAGGGTCATCTCATTGTTATTGACCAATGTGTGTTTATTGTGAGGGAAATAGTGTACAAGGGTAACTATCTCATTGTTATTGACAAATGTGTGTTTATTGTGAGGGAAATAGTGTACAAGGGTCATCTCATTGTTATTGACCAATGTGTGTTTATTGTGAGGGAAATAGTGTACAAGGGTAACTATCTCATTGTTATTGATCAATGTGTGTTTATTGTGAGGGAAATAGTGTTCAAGGGTAACCATCTCATTGTTATTGACCAATGTGTGTTTATTGTGAGGGAAATAGTGTTCAAGGGTAACTATCTCATTGTTATTGACCAATGTGTGTTTATTGTGAGGGAAATAGTGTACAAGGGTAACTATCTCATTGTTATTGACCAATGTGTGTTTATTGTGAGGGAAATAGTGTACAAGGGTCATCTCATTGTTATTGACCAATGTGTGTTTATTGTGAGGAAAATAGTGTACAAGGGTAACTATCTCATTGTTATTGATCAATGTGTGTTTATTGTGAGGGAAATAGTGTTCAAGGGTAACCATCTCATTGTTATTGATCAATGTGTGTTTATTGTGAGGGAAATAGTGTTCAAGGGTCATCTCATTGTTATTGACCAATGTGTGTTTATTGTGAGGGAAATAGTGTTCAAGGGTAACTATCTCATTGTTATTGACAAATGTGTGTTTATTGTGAGGGAAATAGTGTTCAAGGGTAACCATCTCATTGTTATTGACCAATGTGTGTTTATTGTGAGGGAAATAGTGTTCAAGGGTAACTATCTCATTGTTATTGACCAATGTGTGTTTATTGTGAGGGAAATAGTGTTCAAGGGTCATCTCATTGTTATTGACCAATGTGTGTTTATTGTGAGGGAAATAGTGTTCAAGGGTAACTATCTCATTGTTATTGACCAATGTGTGTTTATTGTGAGGGAAATAGTGTTCAAGGGTAACTATCTCATTGTTATTGACCAATGTGTGTTTATTGTGAGGGAAATAGTGTTCAAGGGTAACTATCTCATTGTTATTGATCAATGTGTGTTTATTGTGAGGGAAATAGTGTACAAGGATCATCTCATTGTTATTGACCAATGTGTGTTTATTGTGAGGGAAATAGTGTACAAGGGTCATCTCATTGTTATTGACCAATGTGTGTTTATTGTGAGGGAAATAGTGTACAAGGGTAACTATCTCATTGTTATTGACCAATGTGTGTTTATTGTGAGGGAAATAGTGTACAAGGGTCATCTCATTGTTATTGACCAATGTGTGTTTATTGTGAGGGAAATAGTGTTCAAGGGTCATCTCATTGTTATTGACCAATGTGCATTTATTGTGAGGGAAATAGTGTTCAAGGGTCATCTCATTGTTATTGACCAATGTGTGTTTATTGTGAGGGAAATAGTGTTCAAGGGTCATCTCATTGTTATTGACCAATGTGTGTTTATTGTGAGGGAAATAGTGTTCAAGGGTCATCTCATTGTTATTGACCAATGTGTGTTTATTGTGAGGGAAATAGTGTTCAAGGGTCATCTCATTGTTATTGACCAATGTGTGTTTATTGTGAGGGAAATAGTGTTCAAGGGTAACTATCTCATTGTTATTGGTCAATGTGTGTTTATTGTGAGGGAAATAGTGTTCAAGGGTAACTATCTCATTGTTATTGACCAATGTGCATTTATTGTGAGGGAAATAGTGTTCAAGGGTCATCTCATTGTTATTGACCAATGTGTGTTTATTGTGAGGGAAATAGTGTTCAAGGGTCATCTCATTGTTATTGACCAATGTGTGTTTATTGTGAGGGAAATAGTGTTCAAGGGTAACTATCTCATTGTTATTGACCAATGTGTGTTTATTGTGAGGGAAATAGTGTACAAGGGTCATCTCATTGTTATTGACCAATGTGTGTTTATTGTGAGGGAAATAGTGTTCAAGTGTAACTATCTCATTGTTATTGACCAATGTGTGTTTATTGTGAGGGAAATAGTGTTCAAGGGTCATCTCATTGTTATTGACCAATGTGTGTTTATTGTGAGGGAAATAGTGTATTGTGAGGGAAATAGTGTTCAAGGGTAACTATCTCATTGTTATTGACCAATGTGTGTTTATTGTGAGGGAAATAGTGTACAAGGGTAACTATCTCATTGTTTTTGACCAATGTGTGTTTATTGTGAGGGAAATAGTGTTCAAGGGTCATCTCATTGTTATTGACCAATGTGTGTTTATTGTGAGGGAAATAGTGTTCAAGGGTAACTATCTCATTGTTATTGACCAATGTGTGTTTATTGTGAGGGAAATAGTGTTCAAGGGTAACCATCTCATTGTTATTGACCAATGTGTGTTTATTGTGAGGGAAATAGTGTACAAGGGTAACTATCTCATTGTTATTGACCAATGTGTGTTTATTGTGAGGGAAATAGTGTTCAAGGGTCATCTCATTGTTATTGACCAATGTGTGTTTATTGTGAGGGAAATAGTGTACAAGGGTAACTATCTCATTGTTATTGACCAATGTGTGTTTATTGTGAGGGAAATAGTGTTCAAGGGTAACTATCTCATTGTTATTGACCAATGTGTGTTTATTGTGAGGGAAATAGTGTACAAGGGTCATCTCATTGTTATTGACCAATGTGTGTTTATTGTGAGGGAAATAGTGTACAAGGGTCATCTCATTGTTATTGACCTATGTGTGTTTATTGTGAGGGAAATAGTGTAGAAGGGTCATCTCATTGTTATTGATCAATGTGTGTTTATTGTGAGGGAAATAGTGTTCAAGGGTAACTATCTCATTGTTATTGATCAATGTGTGTTTATTGTGAGGGAAATAGTGTTCAAGGGTCATCTCATTGTTATTGACCAATGTGTGTTTATTGTGAGGGAAATAGTGTACAAGGGTCATCTCATTGTTATTGACCAATGTGTGTATTGTGAGGGAAATAGTGTTCAAGGGTCATCTCATTGTTATTGATCAATGTGGGTGGCAATTTTGTTGTTCCCTGTATCGCAAGTGAGAAAGATTCTTTGAATTGGAAAGACATACTTTCATTATATTCTAATATTTAGACTGAGTGTGAGAGTCCAAGACTTGCTTCAATTACTTTTATTTTTATGAAGAGATGAAATCAAACGGGGGTATTATTGCTGTTGTTGTTGTAAGAAACACAGCAGCATTCAGTTGTTGTTGTTGTTTTAAGAAACACAGCAGCATTCAGTTGTTGTTGTTGTTGTTTTAAGAAACACAGCAGCATTCAGTTGTTGTTGTTGTTGTTTTAAGAAACACAGCAGCATTCAGTTGTTGTTGTTGTTTTAAGAAACACAGCAGCATTCAGTTGTTGTTGTTGTTGTTGTTGTAAGAAACACAGCAGCATTCAGTTGTTGTTGTTGTTGTTTTAAGAAACACAGCAGCATTCAGTTGTTGTTGTTGTTGTAAGAAACACAGCAGCATTCAGTTGTTGTTGTTGTTGTTTTAAGAAACACAGCAGCATTCAGTTGTTGTTGTTGTTGTTTTAAGAAACACAGCAGCATTCAGTTGTTGTTGTTTTAAGAAACACAGCAGCATTCAGTTGTGGTTGTTGTTGTTGTTGTTTTAAGAAACACAGCAGCATTCAGTTGTTGTTGTTGTTTTAAGAAACACAGCAGCATTCAGTTGTTGTTGTTGTTTTAAGAAACACAGCAGCATTCAGTTGTTGTTGTTGTTGTTTTAAGAAACACAGCAGCATTCAGTTGTTGTTGTTTTAAGAAACACAGCAGCATTCAGTTGTTGTTGTTGTTGTTTTAAGAAACACAGCAGCATTCAGTTGTTGTTGTTTTAAGAAACACAGCAGCATTCAGTTGTGGTTGTTGTTGTTGTTGTTTTAAGAAACACAGCAGCATTCAGTTGTTGTTGTTGTTTTAAGAAACACAGCAGCATTCAGTTGTTGTTGTTGTTGTAAGAAACACAGCAGCATTCAGTTGTTGTTGTTGTTGTTGTTTTAAGAAACAGCAGCATTCAGTTGTTGTTGTTGTTTTAAGAAACACAGCAGCATTCAGTTGTGGTTGTTTTAAGAAACACAGCAGCATTCAGTTGTTGTTGTTGTTGTTGTTTTAAGAAACACAGCAGCATTCAGTTGTGGTTGTTGTTGTTGTTGTTTTAAGAAACACAGCAGCATTCAGTTTCAACTCGTGTCCATTTATGCCTGTTAATTTGAGTGGTTATTAGTGGTTTATGCTTAATGTGTGCTGTGGATGTAATACTGTAACCATTTTCATTTTGAGGTGTGGCAAATTCCTATCAAACATTGTCAGGCGGTGGTGTACAGCTGGTTTTAGTCTATTTATATATCTATATCTATATCTATTGTCTATATATATATATACAGAACAGAGAACAAAAAGACGAACAAGTTGGATTCTCTTTCCCAATATTTCGACGAGCTATCTCTTCCACCACAAAATATCTTCTCTCTTGAAAACCGAACCGAGAATCGATGCACATCACACACAGAACGACCGAATCATTTCAATGCGCACACATGAAACTAGCAAGCAGACGACAAAATTATCACTGACCCAAAAATCTTCACAAAGCTGAAAGAAAAACACGAATGATTAAAATATAAACGTCCTAAACAACCAACCTGCTAAAGCAGCTATGAAGTAGTGAGTATGAGTCTGGGACTTTGAGCATAGGACCTGAAGAACGGAGACGTCCTATGAAGTGAGTGTGAGTCTGGGACTTTGAGCATAGGACCTGAAGAACGGAGACATCCTATGAAGTAGTGAGTATGAGTCTGGGACTTTTGAGCATAGGACCTGAAGAACGAAGACGTCCTATGAAGTAGTGAGTATGAGTCTGGGACTTTGAGCATAGGACCTGAAGAACGGAGACGTTCTACCCCGGCAAAATATTTTCCGCAGACTGAATACAATTTGTGAAAATCACACGATGAAAGTTCTCGGTTCAACCCACTCAACTTATTCAGACACCGTAGATTCCAAATATTCACAATCGCTGAAACCAACTCGTCACGAAGGGTTTGTTTCCACAAAGCTTGCCCAAAGCATGCAGTTAGGTAGATCATTATTTTAAAAATCTGGATGTTTCATCAAAAAATGTTGTTGATCTTCTTAATGATATATTTATCAAGCTTTTCTTTATTGTAATGTTTGCAAATCAAATTGATCACTGTTCAGCGTTGATCAAATAACATTTTATTAATCATTTTAATGAATAAATTGAATCAACTTGAAGGACAAGTATGTAGGACAAACATTAAAATGATGACTTTGGCTTTAGAGTTTGTTGTTATGTTGTTGTTGTTGACTAGTAATTTGGCATCTAGTGAAGCTCTCCAGTCATGAGTGAAGAAAATGTTTTAACATGTTGGACATTGAAACACTAACACATGGACAGTTGTAACAGATCCATAACTGTTAAATACTGATGACCAGTTACCAACACATGTCCATATCAGTATTGTCCTACATGACACTGGAGAAGTTATAACTGATCCATAACTGTTAAATACTGATGACCAGTTACCAACACATGTCCATATCAGTATTGTCCTACATGACACTGGAGAAGTTATAACTGATCCATAACTGTTAAATACTGATGACCAGTTACCAACACATGTCCATATCAGTATTGTCCTACATGACACTGGAGAAGTTATAACTGATCCATAAATGTTAAATACTGATGACCAGTTACCAACACATGTCCATATCAGTATTGTCCTACATGACACTGGAGAAGTTATAACTGATCCATAAATGTTAAATACTGATGACCAGTTACCAACACATGTCCATATCAGTATTGTCCTACATGACACTGGAGAAGTTATAACAGATCCATAACTGTTAAATACTGATGACCAGTTACCAACACATGTCCATATCAGTATTGTGCTACATGACACTGGCTGCTGTTTGTTGTCTAACACTTTGCATGCTGACAAAGCTGACATGAGTGTCTGTGTGTGTGTGTGTGTGTTTTCCTACTAGACCCCTGGGCAGTAGAAGCGCTAGCGTTAGCAGCCCTGTTGATCTTAGCAGTAAGGTGGCGCCCTCTAGGCAGGAGCCACGGCGCAGAAGTCTGTTCCGTTCCCGCAAAGACAAGAAAAAGATGGACACACTGGCTGAAGAGGAACAGTAAGTGGGGGGTGGGGGGGAGGAGGGGGAAAGAAGAGAGGAGAGATGGAGAACCAGGGCTTCTGAAAACATAGAGATTGTGCGTATTTACGCACTAGAGCTCTCAAATCACCCCCTAGACTGTCGAACCATGCCTGAGACTAGCCCTTTAACATCTCAAATAAGGGGTGAGGTGACGCATTAAAACCATGATTTATGCATTAACACAGCCGTTAATTGTCATTAAGATAACGACGTTGCTCTTGTCTGTTAGGCCAAACTAGGCTACTGCCACAATAAAGAGTTGCTAACCTAGATATAAAATTCTTAAAAGATCGTGCAGAAACTGCCAGAACGCAGTGAACATAGAAAACTCATTGTTCTTTGGCAGACCCTTTTCTAAAAATTCAATAACATCGTTTCAAACACCTGATATTCCTTTCGTCAACACGCCACCATTCTGGCAAGTGTTAAAGAAAACTTGAAGACGAAGAAGAAGAAAAAGGTTGTTCGTCAAAAACAAGCACCCCCCAAAAAAGATCAGTAGGTGTGTGAGTGAAGAGAGAGTGTTGTGTGCATATACGTGCACGCATGTTTGTGTAAGTGCTGTTTACTTACGCTGGAAGTGGGGTATTGACCCTTTAACATTTAAAACTGGGGGTGAAAATACCCCTCAAAACTGTAAACAGGGGGTGAACCTACCCCTTAAGAGAAAGGAACATCAGAAGCCCTGAGAACAACAGAAGAGGAAGAAAGAATGTTCAGGTTTTCTATCAACTCGTACCAACTGTTTTCTTTATATTTTCAACGGCTTGATTTTTTTTATGCCAAACAAAAGTTTTGCTGTCTATCAGTCATAAACATTTTTGTTAAATCTTTTCCAGGAAAGCTATTTGCATGAGCAAAGTCTACAAACATATATTCACATTGTGGTTTTCAGTGAAATGTAATCTCATGCATCATTTACATTTCTTAGTCAATGGAAGCAATCCAGTCATTGCCAACATCAATGGAACTCGTGGTGAAGTAAATTTTATATCTGAAGGGGGAAAGTGTTTGTATTTGTTAAAGCTGCCATCATTTGTTAAAGCAAGTAAATTTTATATCTGAAGGGGGAAAGTGTTTGTATCTGTCATTTGTTAAAGCATCTGCCATGCTTCGTTTGAAGTAAATTTTATATCTGAAGGGGGAAAGTGCTTGTATCTGTCATTTGTTAAGGTATCTGCCATGCTTCGTTTGAAGTAAATTTTATATCTGAAGGGGGAAAGTGTTTGTATCTGTCATTTGTTAAAGCATCTGCCGTGCTTCGTTTGAAGTAAATTTTATTTTATATCTGAAGGGGGAAAGTGTTTGTATCTGTCATTTGTTAAAGCATCTGCCGTGCTTCGTTTGAAGTAAATTTTATATCTGAAGGGGGAAAAAGTGTTTGTATCTGTCATTTGTTAAAGCATCTGCCATGCTTGGTTTCAGAAAATGAAGTTATGTATTGAACTGTTTGTTCATGTGTGCATCACACTTTGACAAAGAAATGTTTGCCTCTTTTGTTGACTAATAAAACCAAGGTGGATTTAGCTATGATGGAGTAATTAATTTGGAGTGTTTAAGTTAACACTTTTTAACAGGTTTGTTGGGTTTATTTGACAGAAAGTGTGAACTTGGGTGATTATTAACAACACTAATTGTAATTTCATGAATTTGGGGAGGACAAATGAACTAAAGCGTTGTTTTGTTCAATGTTAACCCTTTTGCCGCCAGCCATTTTTCAGCCAAAATATACCATTGAACTTAACTGGGTAGAGAAAAAATTATCTGCAATATTGTGAATTCCTCTGCGACATGTATATTAGGCATATCCTTACCTCCCAAAATTAATAAAATGGAGTCTTCAGATAACAGGCCCTGATTTCATGCCTTTTAGTGACATGGGTGTTAAATCATTGTGGTGCATAAATTCGACATTGGCGGTGAAAGGGTTAATGTAATGTTAATTTGAGATTGAGCTTGACTAGTGCATGAAGTATGATATGTGCACTGAAGGATTTTCCTTGAGTTAAATGTATGTGAAAGCAGTGTCATTTGTTTTCAGTTACATTGTTATCATTGTGTTGACATTGTCATGCGGCTTCATTGACTGATATCTGTTGTCAGTCATCATCTGTCTGTTAATATTATCATCCGTTTTATTGTTAGGCATTGAGTCTCTTCATTGACTGATATCTGCAGTCATCATCTGTCTGTTAATATTATCATCCGTTTTATTGTTAGGCATTGAGTCTCTTCATTGACTGATATCTGCAGTCATCATCTGTCTGTTAATATTATCATCCGTTTTATTGTTGGGCATTGAGTCTCTTCATTGACTGATATCTGCAGTCATCATCTGTCTGTTAATATTATCATCCGTTTTATTGTTAGGCATTGAGTCTCTTCATTGACTGATATCTGCAGTCATCATCTGTCTGTTAATATTATCATCCGTTTTATTGTTGGGCATTGAGTCTCTTCATTGACTGATATCTGCAGTCATCATCTGTCTGTTAATATTATCATCCGTTTTATTGTTAGGCATTGAGTCTCTTCATTGACTGATATTTGTTGTCAGTCATCATCTGTCTGTTAATATTATCGTCCGTTTTATTGTTGGGCATTGAGTCTCTTCATTGACTGATATTTGTTGTCAGTCATCATCTGTCTGTTAATATTATCATCCGTTTTATTGTAAGGCATTGAGTCTCTTCATTGACTGATATTTGTTGTCAGTCATCATCTGTCTGTTAATATTATCATCCGTTTTATTGTTGGGCATTGAGTCTCTTCATTGACTGATATCTGCAGTCATCATCTGTCTGTTAATATTATCATCCGTTTTATTGTTAGGCATTGAGTCTCTTCATTGACTGATATTTGTTGTCAGTCATCATCTGTCTGTTAATATTATCATCCGTTTTATTGTTGGGCATTGAGTCTCTTCATTGACTGATATCTGCAGTCATCATCTGTCTGTTAATATTATCATCCGTTTTATTGTTGGGCATTGAGTCTCTTCATTGACTGATATCTGCAGTCATCATCTGTCTGTTAATATTATCATCCGTTTTATTGTTGGGCATTGAGTCTCTTCATTGACTGATATTTGTTGTCAGTCATCATCTGTCTGTTAATATTATCATCCGTTTTATTGTTGGGCATTGAGTCTCTTCATTGACTGATATCTGCAGTCATCATCTGTCTGTTAATATTATCATCCGTTTTATTGTTGGGCATTGAGTCTCTTCATTGACTGATATCTGCAGTCATCATCTGTCTGTTAATATTATCATCCGTTTTATTGTTGGGCATTGAGTCTCTTCATTGACTGATATCTGCAGTCATCATCTGTCTGTTAATATTATCATCCGTTTTATTGTTGGGCATTGAGTCTCTTCATTGACTGATATCTGCAGTCATCATCTGTCTGTTAATATTATCATCCGTTTTATTGTTAGGCATTGAGTCTCTTCATTGACTGATATCTGCAGTCATCATCTGTCTGTTAATATTATCATCCGTTTTATTGTTAGGCATTGAGTCTCTTCATTGACTGATATCTGCAGTCATCATCTGTCTGTTAATATTATCATCCGTTTTATTGTTAGGCATTGAGTCTCTTCATTGACTGATATCTGCAGTCATCATCTGTCTGTTAATATTATCATCCATTTTATTGTTGGGCATTGAGTCTCTTCATTGACTGATATCTGCAGTCATCATCTGTCTGTTAATATTATCATCCGTTTTATTGTTGGGCATTGAGTCTCTTCATTGACTGATATCTGCAGTCATCATCTGTCTGTTAATATTATCATCCGTTTTATTGTTAGGCATTGAGTCTCTTCATTGACTGATATTTGTTGTCAGTCATCATCTGTCTGTTAATATTATCATCCGTTTTATTGTTAGGCATTGAGTCTCTTCATTGACTGATATCTGCAGTCATCATCTGTCTGTTAATATTATCATCCGTTTTATTGTTGGGCATTGAGTCTCTTCATTGACTGATATTTGTTGTCAGTCATCATCTGTCTGTTAATATTATCATCCGTTTTATTGTTGGGCATTGAGTCTCTTCATTGACTGATATCTGCAGTCATTGTCATGATCACTATTTTCATTGTGGTTAAAATGTCTAGGTGCGGTTGGCGTATCGTCTGCTGTATGTAACTGTGGTGTGTGTTGTCCCCGCATGAGCACTGTCCAGTGCTTGGTCGCTTTAGGAAACCATCACTCTGCTCTCTCTTTCTTTGCCAAAGTAAGGTTAGCAGTGTAGTAATGGGATAGAACTGATCATTCCACCCAAACCTGAAGCATTAGCAGATCATACTGCACACACATGCTCATATACACACAACACTCGCAACACATTCTCTCTCTCTCTCTCTCTCTTTCTTTATCTCTCTCTCTCTCTCTCTTTCTTTATATATATATCTCTCTCTCTTTATCTCTCTCTCTCTCTCTCTTTCTCTCTTTCTTTATCTCTCTCTATCTATATTTATCTACCTATGTCTCTTCCACAAACTCACACATACACACACACACACACACACACACACACACACTGCTTATTGAATGTATCAAGTACAAATAACATGTTGATTGTTTTAATTTGTCTTTTACAGAAGACACGCATCAGGAGACAGCAGCTCCCCGGCCTCCCCGGCTCTCTCCCTGGGAGACGCACCCTCAGACCAGGAGGTCCTGAGAGAGAGCTGCTATGCCGACTATCTCCTGCAGGCCAGGGTCACCCTGGAACAGTGTGCCCGCGCTTGCCGACACTGGGCCGCCCCTTACGACGGGGAACACCCCGCCCCAGACAGCCTCATGGACTCTGCCGCTGTTGGCATCGCCCACATGGACAATTCCGCTAGCCAAATGGACTCTTCTGCTCACACCAGCCAAATGGACTCTTCCGCTATTAATAGCAGCCAGTCAGAAGGGGGTGAAGGGGGGGAGAGGCAGCAGAGTCATTCTGTGGTGAAGCTGCTATCGCACGGAAACGTGTCGTCCGCCTGGGCCCCTCTGCCTGATGGGGAAACGTTGCAGCAGGTGGAGGGTGAGCGGAAACATTGTGCCAGTGCTAATGATGACGATGGTGCTGTGCATTCCATGAACTCTGACCCTTCCCAACAGCCACCCTCCTCTGTGATAGCGGACACTACGTGCAATAGAACTTCATCATCATCGTTATCATCATCATTGTCCCTCCCCCCCATTGCAGCCTGCCAGCTGGTCAAACTGCAACATGCTGCGAGTCTCACCAATGACCTTGACTCTTTCCTGACCTGTCTCAACGACATTGACCTTAAGTCGGAGGTCAGAGGTGACGTCGCGTCGCTGGAAGAGAGCCTGATTAAGTTGGAGTCAGTGCTGACCTCTGTGAATGAGAAGAGAGAGGGCGGGGGAGATAATTGTGTCAGGAAAAGGGCACAGACAGCGGCAGACAGAGCACAGAACAGGGAGCAAGACCAGGACAGAACAGAGCACACAGACGTCACCACAACCATGAGGATGCACAGAGCTCCACCTGCCAGCAAAACGGCTTCAACCGCCGTTACTTCAACAACGAAACGGATCCCTTCTTCACGAAAAGCCGCCCCCCCCAGCTGTTTGGGACTGGTGGCGCCCCCTCAAGCCAAGGACATCTCCATGGGAGGTAAATGTCCAGGGTTGTTATCTCCCTTGTCGGGTCACTGGAGAGGTCATGTGCTGAGCCCCGTTAGTACGGGGGGGGGGGGGGGGGGGGGGGGGGGGGAGTGTTGTTTTCTCCCTTGTCGGGTCACTGGAGATGTCGTGTGCTGAGCCCCGTTAGTACGGGGGGGGTGGGGGAGTGTTGTTTTCTCCCTTGTCGGGTCACTGGAGAGGTCGTGTGCTGAGCCCCGTTAGTACGGGGGGGGGGGGAGTGTTGTTTTCTCCCTTGTCGGGTCACTGGAGATGTCGTGTGCTGAGCCCCGTTAGTACGTACGGGGGGGGGGGGGGGGGGAGTGTTGTTTTCTCCCTTGTCGGGTCACTGGAGAGGTCGTGTGCTGAGCCCCGTTAGTACGGGGGGGGGGGGGGGGGGGGGTCAGGGAGTGTTGTTTTACTCCCTTGTCGGGTCACTGGAGAGGTCGTGTGCTGAGCCCCGTTAGTACGGGGGGGGGGGGGGGGGGGGGGAGTGTTGTTTTTCTCCCTTGTCGGGTCACTGGAGAGGTCGTGTGCTGAGCCCCGTTAGTACGGGGGGGGGGGGGGGGGGGGGGGGGGGGAGTTGTTTTCTCCCTTGTCGGGTCACTGGAGAAGTCGTGTGCTGAGCCCCGTTAGTACGGGGGGGGGGGGGGGGGGGGGGGGGGGGGTGTTGTTTTTCTCCCTTGTCGGGTCACTGGAGAGATCATGTGCTGAGCCCCCGTTAGTGTGGGGGGGGGGGGGGTTGTTTTCTCCCTTGTCGGGTCACTGGAGAGGTCGTGTGCTGAGCCCCGTTAGTACGGGGGGGTTTGTTTTCTCCCTTGTCGGGTCACTGGAGAGATCATGTGCTGAGCCCCGTTAGTGGGGGGGGGGGGGGGGGTTGTTTTCTCCCTTGTCGGGGCACTGGAGAGATCGTGTGCTGAGCCCCGTTAGTACGGGGGGGGGGGGTGTTTTCTACTACTAACTCTGGCGCCTTGTCTTTACTGTCACCTTCCAATGGTGTATGTTTACTGTCACCTTCCAATGGTGTATGTTTACTGTCACCTTCCAATGCAGTATGTTTACTGTCACCTTCCAGTGCTGTATGTTTACTGTCACCTTCCAATGCTGTATGTTTACTGTCACCTTCCAATGCTGTATGTTTACTGTCACCTTCCAGTGCTGTATGTTTACTGTCACCTTCCAGTGCTGTATGTTTACTGTCACCATCTTCTTCTTCTCGTTCCACAGGCCTGCGTAGCCCCGTGCCTGCTGCGCTGCGCTATTCTAACAGTCCGCCCAACATCGGTGAGATTTCTTTGGGTTTTAGTTGTTTTGCCTTTTCTTCCTTCGCCTTTCCCAGTACCGTGCCTTAGGTGTTTGGCTGCCAGTCAGTCCGTCAGTCAGTCCGTCAGTCAGTCCGCCAGTCAGTCCACCGCAAACTCTGTTGTGTAGCGTAATGTGCTGCTGGGTGGGTGCGTGTAGCTTAATGAGGTGGTGTGTCTGTAGCTTAATGAGGTGATGTGTCTGTAGCTTAATGAGGTGGTGTGTCTGTAGCTTAATGAGGTGGTGTGTGTAGCTTAATGAGGTGGTGTGTCTGTAGCTTAATGAGGTGGTGTGTCTGTAGCTTAATGAGGTGGTGTGTCTGTAGCTTAATGAGGTATTAGGTATTAGGTACTTTATAGTCACAGAGGCGTCTCTGTGAAATTCGGGTTGCTCCCACCTGGAGAGCGCGTCGCAGCCGGAGGCGCGCCACCCAATTTTTTTTAATTTTTTTTTGCATGCGAGGTTTGTCACTGATGAGGGGGGGGGGGGGGGGGGTTAAATTTTTACCAAATGACAACTTTTTCGTTGCCACTGGGTTTAACGTATGCTAAGTACATGGGCACACGGGACCTCGGTTTATCGTCTCGTCCGAAAGACTCCACGTTCAGACCGTTAAGGCCTAGTGCAGAATGAGAGGAAAAAATCCCCTGTACCCAGGTTCGAACTCGGGTTTACTTGACACGAAGCGAAGGTGGTGTGTCTGTAGCTTAATGAGGTGATGTGTGTGTAGCTGCTTTCTGTAAGGAGCTCTTGGTTGTTGGTATGTGTGTGTATGTAGGTTATTTCAAGTGTGTGTGTGTGTAGAGAGAGAAGGAGAGCGTATTGGTGTGTAAGTGTGTGTGTGGTGTGGTGTGGTGTGTGTGTGTGTGAAGTATGTGTGTGTGTGTAGAGATAGAAAGTATGTGTATGGTGTGTGTATGTGTGGAGAGAGATAGAGAAAGCATGTGTGTGGGGGTGGGGGGGGGGGGGGCAGTGTGTGTGTGTGCGTGCATGGGCTTATGCGCCTTTGCTTTAATTTCTTTTTTAGCTCCTTGTTGTGTGTGTAACTAAAGGTAAAGTTCTGAGGTTATTTTACAGCCAGCGCCATAATTCCCATGGTTGAAGTTGACCTGGCCTCTATCAGAATGTAACCATTGTCAGGTGGTCTGCTGTAGGCCATTGTGACGACTAGTCAACAGATACTACATTGCGCAGTCCTTTGTGGCAGAGATGTTAGACCATTGTGACGACTAGTCAACAGATACTACATTGCTCAGTGACAGAACTAGTCAACAGTTACTACATTGCTCAGTGACAGAACTAGTCAACAGATACTACATTGCTCAGTGACAGAACTAGTCAACAGATACTACATTGGTCAGTGACAGAACTAGTCAACAGATAGTACATTGCTCAGTGACAGAACTAGTCAACAGATACTAAATTGCTCAGTGACAGAACTAGTCAACAGATACTACATTGCTCAGTGACAGAACTAGTCAACAGATACTACATTGCTCAGTGACAGAACTAGTCAACAGATACTACATTGCTCAGTGACAGAACTCGTCAACAGATACTACATTGCTCAGTGACAGAACTAGTCAACAGATAGTACATTGCTCAGTGACAGAACTCGTCAACAGATACTACATTGCTCTGTGACAGAACTAGTCAACAGATACTACATTGCTCAGTGACAGAACTAGTCAACAGATACTACATTGCTCAGTGACAGAACTAGTCAACAGATACTACATTGCTCAGTGACAGAACTAGTCAACAGATACTACATTGCTCAGTGACAGAACTCGTCAACAGATACTACATTGCTCTGTGACAGAACTAGTCAACAGATACTACATTGCTCAGTGACAGAACTAGTCAACAGATACTACATTGCTCAGTGACAGAACTAGACAACAGATACTACATTGCTCAGTGACAGAACTAGACAACAGATACTACATTGCTCAGTGACAGAACTAGTCAACAGATACTACATTGCTCAGTGACAGAACTAGTCAACAGATACTACATTGCTCAGTGACAGAACTAGTCAACAGATACTACATTGCTCAGTGACAGAACTAGTCAACAGATACTACATTGCTCAGTGACAGAACTAGTCAACAGATACTACATTGCTCAGTGACAGAACTCGTCAACAGATACTACATTGCTCAGTGACAGAACTAGTCAACAGATACTACATTGCTCAGTGACAGAACTAGTCAACAGATAGTACATTGCTCAGTGACAGAACTAGTCGACAGATAGCATAGTACATTGCTCAGTGACAGAACTAGTCAACAGATACTACATTGCTCAGTGACAGAACTAGTCGACAGATAGTATAGTACATTGCTCAGTGACAGAACTCGTCAACAGATACTACATTGCTCAGTGACAGAACTAGTCAACAGATACTACATTGCTCAGTGACAGAACTAGTCAACAGATACTACATTGCTCAGTAACAGAAGTAGTCAACAGATAGTATAGTACATTGCTCAGTGACAGAACTAGACAACAGATACTACATTGCTCAGTGACAGAAGTAGTCAACAGATAGTATAGTACATTGCTCAGTGACAGAACTAGACAACAGATACTACATTGCTCAGTGACAGAAGTAGTCAACAGATAGTATAGTACATTGCTCAGTGACAGAACTAGTCAACAGATATTACATTGCTCAGTGACAGAACTAGTCAACAGATACTACATTGCTCAGTGACAGAACTCGTCAACAGATATTACATTGCTCAGTGACAGAACTAGTCAACAGATATGACATTGCTCAGTGACAGAACTAGTCAACAGATATGACATTGCTCAGTGACAGAACTAGTCAACAGATAGTACATTGCTCAGTGACAGAACTCGTCAACAGATATTACATTGCTCAGTGACAGAACTAGTCAACAGATACTACATTGCTCAGTGACAGAACTCGTCAACAGATACTACATTGCTCAGTGACAGAACTCGTCAACAGATACTACATTGCTCTGTGACAGAACTCGTCAACAGATATTACATTGCTCAGTGACAGAACTCGTCAACAGATATTACATTGCTCAGTGACAGAACTAGTCGACAGATACTACATTGCTCTGTGACAGAACTCGTCAACAGATACTACATTGCTCAGTGACAGAACTCGTCAACAGATACTACATTGCTCAGTGACAGAACTAGTCAACAGATACTACATTGCTCTGTGACAGAACTCGTCAACAGATACTACATTGCTCAGTGACAGAACTCGTCAACAGATACTACATTGCTCAGTGACAGAACTCGTCAACAGATACTACATTGCTCTGTGACAGAACTCGTCAACAGATACTACATTGCTCAGTGACAGAACTAGTCAACAGATACTACATTGGTCAGTGACAGAACTAGTCAACAGATACTAAATTGCTCAGTGACAGAACTAGTCAACAGATACTACATTGCTCAGTGACAGAACTAGTCAACAGATACTACATTGCTCAGTGACAGAACTAGTCAACAGATACTACATTGCTCAGTGACAGAACTAGTCAACAGATATGACATTGCTCAGTGACAGAACTAGTCAACAGATACTACATTGCTCAGTGACAGAACTAGTCAACAGATACTACATTGCTCTGTGACAGAACTAGTCAACAGATACTACATTGCTCAGTGACAGAACTAGTCGACAGATACTACATTGCTCTGTGACAGAACTCGTCAACAGATACTACATTGCTCAGTGACAGAACTCGTCAACATATACTACATTGCTCTGTGACAGAACTCGTCAACAGATACTACATTGCTCTGTGACAGAACTCGTCAACAGATATTACATTGCTCAGTGACAGAACTCGTCAACAGATACTACATTGCTCTGTGACAGAACTAGTCAACAGATATGACATTGCTCAGTCCTTTGTGGCAGATATGTTTTACATCAGCAGGATAGCTAATTTCTTGGTATTAGTGTGTCTATAGTGTTTAATTATTATTATTTATGGACGTTTTCAGTCTTCTCCCACTTTTCTGTGAGAAGTGAAGAGTTTTGTCTAGTTGTCAGGGAGTTGGCAAAAAAAATGTTGTTCATCGGTGTGTGTGTCTGTCTGTGTGTGTGTGTATGTGTGTGTTTGTGTTCACCCTGACCATATGAAAGCTTAGCAAGGAAACTTAGCCTTATTTGTAAAAAAAAAAATATATATATTAGTGTACATAGATTGATTGCAAAATGTTTGTATTATTTGCAGTTCCATTCTTGTCATTGTGTGATTCTAAATTAACAAGGACAATCTTTTGTGGTTTATGACTCAGCTGTCTGAGCTGTTGTGCATGCTGTGTCATTTTTAGCTTCCATTTATAACTCAACTGTCTAAGCTGTTGTGCGTGCTGTGTCATTTATAGCTTCCATTTATGACTCAGCTGTCTGAGCTGTTGTGCGTGCTATGTCATTTTTAGCTTCTATTTATGCAGGTCTTTGTCAGTGTGCTTTTTTGTATCCGTATCACTTTTATAACTTTTAAGTTAAGGTATTGATGAAAGTGTGTTTTGATAGTTTTTGCTGCTTTCGCTCTGAGTTATTTGATCAAACTCACAACGTCTGTTTGTAGTCATTTGTGTGTGCCATATAAGTAAGAAAGTAGTGTGTCCCATTTTAGTCCTATTGCTGTCGGTGACGTCTGTGGTCAGTTGTGTGTGCCATATAAGTAAGAAAGTAGTGTGTCCCATTTTAGTCCTATTGCTGTCGGTGACGTCTGTGGTCAGTTGTATGTGCCATATAAGTAAGAAAGTAGTGTGTCCCATTTTAGTCCTATTACTGTCGGTGACGTCTGTGGTCAGTTGTGTGTGCCATATAAGTAAGAAAGTAGTGTGTCCCATTTTAGTCCTATTGCTGTCGGTGACGTCTGTGGTCAGTTGTGTGTGCCATTTAAGTAAGAAAGTAGTGTGTCCCATTTTAGTCCTATTGCTGTCGGTGACGTCTGTGGTCAGTTGTGTGTGCCATATAAGTAAGAAAGTAGTGTGTCCCATTTTAGTCCTATTGCTGTCGGTGACGTCTGTGGTCAGTTGTATGTGCCATATAAGTAACAAAGTAGTGTGTCCCATTTTAGTCCTATTACTGTCGGTGACGTCTGTGGTCAGTTGTGTGTGCCATATAAGTAAGAAAGTAGTGTGTCCCATTTTAGTCCTATTACTGTCGGTGACGTCTGTGGTCAGTTGTGTGTGCCATATAAGTAAGAAAGTAGTGTGTCCCATTTTAGTCCTATTGCTGTAGGTGACGTCTGTTTGTGGTCAGTTGTGTGTGCCATATACAGACCTGCCTACTGCTACGATTTGGCCGTAGCAGCTACGAAAAATAAAGCTTTGCTACGGAGCTACGGCAACCTTAACGTTGCTACGGAAAAAACAAATTTCCGCCGCATTTTATTTTTGCTTATGCCGTTCACGGTTTTGTCGGTTTCTAAGAGCAGACGCCGTGTCACGCGCGATAACCTAGTCACTTCCGTTTTTATCAAAGTGACTGCGCATGCGTTCTTATTACTTTCTCTGAAAAAAATGGCGGACTCCAGCAGCAGTAGTGATTCGGGAGATGTTTCAAACGAAGAAAAACGAACCCAAACCAGAAAACGAAAATCATCTGGCACACCATCTTGTTCTAAGAAAAAACATCAGCCTGCCACACAAGTTTTTAAAATAGCTTACACGGAGGAGTGTCTTTGCATCGTCAGAAGTCGACTTGGTGCGAACCATGCTCGCTGCAGTGCAACCTCTGCCATGCGGACTTCTCTGTGAATCATGGCGGTAGAGACGATTGCCGTCAACACGTTCAATCAGCGAAACATATTAAGCAGTGCGTTTCGGCTCAGGAAGAGAACAAATTGATTGCCGTTGTTTGTGGATGCTACGGAAAAATTTGCCATGCTACTGAAAATTGATGGCTGGGCTACTGATTGGGAAAATTCCAAGTAGGCAGGTCTGCATATAAGTAAGAAAGTAGTGTGTCCCATTTTAGTCCTATTGCTGTCGGTGATGTCTGTGGTCAGTTGTGTGTGCCATATAAGTAAGAAAGTAGTGTGTCCCATTTTAGTCCTATTGCTGTCGGTGACGTCTGTGGTCAGTTGTATGTGCCATATAAGTTAGAAAGTAGTGTGTCCCATTTTAGTCCTATTGCTGTCGGTGACGTCTGTGGTCAGTTGTGTGTGCCATATAAGTAAGAAAGTAGTGTGTCCCATTTTAGTCCTATTGCTGTCGGTGACGTCTGTGGTCAGTTGTGTGTGCCATATAAGTAAGAAAGTAGTGTG
>CM065692.1:1123212-1168789 GCA_017654935.2 Phymorhynchus buccinoides
TTGTCTTTGGTATTCTGACCTTTCCTACGCGTTGTTCTAATTGCTACTTCCCTTTCTTACATATTGGTACAATTAAGTGCCAGTAGTTTAGTTATAAAATATTTAAATTAGTTTGATTGATCTTTGTTCTTTGGATTAATGCTTTGTTGAATGTATCCATTTTATTAATATGCCTTCTACATTAGATGTTTGGCCCTCTCAAAACGGTTTACGAGTAGGTTATCTTAATATAAATAGTGCTCGCAATAAAACTGATGAAATTACATCAATCTTACATAATAATGGTAATAATTTTCATATTTTTTGCATTGCCGAATCAAGATTAACTGATTTTATTCCAGATTCTGAGGTACTAATGCCAAACTACAATACCATTCGACTTGACCCTCACTCTCCTAAATCAACAGGGCTACTTCTATACTGTGTCAATTCACTGAACTATAAAAGGCTTCCTCATCTAGAAAATCATAATGTGGAATCTGTATGGATTGAAGTGTACTTTAAGCACCATAAACCTCTCATTATTGGATTCATTTATAGAAACCCGTCTGAAACTGCTAATTGGTATGATAATTTTAATTCTATGATGGATACAGTGATTCTTGATACCAAAGAAGTAATTTTATTTGGGGACTTCAACATAGATTTAACATTGTCAGGTACTCATTGGAGTCATTCTTATGCTACATATGGTCTGGAACAAGTAATCGATCGTCCGACACGTATTACAGATAAAACAGCTACGTTAATTGACCACATTTATGTAAATACAAAATCTAATATACTTGAATCATGTTCAGTACAAACTGGTTGTAGCGACCACTGCTCTATTTGTGTAACATGGAATAAAAAAGGTGTCAAAATTCCAAAGCCAGGGCACAAGGAAATTTTTTACAGATGTTTCACTAACTTCGACGAAACTACTTTTATAAGTGATCTATTAAATTCCGGACTAGATTTTGTTTATCAAATAAGAGACCCTGATGATGCAGTTGATTACTGGACCCGTACGTTTATTTTTGTATACGATAAACATGCCCCTTTTATAAAGAAAAGAGTAAAACATTCTATTAAACCACCTTGGATAACAAAAGAAATTGATGATGAAAGATATAAAAGAGAAAGTTTACTGTTGTCCAAGGATAAGGAAAAATTGCAGCAACAAACAAACAAAGTAAACTCAATGAAACGCAAAGCAAAAACAAAATATTTTCAAAATTTAATTTGTTCATCACAAAATCAAAAATTGGTCTGGAAAGCCATTAACATGTTAACTAATGCTAACTCCAACAATCACAATCCAATAAACGAAATATCACCTGATGACATTAACCTTCATTTTACTAACGTTGCTAACAACATAATTTTAAATGACAAATCCAACCAAAATGATTTATCAGTTATGCAAAAATTCTGTCGATCAAAGAACATTACTTCAACCTTCACCATTCCGCCCATTTCAGTCAATGAAATACTGTTCGAACTCTTACATTTAAAACAGTCAGGGAGTCGCGATTTAGATGGAATGGATGGGAAAATACTGAAAACCGCTTCATTTGCTATAGCAGACACTCTCACTTACATATATAACTTATGCATTGATAAAAAACAGTTTCATCTAAAATTCAAGCAAGCAAAAGTTATACCATTACATAAAAGTGGTGATCGATCAAATCCAGCTAACTACAGACCTATATCAATATTAAGTATATTGTCTAAACCACTTGAAAAGCACATCCAAAAACATTTGAATTCTCATTTGAATCATTACGATTTAATCAATGAAAATCAGTCTGGTTTTAGACAAAATCACTCCTGCCATACTGCTCTTATACAACTAGTAGATAGATGTCTTTCAAATATCAATAACAACGAATTTACAGGTGCTTTATTCATAGATTTTGCTAAAGCGTTTGATGTTATCAACCATTCACTTTTAATTAAAAAACTTACTCATTACAACATATCTAGCAGTGCTTTGTGTTTCATTGCGTCGTTTCTTACTGATCGACAACAGCTGGTTGAAATCAATTCTGTAAGGTCAAAGTTACTCCCGATAAAGTTTGGTGTTCCCCAGGGATCAGTCTTGGGGCCACTTCTATTTTCAATCTACATTAACGACTTGCCTTTGTACATTAAATGCTGTTGTGAAATGTTTGCTGATGACACTTCATTGCAATCTAACAGTGCCAGTCCTTTTGAATTAGTAGACAATCTGCAGACCAATGTTAATAAGCTAACTAGTAACTGAGTGGACAGAATTGAACCACATGTCTCTTAATGCACAAAAAACAAAATGTATGTATATAACCACACGTCAAAAGCGAAAGAAGATGAACTCTGTGTTTCCTCCATTGTATGTCAAAGATAAAATAATTGAAGAAGTTTCCTCCCATAAAGTGTTAGGGGTTATCATTGATAAGGACGTATCGTGGAGTGATCACATTAATGACCTCGGTAAGCGTATCTCTAAAAGAATTTACCAGTTATCAAAAATAAAGAATTTCTTAGACCTTCATTCAAGAAAACTCTTTTTTCATGCACACATCTTACCTCTTATAAATTACGCATCCACGTTATGGGATAGTGCTAGTGAAAATAATCTAAAATACATAACTCGCTTACACAAAAGAGCTTTAAAGCTTGTCCTACTTAAGTCTACTAGTTTGACAATAATTGACTATAAACAACTAAACATCCTTCCGTTTAAAGAAAGACTTTTCTTAAACAAATGCCTATGTATGTACAACATCGTAAACGGAACAGCCCCAAATAAAATAATAAGTTCCTTTACATTAAATGAAAATCGACATACTCATAAGCTTTCATTTCCTAAGCCCCATAACGATCTGTTCAAATCCAGCTTGACATACTCTGGGGGAAACACATGGAACAACTTGCCATCATTCTTGAAATCATGTCCATCTAAACCAGCTTTTAAAAAAGCTTTAAAGAAGCACCTGGTTGATAAATTGTAATCTGGCATTATTGAGATGTATATATGCATTGATTGTTCTTATGTCTGGAAATATTCTTTTCTTCCTTCTATCTTCCCTTTCCTTCTGTTTTTTGTTTTGTTTTCCAATTGTGTGTGCAGGTGTGTGTGTGTGTGTGTGTGTGTGTGTGTGTGTGTGTGTGTGTGTGTGTGTGTGTGTGTGTGTATGTGTGTGTGTGTGTGTGAGTGAGCGTGTGAGTGTGAGTGAGCGTATGTGTGTGTGTGTATATGCGCACACGCGCGCATGTGTGTATGTGAGTGTTTCCTCCCCCAGCTTTCTCTCCCTCTCTCTTCCTCCCTATTCCCTTCTCTCTCTTCTGTTTGGTTCTTTGTTGTTGTTGTTTTTCTTTCATTATACTGATCATAATGTTTTCTGTTTTGTGTTCCTGTAAATATGTTAAGTTCATTGATTTTTGATTGATGTGTATTTTTTTTTATGAGGGCAGGATGAAAAAAAGCTTTGTTAGCTTATTCTTTAACCCTCAATAAAGATGATTTTGACTTGACTTGACTTGACACACACACACACACACACACACACACACACACACACACACACACACACACACACACACACACACACACACACACTCTTTGTTTTGGGCTCACTGAGAGAGAGACCGAGACAGAAAGACAGACAGACAAAACACATACAGACAAATATGCAAGACATATAGCAGACAGCCATAGAGAAAGACACAGAGAGACATGTCACACAGACAGTCACAGAGAAAGACACAGAGAGACATGTCACATAGACAGTCACAGAGAAAGACACAGAGAGACATGTCACACAGACAGTCAGAGAGGTGAGAGAAAATAAGCCACACACACAGACATAGAGAGACATATCACACAGACAGTCAGAGAGGTGAGAGAAAATAAGTCACAAACACAGACATAGAGAGACACTTGACAACGTTTAATGCTCAATACTTGTCCACAGCACAGCAGACATAAGAGAGAGAGAGAGACAGACAGACAGACAGACAGGCATAAGAGAGACAGACAAAGACAGTGAGACAGAAACAAAGAGGCAGAAAGACAGACAAACCACAGTGAGACAGAAAGACAGACAAAGACAGTGAGACAGAAACAAAGAGGCAGAAAGACAGTGAGACAGACAAAGAGGCAGAAAGACAGTGAGACAGAAACAAAGAGGCAGAAAGACAGTGAGACAAAACAAAGAGGCAGAAAGACAGTGAGACAGACAAAGAGGCAGAAAGACAGTGAGACAGAAACAAAGAGGCAGAAAGACAGTGAGACAAAACAAAGAGGCAGAAAGACAGTGAGACAGAAACAAAGAGGCAGAAAGACAGACAAAGAGGCAGAAAGACAGTGAGACAAAACAAAGAGGCAGAAAGACAGTGAGACAAGACAAAGAGGCAGAAAGACAGTGAGACAAAACAAAGAGGCAGAAAGACAGTGAGACAAGACAAAGAGGCAGAAAGACAGAAAGACAGTGAGACAGAAAGAGAGGCAGAAAGACAGTGAGACAGGCAGAAAGACAGTGAGACAAGACAAAGAGGCAGAAAGACAGTGAGACAAAACAAAGAGGCAGAAAGACAGTGAGACAAGACAAAGAGGCAGAAAGACAGTGAGACAAAACAAAGAGGCAGAAAGACAGTGAGACAAAACAAAGAGGCAGAAAGACAGAAAGACAGTGAGACAGAAACAGAGGCAGAAAGACAGTGAGACAGGCAGAAAGACAGTGAGACAAAACAAAGAGGCAGAAAGACAGTGAGACAAAACAAAGAGGCAGAAAGACAGTGAGACAAAACAAAGAGGCAGAAAGACAGGCAGAGACAAGACAAAGAGGCAGAAAGACAGTGAGACAGACAAAGAGGCAGAAAGACAGTGAGACAGAAACAAAGAGGCAGAAAGACAGTGAGACAGAAACAAAGAGGCAGAAAGACAGTGAGACAGAAAGACAGGCAGAAAGACAGTGAGACAAAACAAAGAGGCAGAAAGACAGACAAAGAGGCAGAAACAAAGAGGCAGAAAGACAGTGAGACAGACAAAGAGGCAGAAAGACAGTGAGACAGACAAAGAGGCAGAAAGACAAAGAGGCAGAAACAGAGGCAGAAAGACAGTGAGACAAAACAAAGAGGCAGAAAGACAGTGAGACAAAACAAAGAGGCAGAAAGACAGTGAGACAGACAAAGAGGCAGAAAGACAGACAAAGAGGCAGAAACAGAGGCAGAAAGACAGTGAGACAAAACAAAGAGGCAGAAAGACAGACAAAGAGGCAGAAAGACAGTGAGACAGAAACAAAGAGGCAGAAAGACAGTGAGACAGACAAAGAGGCAGAAAGACAGTGAGACAGAAACAAAGAGGCAGAAAGACAGTGAGACAGAAACAAAGAGGCAGAAAGACAGTGAGACAGAAACAAAGAGGCAGAAAGACAGTGAGACAGAAACAAAGAGGCAGAAAGACAGTGAGACAGAAACAAAGAGGCAGAAAGACAGACAAAGAGACAGAAACAAAGAGGCAGAAAGACAGACAAAGAGACAGAAACAAAGAGGCAGAAAGACAGACAGTGAGACAGAAAGACAGACAATGAGACAGAAACAAAGAGGCAGAAAGACAGAAACAAAGAGGCAGAAAGACAGACAAAGAGACAGAAACAAAGAGGCAGAAAGACAGACAGTGAGACAGAAACAAAGAGGCAGAAAGACAGTGAGACAGACAAAGAGGCAGAAAGACAGTGAGACAGACAAAGAGGCAGAAAGACAGTGAGACAGAAACAAAGAGGCAGAAAGACAGTGAGACAGAAACAAAGAGGCAGAAAGACAGACAAAGAGACAGAAACAAAGAGGCAGAAAGACAGACAAAGAGACAGAAACAAAGAGGCAGAAAGACAGACAAAGAGACAAAACAAAGAGGCAGAAAGACAGTGAGACAAAACAAAGAGGCAGAAAGACAGTGAGACAAAACAAAGAGGCAGAAAGACAGTGAGACAAAACAAAGAGGCAGAAAGACAGTGAGACAAAACAAAGAGGCAGAAAGACAGTGAGACAAAACAAAGAGGCAGAAAGACAGACAAAGAGACAGAAACAAAGAGGCAGAAAGACAGACAAAGAGGCAGAAACAAAGAGTCAGAAAGACAGACAGTGAGACAGAAACAGAGAGTCAGAAAGACGGACAGACAGACAGTGAGACAGGCAGACAGAAAGACAGACAGTGAGACAGGCAGAAAGACAGACAGTGAGACAGGCAGAAAGACAGACAGTGAGACAGAAAAACAGTGAGACAGACAGACAGTGAGACAGAGGCAGACAGACAGACAGTGAGACAGAGGCAGAAGAATTTAATCTAGATCTTCAGGGGTTGTACTGTTTTGGAGTTGTGAGTCATCTGCATAGAAGTGATGTTTCATGTTGTGCTGGTCGATGATATTGGCAAGAGGTGACGTATACAAAGTAAACAAGACAGGACCAAGCACAGACCCCTGGGGGACTCAACAAAAAAGCCTAACCTGTTCAGACTGACAACCATTGACCATAACTGATTGAAAACGATCAGAAAGGTAAGAGGAAAACCAAGAAAGAGCAGGGCCCTTAATTCCAAAAATATGTTCAAGACGAGACAGAAGAATGGAGCAATCAACGACTATGATGATTTTTTGCCTTGTGCTAATCTGTTCCTCTGTATGTTTGACCACAAGTTCTAGTGACTGCTGTGCTGGATTGTTGTGTAACTGTAAGCCTTTTCTTCTTCTGGTTTTTTAATTCAGCAAAGTGTATCTGAATTACTTGTTGTCATGTGTTAAGAGTCGTTATTTGTTGTCATATTGTATATTCAGTGGCATACCCAAGTCAAGCCCTTAGAATCTTCTAGATCTATACATCTTGATTACTAATTTTTCAGTGTAGCACATTTAGCCAAGCTGTCACTCTCTTAGTTGTTGAAGTATAAATGTAACGCTCTGAAAGTGAAGTCAGTTGTTCATTGTCAATAGTGGTGGTTGGCTATTGCCCTGTTTCTTCCCTGAGAAAGTTCAGTTGGGCTGTAATTCGCTGTTTTAAGATCCCTGAGAAAGTTCAATTGGGCTGTAATTCGCTGTTTTAAGATCCCTGAGAAAGTTCAATTGGACTGTAATTCGCTGTTTTAAGATCCCTGAGATCAATTGGACTGTAATTCGCTGTTTTAAGATCCCTGAGAAAGTTCAATTGGACTGTAATTCGCTGTTTTAAGATCCCTGAGATCAATTGGACTGTAATTCGCTGTTTTAAGATCCCTGAGAAAGTTCAATTGGACTGTAATTCGCTGTTTTAAGATCCCTGAGAAAGTTCAATTGGACTGTAATTCGCTGTTTTAAGATCCCTGAGATCAATTGGACTGTAATTCGCTGTTTTAAGATCCCTGAGAAAGTTCAATTGGACTGTAATTTGCTGTTTTAAGATCCCTGAGAAAGTTCAGTTGGACTGTAATTCGCTGTTTTAAGATCCCTGAGAAAGTTCAGTTGGACTGTAATTCGCTGTTTTAAGATACCTGAGAAAGTTCAATTGGACTGTAATTCGCTGTTTTAAGATCCCTGAGATCAGTTGGGATGTAATTCGCTGTTTTAAGATCCCTGAGATCAATTGGACTGTAATTCGCGATTTTAAGATAAAGGATTTTTCTTTGTTGAAAGGTAGGTTGGGTCAATTTTAACTTAATGTATGTAACTTTAAGTCACTGAGGTTAACTATTCAGTGCAGTCGACATGATGCATTAAGCTATTCTCTCTCTCTCTCTCTCTCTCTCTCTCTCTCTCTCTCTCTCTCTCTCTCTCTCTCTCTCTCTCTCTCTCTCTGTATGAGAGCAAGTGTGTGCTCATGTATGCATAATGTGTGTTTACTTTATGCATAATGTATGCATAATGTGTGCATAGAAGAATTGATCTTTGTTTTTGAATATTTTGATTTCATTGTATTATTTTTTCTTTCTTTCTTTCTTTGTTTACATTAATGATGAAACAAACATTGTTACTTCAGTTTACCTATTGTCACCCCCCCCCCCCCCCCCCCACCCACCCCCTTGTCATAAGGCCAATTTGGCAATGACAATACATTTCAACTGTTCAAGTGTTGCTTTCTCTCTGTCTCTCTCTTTTTCTCTGTCTCACTCTCTGTCTCTCTCTCTCTCTCTCTCTCTCTCTCTCTCTCTCTCTCTCTCTCTCTCTCTCTCTCTCTCTCTCTCTCTCTCTCTCTCTCTCTCTCTTTCATTAAGAGTGGCTTAGAAAAGAACTGTTGTAGAATTGGGGGGCTTTGCTGAATTGAATGATTACACAAAGCACACTGATTGAATTGATGTTGACACACAGGAAGACGACGTTGAAGACAATGACAATTGAAGACCACAGTTGAAGACAATGACAGTTGACGCGATGGTAGAAGGTGGGAGTAGAAGGCTGAATGTTGAAGGAACAATGTAGAAGGAAGAATGTAGAAAGGTAGAATTTCCGCCCGTGCCCCCCCTACTCTGAAGCAGAAGACCAGTAGACGTGAAGGGGCAGAACGGAAACGTTGACTTGCCTCCCTTGCCCTCCCCCTGCAGCAGATGACTGTAGAACTGGGGAGGGGCAGAAGAGTAAATCTTGACCTCCCCCAACTGCCTTTCCCTGTACCACAAACGTTGGGAGGTACACCAGAAGAGGGACAGGCAGAAGAGCAGGAGAACGACGACTCCCACCAGCCCTAATTGCAAAGGTAGAGCAACAACAGAGGAGGGACTAGCAGAAAAGGAAGGCGATGTTGATTCACGCTGCTCTCCCACAGGATAGAAGAGAAGACTTCTTCACAGGCGATGATCCCAGCAGCTGATCAAGGGAGCTGTGAAGACTGGTTCCCAGATGCAGGCCACTCACTGACGACCAAGTCAGCACCTCTTGCCCAGAAGAGACAAAAGAAACAGGCCTAAAAGGCCGACGTTACAAACAAGCCTACTAGGAGTGATGCAATGTTGATATAATACACCAGAAAACAATTCATAAACTATTGACTCAACTTAGCAGCTTGTTCTTCAACAGACTGACAGCTTCTTCAATGGACTGACAGCTGTGCACTGTCTTTGTTCTTCAACGGACTGACAGCTGTGCACTGTCTTTGTTCTTCAACGGACTGACAGCTGTGCACTGACTTTGTTGTTCTTCAACGGACTGACAGCTGTGCACTGACTTTGTTGTTCTTCAACGGACTGACAGCTGTGCACTGACTTTGTTCTTCAACGGACTGACAGCTGTGCACTGACTTTGTTGTTCTTCAACGGACTGACAGCTGTGCACTGACTTTGTTCTTCAACGGACTGACAGCTGTGCACTGACTTTGTTGTTCTTCAATGGACTGACAGCTGTGCACTGTCTTTGTTCTTCAACGGACTGACAGCTGTGCACTGTCTTTGTTCTTCAACGGACTGACAGCTGTGCACTGTCTTTGTTCTTCAACGGACTGACAGCTGTGCACTGACTTTGTTCTTCAATGGACTGACAGCTGTGCACTGTCTTTGTTCTTCAACAGACTGACAGCTTGTTCTTCAACGGACTGACAGCTGTGCACTGACTGTTCTTCAACGGACTGACAGCTGTGCACTGACTGTTCTTCAACGGACTGACAGCTGTGCACTGTCTGTTCTTCAATGGACTGACAGTTGTGCACTGACTGTTCTTCAATGGACTGACAGCTGTGCACTGTCTGTTCTTCAACGGACTGACAGCTGTGCACTGACTTTGTTGTTGGTCAGGTCCGTTTCTGTCTGCGGTGTTCAGTCGTCTGGAGGGCATGGTGCACAACTCCCTGTACACAAACCTCCTGCTGACTGGGCTGCTGTCCAGGATGGCTGCCTACCCCCAGCCCTTGGTCAGGTCCTTTCTGCTCAACGTCAACCTCGTGTTCCAACCCTCTGTTAAATCACTGGTGCAGGTGACTGTCTGTCTGTCTGTGTCTCATCAGATCATTTCTGCTCGGTCTGTCTGTCTGTGTCTCATCAGATCATTTCTGCTCGGTCTGTCTGTCTGTCTCTCATCAGATCATTTCTGCTCGCTCTGTCTGTGTCTGTCTCTCATCAGATCATTTCTGCTCGGTCTGTCTGTCTGTCTGTCATCAGATCATTTCTGCTCGGTCTGTCTGTCATCAGATCATTTCTGCTCGGTCTGTCTGTGTCTGTCTGTCGGTCTGTTTGTGTCCCATCAGATCCTTTCTGCTCAACATCAACCTCATGTTCCAACCTTCTGTTGGTGCAGGTGTTTGTATGTGTATGAGCCTGTGACAAAAGGTCGTTGAGAATTTGGACCAAAGAGGCCAGTTTTAGAATTAGATTTGAACTGCTGAGAATGTGCATGCTATAAGTTTGATCCTTTAGCTGTCTGGGAATAAACATTAAAAGATAACTTGAGCAGCGACTGTTGTGATTTTGCAAGTTGTTTGTCAGATTGAGTGCGACTGTTGGTTGTCACACTGGACATACTAATTTAACCATTAACTGGCACAAAGGTAATGTAAGAACAATAATAACATTCAGACTATATTTATTCATGGATGTGCTATCCCATTTGAAATTCATTCAAGTTAATTGATAATATACATAGAAAATGTATGATGTAATAGTATGTCCAGTGCGACAACCAACAGTTGCAATTCACTTTCCTTTTCACTTACAAAGTTACATCCACACAAAAATAAGAAATAGTCTAATTTCTTGCTTAAGTGTTTATTGCCTTCACTTTCTTCAATTAACTCACAGAAATGATACCACAAGATACCAAATTGAACTTGAAGTACACATTTCTGCTGTTGGTTGTCACTCCACAGGAATGGACATACACCAGCATCTAAAATGTGAGACAAAAATACTAATCCACCTGAAAGCAAGCTAACTTTGTAAGGAACATTCACAATGAACATGGCAATGCTCAAGCAGCATTTCTTTATTTTTTTTAAAGATCATTTTGCGGCATATTACTTCGATAGGAGAACTTTTTGCTGTTGGTCGTCACTTTGGACATACTTCCATTTCAGTTGGTCGTTAAATCGGACATACCTGAAATGCCGATAGTGAATTTCAAACGATGCTGAACAGCAAAAACAATTCCGTGCCAGCACTACTCAGTTTTGCGCCGCTGCTTTCGGTTTGCATTAAAAAATCACCAAAAAGAATTATATCTTCGTTATGTTTTCGGTCTTAACAGCTGTCGGTCCTTACGATATTGTCGGTTGTCACGTTTCTCATTGATTAAAGTCAAACAGACATACAAGAAAACTTACCCTCTCGCAACCGCCCCGCCATTTTTTCATCACAAAATAGTGGTACTTCGTACATCCGGGATCTTCAGCTACATTTAAAACAGGGATTGGGACCCGAGCGTGCCACGATTTTTGGTTTTTTTCTGAATGTTCGGTTGCACGTTCGGACATACCTTCAGCCAACGAACACATTTTTCTGAATAATATTAATTCCCATCGTTATTCCGAAGTGACTAACGTAATCTTACTGCCTTCATTGTTGTTTGAACTAAAAAGGTTGTTTAAACTGGACCCCGAAATGATCAGATTCGCTAAAATGCAAATGCTTCCAAAAAATATTGACTCTGGTACTTTTCAAACATCAGCCAAATTGGTTGTTTTTTATTTTCAAAATTATGTATTGATTAGCAAACTTGACATGCCTTGTGGCTCCCTTGTTGCAAGTGGTAAAGCACAGAGTAATCCATCTTTCACTTCCATTTAAAGGCACATCTAAACACGAACTGGTAAACATGTTATAGGTATTTCTCCTTTTATCATCATTCAACACAATAAGCAACACAAAAAACGTATAGGTTTTATAAAAATGTTTAATTTGCTTCACAAATGCACATGGTATAATCTCAACGACCTTTTGTCACAGGCTGTATGTGTTTATTCCTCGTAACTCAAAGGTTTTTTATTTGCCTTACTGACTGTTTTATCCACTACTGTGGACTTCTTTGATAGCGCTTTGTATAAGTCTTCTTGTTGCCCTATCTTATTATTGTATTTGTGACATTTGAGAACAGAAACGCTGAGCCAACTGACTCTGTGACAATGTCTTTAATTCATATCCTGGGGAAGGAGTCATACATCCCTGACAGGAAGGTCCCGTGCTCATGACTGCTGATTGTCACCTTATGTCTTTAATTCATATCCTGGGGAAGGAGTCATACATCCCTGACAGGAAGGTCCCGTGCTCATGACTGCTGATTGTCACCTTATGTCTTTAGTTCATATCCTGGGGAAGGAGTCATACATCCCTGACAGGAAGGTCCCGTGTTCATGACTGCTGATTGTCACCTTATGTCTTTAGTTCATATCCTGGGGAAGGAGTCATACATCCCTCTGATTTCTGATCTGCCCGTATAAATCAGTTTTACCCGTATTGAAACTATTATATGGCCGGCCGTACAGACCCAAAATCATGGTTTTCCCATACAGCAATACGGGAAAACTGTATAGGTTGACACCTATGAATTCTTCTTGTTATGAAGCCAATAAACAGATTGATTGATTGATTGATGACTGCTGATTGTCACCTTATGTCTTTAGTTCATATCCTGGGGAAAGAGTCCCTGACAGGAAGGCCCCTGGTCCCTGTTCATGACTGCTGATATTGTGACCTGATGTGTATGGCTCCTTCGTTTTAAATATTCTCCACTCATTCTCCCTTTCTAATATCTTAGACCCCACCCCCAGCCCAGTGTTCTCATGACTTTCAATGTTTGGATGGTCTGTGATGGCATTGTTTTCCTATGATGATTCCCAGTGGTTTTTGTAGCTCATGCACAGACAGTGTTAGCTTTAGATTGACAGTCCTTTTGGTCTAGTTCTCAACATTATTGTTATTTATCATCAACATGCTGTCTGACAATGATGATATCCACCCACTGTTTCAGGTGTTGTCCTCAGTGAGGCAGAAAGTGGACAGCTATGCAGTGACCACGGGTAACTTTGGGGCCCTCATCCAGAGGGCAAGGGTCAACCTCATTGTTATTTATCATCAACATGCTGTCTGACAATGATGATATCCACCCACTGTTTCAGGTGTTGTCCTCAGTGAGGCAGAAAGTGGACAGCTATGCAGTAACCACGGGTAACTTTGGGGCCCTCATCCAGAGGGCAAGGGTCAACCTCATTGTTATTTATCATCAACATGCTGTCTGACAATGATGATATCCACCCACTGTTTCAGGTGTTGTCCTCAGTGAGGCAGAAAGTGGACAGCTATGCAGTAACCACGGGTAACTTTGGGGCCCTCATCCAGAGGGCAAGGGTCAACCTCAAGAGACGGGAGAACTCCCTCCTCTACCCCTCCCCCTCATCCTCCTCCCCTCCCTCCTCCATGGACTATGCAGGGGGTCAGGGGGTCAAACCCAGAGCAGCCACCATGTCTGAGCTGTCTTCAGGTGAGACTGTCTGTGTTATCCCCAACACACGGGAAATGTGTGTTTTGGAATGCTTTCTTTATGGGTGTTTCTCTTCAGACTGTCTCTGTTATCCTAAGGTTGCTACCTTTTCCCAACACACGGGAAATGTGTGTTTTGGAATGCTTTCTTTATGGGTGTTTCTCTTCAGGCTGTGCATGACTTAATAACAATAATAATGATAATGAGGAAAATTTATATAGCGCCCATCCCACTATGTAGGCTATAGGGCGCTTTACACACAATTGAAATGGAATAAAAACATGAAACAAAAATCCAATAACATGAGCAGACAAACCAATACCTGTCAGACTTCGTTTGGCCGGTAAAAATACACATAACAATCAGCAACAACAACTGCTGTGACTATTACTACTACTGCTATATAGTACTACTATTACTACTACTACTACTTATAATAGGCCTAATACATGTATGCATTGTCACACAATTCAAAAGCATGAAATAACAGCATATATATATTCACAACAACATACACACATAAACAACACACACACAACCACACGCGCACACACATACACATACACACACACCATGCATACATACACTCATATAGGGGCCTACATGAATGCATCACACGTACACATGTGTTTGTGTACTTCACAGTTTCAGGAGGTTCAGAAGATCGAGGATTTCTTTCAGATTCCACTTACAGTGTTTGTATTACTTATGCCAAGTTGCCATGCTCTTATTTTGTTCTTTCATTTATATTGTTGTAAATTCTTAATAGTAAACTGTAGTCTGTGTGTATGTATGTGCAAGACTGGTGTGTCCTCACTGCTACTTTCCTTGACTGACGTTCCCAGTTCCCTTTTTCTGGACCCTTTTCTATCAACCTTCCTGTCCTGTAAACTGTAGTCTGTGTGTATGTATGTGCAAGACTGGTCAACACATGTCCTCACTGCTACTTTCCTTGACTGTGACGTTCCCAGTTCCCTTTTTCTGGACCCTTTTCTATCAACCTTCCTGTCCTGTAAACTATACTTTGTGTGTATGTATGTGCAAGACTGGTCAACACATGTCCTCACTGCTACTTTCCTTGACTGTGACGTTCCCAATTCCCTTTTTCTGGACCCTTTTCTTTCAACCTTCCTGTCTTTGTTTTATTGGTGCAGAGAAGAAGAAGGTGTCCCTGGCAGACCTGTTTCGTCGCACGTCCAAACAACGACAAAACCAGTCCGGGGGGTCAGGAAGTCAACAGGTGCAGAGGGTGGCGGTGTTGGGCGGTGTGGGCTACCGGTTTGTGAACAGCGGCGGTGTTTTGCCGCCCAGTGACCCCCAAAGCCCCGAGGTGAAGACGTGGAATGCAGTGTACTGCGCGCTAGTTCTGGAGGAGTTTCTGAAGGAACTGGCAGCGCTGGCCTTGGAACACTCGGTGCTTAGTTGTGATGAGGGTTATGTCAGCAGCTAGCTGTGGGGGGCCCTGTAGGGGTGCCTATGTCAGCAGCTAGCTGTGTGGGGCCCTGTAGGGGTGCCTATGCCAGCAGCTAGCTGTGGGGGGCCCTGTAGGGGTGCCTATGTCAGCAGCTAGCTGTGTGGGGCGCTGTAGGGGTGCCTATATCAGCATCTAGTTCTGGAGGAGTTTCTGTAGGAACTGGCAGCGCTGCCCTTAGAACACTCAGTGCTTAGTTGTGATGAGGGTTATGTTAGCTAGCGGTTATGTCAGCAGCTAGCTGTGTGGGGCCCTGTAGGGGTGCCAATGTCAACAGTTAGCTGTGGGGGGCCCTGTAGGGGTGCTGAGAAAAAGTGGGTTTTTTAGTAGTAAAGAGGCCCTGTAAGGGTAGCTTAGGTAGATATTAATATAATAATTAATAATGCTTATACAGCGCATACTTTTTTGTTCAATATAAAAGGTTTTATCAAGGGGTTTTGTAGGGGTGGCAGCTATAGCTTAGTAATAATATTGAAATTAGCTGTAACACTGCTGCAATAAGTTGTATAAAAAAAGAGGTTGTTGTGTAATGCTTGGTTCTTATAAAGTCTTCTTATTTCACTGCTGTGGTATTCCAGCTTGTGGGGAAGCACACTGCCATCGTTTGGAGACAGTCTAGGTTGTGTTGCCTTCTTATTTCACTGCTATGGTATTCCAGCTTGTGGGGAAGCACACTGCCATCGTTTGGAGACAGTCTTGGTTGTGTTGCCTTCTTATTTCACTGCTATGGTATTCCAGCTTGTGGGGAAGCACACTGCCATCGTTTGGAGACAGTCTTGGTTGTGTTGCCTTCTTATTTCACTGCTATGGTATTCCAGCTTGTGGGGAAGCACACTGCCATCGTTTGGAGACAGTCTTGGTTGTGTTGCCTTCTTATTTCACTGCTATGGTATTCCAGCTTGTGGGGAAGCACACTGCCATCGTTTGGAGACAGTCTTGGTTGTGTTGCCTTCTTATTTCACTGCTATGGTATTCCAGCTTGTGGGGAAGCACACTGCCATCGTTTGGAGACAGTCTAGGTTGTGTTGCCTTCTTATTTCACTGCTATGGTATTCCAGCTTGTGGGGAAGCACACTGCCATCGTTTGGAGACAGTCTAGGTTGTGTTGCCTTCTTATTTCACTGCTATGGTATTCCAGCTTGTGGGGAAGCACACTGCCATCGTTTGGAGACAGTCTTGGTTGTGTTGCCTTCTTATTTCACTGCTATGGTATTCCAGCTTGTGGGGAAGCACACTGCCATCGTTTGGAGACAGTCTTGGTTGTGTTGCCTTCTTATTTCACTGCTATGGTATTCCAGCTTCTGCACTCATTGGATTTCTTTGATGTTTATAAAAACAACACATTCTGGGAAGATGTGGGTTCAAGGGTTTTATTTGTCAACCAAAGCGGGACAAATGCTTGTAGCAGCTTTGGGTGGTTGACCTCTGTGCGGTGCATACATTAAGGTCAGTGTTATTATAGGTATGCACTGGTATATATGCTTTTATTTGCTTTATTCTGACAAAGTAGTGTATGTAAGCTGTGTCTTGCATGTGAGAAAAGTGATTGAGACGAGGAAGAGCCGTTTTAACCCTCTTGTGCCTGACGCTCTGTGCTCTCAATCACCTCTGAAATCCTAACCCAAGGGACGTCACTCCGTACAAAAGGGGGGGTAGCGTCAGAAAAATAATAAACTAAAATATACCCTACCAGATTTTGTGGGGTTTTTTGTTTTGAATGTGTTGCCGAGATGTCTGTCTGATTTGCAAAATGAATTTCAAGATGTTATGGGGATGCATGGCTCCACAAAAAAAAATCAAAATGCCAAAGTGTATTCGCAAACTGCATTCACTAGTCATTCACAGCCTACTTTTGCAGACTGTTGAAGCCTAAGACGACTGAAATGGAAATAACGACTCATCATCCATGATGTAAAAGTCGGGAAAATGCCGATGTCAGTAACATGACTTCAAAAATTCGCATCGATCGAACAAACACAAGCTCGCTGCCGAAATAGGTCAGAATACACTCCTTACTCATCACTTCGCGATCTCATAAGTCCCATCTTTCACAAAAATAGGACTATTCATCGCTTTCCTCAGTCAATGGACGCCATAACTTCGTCATCCATATTGGAAAAATCGCGAAAATGCCGAAGTTGGTCACTAATTTTCAAAAATTCATATCTTTCAAACCAATCGGCCTAGAAGCCATTGCAAGCAACAGGACGGAAGTGTAATCTATAGCGAAAGCGAGGCTGATGCGCTCACGTGACTGCCATGTGATAGAAACAAAATGGAAGCGCCCAAACCGGCCACGTGGAATCCATTCGTTCCTGAACGTTCTAGACGTTTCCGATCCGATTTTTGTTCGAGCGTTCACGACCGTTCACCGCACAAGAGTTAAAACAACCTGGTAGCGTTTATGTTAATGTTTTATTTGTTGATACAATGATTTGATGAAGGATATTTCTCATCATTTACTGTTCCAGATTAAGGAATTAAGTAATTTGTCCATATCAGTCAAACGCAGTTTTATGGGCAATTTTTGTTTTAATCAAGTATAAACTGCTGCAGCATAAACAGTATCGAAGTATGAGTTCCCTGCAATGGAAGGAAACATGGTTTTCTCTAACCAATGTAAGCCTGCAATGGCACGTTTCATTTTGACAACAACATTTATCTGCAGGTTGTATGCAGCGTAATCTGCGTTAAAACAATTGAAGGAAACATGGTTTTCTCTAACCAATGTAAGCCTGCAATGGCACGCTTCATTTTGACAACAACATTTATCTGCAGGTTGTATGCAGCGTAATCTGCGTTAAAACAGTTGAAGGAAACATGGTTTTCTCTAACCAATGTAAGCCTGCAATGGCATGTTTCATTTTGACAACAACATTTATCTGCAGGTTGTATGCAGCGTAATCTGCGTTAAAACAAATGTAACCTAAAACCTTGACAAACCTGTGACCATATTACAGCATCATCTCATGTTTGTGTTGGATTCAAATAAACCATTATCTCTGGTTGAGGCTGAAAAATTATCACTTTTTTGTAATTGTGCTCATACTACCAAATAACTTTTTGCTTTAAATTGTTTAACCACAAATATAAAACATTATTCTTGTAATGGTAAAAACAATGTAAATGTTAGTAGTATCATTACTGATGATGAACAGTAATCTGATCCTTTAAATTGTTTAACCACAAATATAAAACATTATTCTTGTAATGGTAAAAACAATGTAAATGTTAGTAGTATCATTATTGATGATGAACAGTAATCTAATCCTTAAATACCCATATTACAGTTGTTTTACTCACACATTCAGTTTAGTTGGTTTAGATAGTCCACCTTGATATGATGTCTTTCCAGTAGTTTTTACAGAGGTCATAGCTGTCTGTTCCTGTGAAGATCCACATCCACATTGTAATCTACATTTCTCTTCAATATTTGTTTTACTCTACGAACGTTTCAGGCTTGTGATGAGTACACAATTGAACAAAGGTGATGAGTAGTTTTGTCATTAACTTAATATAATTAAAATAGTATGAACCTCAAACTGCTGTGAAAACTTGGGTTTAAGAACAGTTTTACCAAGGTTAGATTTAGTCGGCTCTCACGAAAGGCTATTTGATGCGCCATTGTATGATTTTTAAAAGAAATTTACTATTTTCTTATTCTCGCATTTTGTTCTTGTCAATTTCATTTGATGGACACCGGTATTTATTCAAGAAAACCAAAGAAGAAGATACCAGCAAATGGACGCATGAAATGTGGGAAGGAATTCAAACCATTTTCCACGAGTTGGTTCCTGTCAAAAAGACAAGGAATAGGTTCAGAATAACAGCTTTTTTTTTATTGATTTATTTTAATCCCTTCTTTTATTCCCTTTTCGTGTGTGTTTGAATTTTTGAAAGGTTACTATTTTAAAGAAACAATGTGCGTTAATACCAGGGGTCTTTTTGTTTGCGGTTATCCTACGGGCTGTGCCGCCATTTGTGTTGTGAGGACGAACGGGGCTTGTAGCTTTAATACCAGGGGTCTTTTGTTTGTGTTATCCTACGGGCTGTGCTGGGGCTTGTAGCATCACACAATGCGTTAATACTAGGGATCTTTTGTTTGTGTTATCCTACGGGCTGTGCTGGGGCTTGTAGCATCACACAATGCGTTAATACTAGGGATCTTTTGTTTGTGTTATCCTACGGGCTGTGCTGGGGCTTGTAGCATCACACAATGCGTTAATACTAGGGATCTTTTGTTTGTGTTATCCTACGGGCTGTGCTGGGGCTTGTAGCATCACACAATGCGTTAATACTAGGGATCTTTTGTTTGTGTTATCCTACGGGCTGTGCTGGGGCTTGTAGCATCACACAATGCGTTAATACTAGGGATCTTTTGTTTGTGTTATCCTACGGGCTGTGCTGGGGCTTGTAGCATCACACAATGCGTTAATACTAGGGATCTTTTGTTTGTGGTTATCCTACGGGCTGTGCCGCCATTTGTATTGTGGGGACGAACGGGGCTTGTAGCATCTTTAGATTCATGCAGCTTTCAGATTTTGTGGAATAAGAGTGAGCACACAGTGATAATTTATGCTAATTATATGTCTACCATATGTACTCGGGACCTTGTCTGTTCCCTGATCTCTGTGTCCAGGTCTGTGAAATTGGTTGTCTGTTCCCTGATCTCTGTGTCCAGGTCTGTGAAATTGGTTGTCTGTTCCCTGGTCTCTGTGTCCAGGTCTGTGAAATTGGTTGTCTGTTCCCTGATCTCTGTGTCCAGGTCTGTGAAATTGTTTGTCTGTTCCCTGGTTTCTGTGTCCAGGTCTGTGAAATTGGTTGTCTGTTCCCTGATCTCTGTGTCCAGGTCTGTGAAATTGGTTGTCTGTTCCCTGATCTCTGTGTCCAGGTCTGTGAAATTGGTTGTCTGTTCCCTGGTCTCTGTGTCCATGTCTGTGAAATTGGTTGTCTGTTCTCTGTGTCCATGTCTGTGAAATTGGTTGTCTGTTCCCTGATCTCTGTGTCCAGGTCTGTGAAATTGGTTGTCTGTTCCCTGATCTCTGTGTCCAGGTCTGTGAAATTGGTTGTCTGTTCCCTGGTCTCTGTGTCCAGGTCTGTGAAATTGGTTGTCTGTTCCCTGATCTCTGTTTCCAGGTCTGTGAAATTGGTTGTCTGTTCCCTGTTCTCTGTGTCCAGGTCTGTGAAATTGGTTGTCTGTTCCCTGATCTCTGTGTCCAGGTCTGTGAAACTGGTTGTCTGTTCCCTGATCTCTGTGTCCAGGTCTGTGAAATTGGTTGTCTGTTCCCTGGTCTGTGAAATTGGTTGTCTGTTCCCTGATCTCTGTGTCCAGGTCTGTGAAATTGGTTGTCTGTTCCCTGGTCTCTGTGTCCAGGTCTGTGAAATTGGTTGTCTGTTCTCTGTGTCCAGGTCTGTGAAATTGGTTGTCTGTTCCCTGATCTCTGTGTCCAGGTCTGTGAAATTGGTTGTCTGTTCCCTGGTCTCTGTGTCCAGGTCTGTGAAATTGGTTGTCTGTTCCCTGGTCTGTGAAATTGGTTGTCTGTTCCCTGATCTCTGTGTCCAGGTCTGTGAAATTGGTTGTCTGTTCCCTGGTCTCTGTGTCCAGGTCTGTGAAACTGGTTGTCTGTTCCCTGATCTCTGTGTCCAGGTCTGTGAAACTGGTTGTCTGTTCCCTGGTCTCTGTGTCCAGGTCTGTGAAATTGGTTGTCTGTTCCCTGATCTGTGTCCAGGTCTGTGAAACTGGTTGTCTGTTCCCTGATCTCTGTGTCCAGGTCTGTGAAATTGGTTGTCTGTTCTCTGTGTCCAGGTCTGTGAAATTGGTTGTCTGTTCTCTGTGTCCAGGTCTGTGAAATTGGTTGTCTGTTCTCTGTGTCCAGGTCTGTGAAATTGGTTGTCTGTTCCCTGATCTCTGTGTCCAGGTCTGTGAAATTGGTTGTCTGTTCCCTGGTCTCTGTGTCCAGGTCTGTGAAATTGGTTGTCTGTTCTCTGTGTCCAGGTCTGTGAAATTGGTTGTCTGTTCCCTGATCTCTGTGTCCAGGTCTGTGAAATTGGTTGTCTGTTCCCTGATCTGTGTCCAGGTCTGTGAAATTGGTTGTCTGTTCCCTGATCTCTGTGTCCAGGTCTGTGAAATTGGTTGTCTGTTCCCTGATCTCTGTGTCCAGGTCTGTGAAACTGGTTGTCTGTTCCCTGGTCTCTGTGTCCAGGTCTGTGAAACTGGTTGTCTGTTCCCTGGTCTCTGTGTCCAGGTCTGTGAAACTGGTTGTCTGTTCCCTGGTCTCTGTGTCCAGGTCTGTGAAACTGGTTGTCTGTTCCCTGGTCTCTGTGTCCAGGTCTGTGAAACTGGTTGTTCCCTGGTCTCTGTGTCCAGGTCTGTGAAACTGGTTGTTTTGTTCTTTGTTTTCCTCCTTCTTCAGCAGCAGTGTGTGATGTTCACGTCACAATGTCAGATTGTTATTGATGTGGGCTGTTGCATCATCATCATGTTTTGTTCTTCAGCAGCAGTGTGTGATGTTCACGTCACAATGTCAGATTGTTATTGATGTTGGCTGTTGCATCATCATCATGTTTTGTTCTTCAGCAGCAGTGTGTGATGTTCACGTCACAATGTCAGATTGTTATTGATGTGGGCTGTTGCATCATCATCATGTTTTGTTCTTCAGCAGCAGTGTGTGATGTTCACGTCACAATGTCAGATTGTTATTGATGTTGGCTGTTGCATCATCATCATGTTTTGCTCTTGCTTTAGATTATCCACACTGGTAGCCATGTTTTGTTTTGTATGTGTGCGTTTCTTCTGTTGCTTGTATGAGTTAAGGTATGCTTTGTAGGATGATGTAGCTTAAAGAATGTTTCATGGGACACTTGATTGTATTGAGGGAGAGAGAAAGAAAAAGGAGAGAGAGACAGACAGAGAGAGACAGACAGAGAGAGGCGGCAAAGGAAAGAATGTTTCATGGGACACTTGATTGAATTGAGGGAGAGAGAGACGGACAGACAGAGAGAGCACTGAACAAGTTTTAACGTCACTTGACGGTTTGAAAACGAATGACAATAAAAGGTCCCCCACTTCCCTGTTGAACAAGTTTTGATATCACTTGACGGTTTGAAAACGAATGACAATAAAAGGTCCCCCACTGAACAAGTTTCGACGGTTTGAAAACGAATGACAATAAAAGGTCCCCCACTGCATGTCAGCTGTCTACCCTGCTAGGTAGAACAAGCTGTGTTCACCTCACACACTGCAGTTTGTCAGCTGTCTACCCTGCTAGGTAGAACAAGTTGTGTTCACCTCACACACTGCAGTTTGTCAGCTGTCTACCTGGCTAGGTAGAACAAGTTGTGTTCACCTCACACACTGCAGTTTGTCAGCTGTCTACCCTGCTAGGTAGAACAAGTTGTGTTCACTTCACACACTGCAGTTTGGCAGCTGTCTACCCTGCTAGGTAGAACAAGTTGTGTTCACCTCACACACTGCAGTTTGTCAGCTGTCTACCCTGCTAGGTAGAACAAGCTGTGTTCACTTCACACACTGCAGTTTGGCAGCTGTCTACCCTGCTAGGTGGAAATAAAAATCCATACTTTTTCCAGACCATTTTTGCAACTTTCCCATACCATAGAGGCCAGATGCCCTCACCTCTCAGATGTCTGTGGCCTATAAACCAGATGCACTCACCTCTCAGATGATGTCTGTGGCCTATAAACCAGATGCCCTCACCTCTCAGATGATGTCTGTGGCCTATAAAAGTCCTGCATTGTTATTGCCAGGGCCGAACTAAAAAAACACCAAACAAAACCAACAAACAACGAACTTTTGCCGGGGCCGACTTGCTCTGTTTTGCCGCTTTCTCCAGCTGCTGGTGCTTCTTGCCTTCAGCAAGGCATTTCAGTGCCCCCACACCCATGTTCCGAACATCAAAGTCCTTTGTGCATAGTAAGCACCGCGCTTTGTACTTCGACCCATCAGATGATGGGGCTATCCAATCCTTGAACTCGCTAGGCCTATGTTCCAGCCACGTTTGGCTAAACACGCACTTTAGCGAAGCAAATGACCGCGCTTCCAACAAGAGAAAAGAAAAGCGACTTCCGGCGCATGCATATTCTGTACAAGGGACGTCACTTTGCCGGCCAAGAAAGAAAAGTTTGTCTGCTAGTAACCATGGCGCTCACTCGTCAAGTATGCGTGCCGTGGTAGCGTTGTTATTATCGTGTAAAATCGAAGTGATATTCTCTTTGTCTTCAGTGAGAAAACAAATTGCCTGTCGCTGTGAACTGTGCCAGACTGAAAAATTCAAGACTTTTCCAGACTCAGGCAACCAAAGTTGATAATTCCATGCTTTTCCAGGCCTGGAAACCATTTTTTCCATTTTCCAAGACTTTTCCAGACTTTAAAGACTCGGTACAAACCCTGCTGGACCTGTTTCTTCTGCCTTGAAAACAACCCTAACCCTTCTGCCTTGTGCTCATCAAGCAGCTAGTGAATCAATGTGTGCGTCTCTCTAGTGTGTATGTGCATTAGAGAGAGAGACTGGTGTGTGTAGTATTAGAGAGAGACTGGTGTGTGTCTAGTGTGTATGTGCATTAGAGAGAGAGACTGGTGTGTGTCTAGTGTGTATGTGCATTAGAGAGAGAGACTGGTGTGTGTCTAGTATTAGAGAGAGACTGGTGTGTGTCTAGTGTGTATGTGCATTAGAGAGAGACTGGTGTGTGTCTAGTGTGTATGTGCATTAGAGAGAGACTGGTGTGTGTCTAGTGTGTATGTGCATTAGAGAGAGAGACTGGTGTGTGTCTAGTGTGTATGTGCATTAGAGAGACTGGTGTGTGTCTAGTGTGTATGTGCATTAGAGAGAGACTGGTGTGTGTCTAGTGTGTATGTGCATTAGAGAGAGAGAGACTGGTGTGTGTCTAGTGTGTATGTGCATTAGAGAGACTGGTGTGTGTCTAGTGTGTATGTGCATTAGAGAGAGACTGGTGTGTGTCTAGTGTGTATGTGCATTAGAGAGAGAGACTGGTGTGTGTCTAGTGTGTATGTGCATTAGAGAGAGAGACTGGTGTGTGTCTAGTGTGTATGTGCATTAGAGAGACTGGTGTGTGTCTAGTGTGTATGTGCATTAGAGAGAGAGACTGGTGTGTGTGTGTCTAGTGTGTATGTGCATTAGAGAGACTGGTGTGTGTCTAGTGTGTATGTGCATTAGAGAGAGAGACTGGTGTGTGTGTTTGTGAGAAAGAGTGTGTGGTGTTATGAGTCTGTTAGAGAGAGAGTGTGTGCATGGTGTGGTGTGTGTATTGTGTGTGAGAGAGAGTTGCGATTGCGTGTGAGGGAGTTGTGTTTGTAAGAGAGTGTGTTTGTGTTTGTTATGCGTTTGTGAGAGAGGGTGGTGTGTGTGTGTGTGCATGCTGCAACATTACTGGTTCAGTGTTCATAGCAGGAATTGTAGAAGACAGCAATGCCACTCTGTGCCTACTGTTCTGTTGTGCAGGGAATACATCAATAGCATTATAATACATCAATAGCATTATCATAATACATCAATAGCATTATCATAATACATCAATAGCAATTAGCATTATCATACCATCCACTTCATTGAAGATTTATTTTCTGTGCTTCACTCGCAATTCAGTACTGGCGAAGCAATATGTTTTTACTTCTGTCTGTGTGTAATTGTATTTGTTTGAGGTTTGTTTTTGGCATTGACAACAGTGATGCATCATTCTTACCAGTTGCCTCAGCCTGAACTTGTAAACTGATCATAACGTAGTTTGGATGAAAATGGTTCCTGTTGTGCCAAGAATAATGCTGATTATTTCAGTTCACCCAAACCATTCAATAAGGACATATGTCATGGCTGAAGTGGGATTATCTTTCTCCTTGAATACCCAGTAGCTTGCAAACTGAAGTTCAAACAGTTTATTCTTTAGGTCAGTGTTGGCCCCTTCAGGACATCACTGTAGCTTGCAAACTGAAGTTAAAACAGTTTATTATTTAGGTCAGTGTTGGCCCCTTCAGGACATCACTGTAGCTTGCAAACTGAAGTTCAAACAGTTTATTCTTTAGGTCAGTGTGAGCCCCTTCAGGACATCACTGTAGCTTGCAAACTGAAGTTAAAACAGTTTATTATTTAGGTCAGTGTTGGCCCCTTCAGGACATCACTGTAGCTTGCAAACTGAAGTTAAAACAGTTTATTCTTTAGGTCAGTGTGAGCCCCTTCAGGACATCACTGTAGCTTGCAAACTGAAGTTCAAACAGTTTATTATTTAGGTCAGTGTGAGCCCCTTCAGGACATCACTGTAGCTTGCAAACTGAAGTTCAAACAGTTTATTATTTAGGTCAGTGTGAGCCCCTTCAGGACATCACTGTAGCTTGCAAACTGAAGTTCAAACAGTTTATTATTTAGGTCAGTGTGAGCCCCTTCAGGACATCACTGTAGCTTGCAAACTGAAGTTAAAACAGTTTATTATTTAGGTCAGTGTGAGCCCCTTCAGGACATCACTGTAGCTTGCAAACTGAAGTTAAAACAGTTTATTCTTTAGGTCAGTGTGAGCCCCTTCAGGACATCACTGTAGCTTGCAAACTGAAGTTAAAACAGTTTATTATTTAGGTCAGTGTGAGCCCCTTCAGGACATCACTGTAGCTTGCAAACTGAAGTTCAAACAGTTTATTCTTTAGGTCAGTGTGAGCCCCTTCAGGACATCACTGCCTTAGGAAAACATCATTACTGGCTTGGGGTTGCCAAGAAAAAATTATAACAACTGAAAAGTGCAACAAAGCTAGATTGTTAAGGGGTCACTTGGATATTGTAGGTCAGGTGAACATTCGCTATGTTATTTTGTCTTAAATGTCACAGCTCCTTCGTCTCAAAACGAGACTTGATAGAAGCAGAGGAAACACAAGCGAACGATGGCATGCTTTTTGTTGTTGCAAAATAATAAGCCATCGGCTTGATCGCGTTCAGATTTATGCATGTTTGTGACCAGTAAACTCAGTTTATGATCCAGTTCGATTCTGCACAGTTTTTCTTTGTTTTGTTTTTTTCTTTAATGCTTGCATTACATAAAGTTATTCACGTTTCAAGCAAGAACACATAACACAGTAGACATGTGTCCTTTATTTAGGCTAATCGAATGCATTTCTTGGCATAATGCTGTTGATTTGTAGTTACAAGTTGAACATATTCATGGGGAGAGTGTAACTGTAAGATGTCTTATCGACATTCCTAGATGACATTGGGATTCTGTTCAATTTGTCCTAAGCCACACGTTTGGCGCAGTGCAGATTGTTTACAAAAAAGTAGAACAAAGAATGATAATGTTAAAAGTTGTGAGAAGTTGTTTATGCAGATTTGTCCTCAACCTGAGAAGCAAATGTTTTGGTTGAGGATGAAGATGTGTAAACAAAATTTGATTCAAGTTTTTTGTTTGACAATTGCTGAGTTTAATGTCTTTGACAGACAAGTGATTCTATGTGTATTGGATTACTGTCTGTTTTAGATGGAAACCAGCAAGCTTGTTTATTGCGGTTTGTTGCAAAATGCTTAGGTATTTTGAAAGTACTTTGGTATTTTAAAAGAAGCAAACCCAGCTTACAGGATCACATAGGGTAGGAAAAACAACCCAAACAACGGAAAATTGGTTGCTGGATTGTATTTGTCACTAGATAGAACGATTACATGTAGTGCTTGCAACCAACATTTAAGTAAGATTTTGAAATGTTAGTAGGTTAAATGATAAAAAGGATTGAACCGTTTTTTTGCTTGTGCAAAGAATTCAGAGTTGCACTTAATGCTAGCCGCTATATTTAAGCTGTTGCACTCGTCTTGAAGGCTTAATATCCTATTCTTTCCCCTGAGAGTGATTTTCACTTTGTCATGGTATTTCAGCTTGTAGCATTCGTCTTGAAGGCTTCATGTCCTATTCTTTCCCCTGAGAGTGTAGCACTCTTGATGTCTTATTCTTTCCCCTGAGAGTGTGGCACTCGTCTTGATGTCTTATTATTTCCCCTGAGAGTGTGGCACTCGTCTTGATGTCTTATTCTTTCCCCTGAGAGTGTGGCACTCGTCTTGATGTCTTATTCTTTCCCCTGAGAGTGTGGCACTCATCTTAATGTCCTATTCTTTCCCCTGAGAGTGTAGCACTCTTGATGTCTTATTATTTCCCCTGAGAGTGTAGCACTCGACTTGAAGGCTTAATGTCCTATTCTTTCCCCTGAGAGTGTAGCACTCTTGATGTCTTATTCTTTCCCCTGAGAGTGTAGCACTCGACTTGATGTCTTATTCTTTCCCCTGAGAGTGTGGCACTCGTCTTGATGTCTTATTCTTTCCCCTGAGAGTGTGGCACTCGTCTTGATGTCTTATTCTTTCCCCTGAGAGTGTAGCACTCGTCTTGATGTCCTGAGAGTGTAGCACTCGTCTTGAAGGCTTAATGTCCTATTCTTTCCCCTGAGAGTGTAGCACTCGACTTGATGTTTTATTCTTTCCCCTGAGAGTGTAGCACTCGTCTTGATGTCTTATTCTTTCCCCTGAGAGTGATTTTCTCTTTGTCATGGCGTCCAATGAACATGCACCATGTCCTAAAACTGCACCACTTAGAACTTGCCATCAACTGGCTTCTGACTTTTGTTTCCATAGGAGCTTAGTGCAGTTTAACTTGGCATCAACTGGCTTCTGACTTTTGTTTCCATAGGAGCTTAGTGCAGTTTAACTTGGCATCAACTGGCTTCTGACTTTTGTTTCCATAGGAGCTTAGTGCAGTTTAACTTGGCATCAGCTGGCTTCTGACTTGTTTCCGTAGGAGCTTAGTGCAGTTTAGCTTGGCATCAACTGACTTTTGTTTCCATAGGAGCTTAGTGGTTTAATTTGGCATTAACTGACTTTTGTTTCCATAGGAGCTTAGTGCAGTTTAATTTGGCATCAACTGAGTTTCCATAGGAGCTTCGTGCAGTTTAATTTGGCATGAACTGACTTTTGTTTCCATAGGAGCTTAGTGCAGTTTAATTTGGCATCAACTGACTTTTGTTTCCATAGGAGCTTAGTGTAGTTTAATTTGGCATCAGCTGACTTTTGTTTCCATAGGAGCTTAGTGCAGTTTAGCTTGGCATCAACTGACTTTTGTTTCCATAGGAGCTTAGTGCAGTATAGCTTGGCATCAACTGACTTTTGTTTCCATAGGAACTTCGTGCAGTTTAGCTTGGCATCAACTGACTTTTGTTTCCATAGGAGCTTCGTGCAGTTTAGCTTGGCATCAATTTGTTTCCATAGGAGGTTAGTGCAGTTTAGCTTGGCATCAGCTGACTTTTGTTTCCATAGGAGCTTAGTGTAGTTTAATTTGGCATCAGCTGACTTTTGTTTCCATAGGAGCTTAGTGCAGTTTAGCTTGGCATCAACTGACTTTTGTTTCCATAGGAACTTCGTGCAGTTTAGCTTGGCATCAACTGACTTTTGTTTCCATAGGAACTTCGTGCAGTTTAGCTTGGCATCAACTGACTTTTGTTTCCATAGGAGGTTAGTGCAGTTTAGCTTGGCATCAATTTGTTTCCATAGGAGGTTAGTGCAGTTTAGCTTGGCATCAACTGACTTTTGTTTCCATAGGAGGTTAGTGCAGTTTAGCTTGGCATCAATTTGTTTCCATAGGAGCTTCGTGCAGTTTAATTTGGACATCTATAATTACATGTACTTATTTTCCCCAAGTTTGACTTACGTGGTGAAATATTTAATGGGCAAGTTGATTTGAGGGTTTTAAATCCTTCAGGACATAACCATGAACATTTGAATATTGCATGGCATCTAAGTCAGAATGAAGATCCAGCCTGAAATGGCGTTTAATTATGAACTTGTGAATTGGCATTGACCTTTACTGTTTGGCTTGGCCTTGCACCGTATGACAAACTACCTTTAGTTTGGTCATCCTAATTGGCATTGACCTTTACTGTTTGGCTTGGCCTTGCACCATACATGACACGCTACCTTTAGTTTGGTCATCCTAATTGGCATTGACCTTTACTGTTTGGCTTGCACCATACATGACACGCTACCTTTAGTTTGGTCATCCTAATTGGCATTGACCTTTACTGTTTGGCTTGCACCATACATGACACGCTACCTTTAGTTTGGTCATCCTAATTTGGTGTAACGTCATCACCTTTTTCCACGTTCTGTTCACCAAGTTTTCACTTTTGCACCAAAGGACTGCTGAATAAAAATGAATTTTTCAAAAACGAAAATATTGCACCAATACAAAGTACACTCGAAGTTCAATTTTGGTCCTGTTTTGTGGCTTTGATAATTTTGATAGTCAATGATCTCAAGCAGGTTCAACTTCTTTTTCTTTCATTTGTTGATATAAAAATTTGGATTCAGTTTGTACATAGGATGAAGTGGACAAGCGACATTGCTGCTGGTGATTCACCATGTGCTGATGTGATTATTATGTTGTCATTATTCACCATGTGCTGATGTGATTATTATGTTGTCATTATTCACCATGTGCTGATGTGATTATTATGTTGTCATTATTCACCTCATCTGGAATCCTGAAAGTAGAAAACCTTGTAGTGTGGTGCAAGTCTAATGTTAAATCACCTGGAGGACAGTTGACGGAATTTACTGTAATTAGCAAAATAACAATATGCATGCATGCACACACAGTTATCTTTTGCTTCCTGATTTCTCTAGTATTCAAGTGTTGATGTACAGTTGAAAACTACAGCATTGCTCTTTGACTAATTACAAATGGAAGGATTGTAGTGTGGGGAGTTTCATTACAGGATCACACTGAGAAGAAAGATAAAATCCATTTTTCTGCATTTATTTTTCCATGAGCTTGAGAATATGAAAATACAGCTTGACAATTCATCCCACATTTATGCATATTAATTATTTGGTCTCTAACGACTTTGTACATTTCCTTGCTTTTTATTTGTCTCATTTAGTTTTAGCATTTTTGCTCTGCTTTTTTCTGTCCATGTTCTAGGTCACTATGGCCCATTCACTGTATGCTCTGCTTTTTTCTGTCCATGTTCTAGGTCACTGGCCCATTCACTGTATGCTCTGCTTATTTCTGTCCACATTCTAGGTCACTGTGGCCCATTCACTGTATGCTCTGCTTTTTTCTGTCCCTGTTCTAGGTCACTGGCCCATTCACTGTATGCTCTGCTTATTTCTGTCCACATTCTAGGTCACTGTGGCCCATTCACTGTATGCTCTGCTTTTTTCTGTCCACGTTCTAGGTCATTATTTCTGTCCATGTTCTAGGTCACTATGGCCCATTCACTGTATGCTCTGCTTATTTCTGTCCATGTTCTAGGTCACTATGGCCCATTCACTGTATGCTCTGCTTATTTCTGTCCACATTCTAGGTCACTATGGCCCATTCACTGTATGCTCTGCTTTTTTCTGTCCACGTTCTAGGTCATTATTTCTGTCCATGTTCTAGGTCACTATGGCCCATTCACTGTATGCCGTTTTTTTCTGTCCATGTTCTAGGTCACTGGCCCATTCACTGTATGCTCTGCTTTTTTCTGTCCATGTTCTAGGTCACTGGCCCATTCACTGTATGCTCTGCTTATTTCTGTCCACGTTCTAGGTCACTATGGCCCATTCACTGTATGCTCTGCTTATTTCTGTCCACGTTCTAGGTCACTATGGCCCATTCACTGTATGCTCTGCTTATTTCTGTCCCTGTTCTAGGTCACTATGGCCCATTCACTGTATGCTCTGCTTATTTCTGTCCATGTTCTAGGTCACTATGGCCCATTCACTGTATGCTCTGCTTATTTCAAGTCAAGTGTTCTTTACCAGATCTCGCGTCTTGTTTCTTTTTCTTTTAACCCATTAATGCCCAAGAACTAGAAATAGATGGGAAACAGCGTGTTTAAAAAAAGAAAGAAAAAAGAATGTATAAAGATAGTTATCGGCACCCTCCAGGAGTGCATGGGATGAGAGGGGACATGAACAGTTCCTTTGACCGCACCCTTTCAGGATGAAATGGGCACTGAAGAGGACTGCTCTGTCCAATACAATAGTGCCGAAATGGCCCAATAGAAATGTTTTATAGTATTAGAATTGTGTCCATGACATTTTTAATAAAAATTATTTCATTTTTTGATACACAAACTGACAGTCAAAAATACTGATAAACAGGTTTCGGGAGTGTAAGACTTGTGCCAAATGCACAAAACCTTTTAATGTAAATGTGACCTGTGTTCAGATAGTCAACCAGTTTCCCACAATCAAGTTTGCAAAAATGAAACTCGATTCTCCTCTGTGGCTTCATGAAATGCGATTGAAACAATTAAGTTGCTAATAGACTTGCAACTTATTGTCTTCAAATTGCTATGGTAGAGAGCTGGCCTCTTCAGTGTACTTGAGAAAGGAGCTGTCCTGCCCAAACCATAATTATGGCAGCTGGCACCCAGTTCACAGCAGTAGGGGGCAGTGGAGATCTCTGAACCTTGGCACCCAGTTCACAGCAGTAGGGGGCAGTGGAGATCTCTGAAACTTGGCACCCAGTTCACAGCAGTAGGGGGCAGTGGAGATCTCTGAAACTTGGCACCCAGTTCACAGCAGTAGGGGGCAGTGAAGATCTCTGAAACTTGGCACCCAGTTCACAGCAGTAGGGGGCATTGGAGATCTCTGAAACTTGGCACCCAGTTCACAGCAGTAGGGGGCAGTGGAGGAGATCTCTCAAACTTGGCACCCAGTTCACAGCAGTAGGGGGCAGTGGAGATCTCTCAAACTTGGCACCCAGTTCACAGCAGTAGGGGGCAGTGGAGATCTCTCAAACTTGGCACCCAGTTCACAGCAGTAGGGGGCAGTGGTGATCTCTCAAACTTGGCACCCAGTTCACAGCAGTAGGGGGCAGTGGAGATCTCTCAAACTTGGCACCCAGTTCACAGCAGTAGGGATCTCTCAAACGTGGCACCATTCTCTCAAACTTGGCACCCAGTTCACAGAGCAGTGGAGATCTCTCAAACTTGGCAGACTGGCGTCATGCCACGGGTAGACCTGAGCTGCATATCCTGACACCTGAGATCCAACCTCATAATGGAAATCCAATGGCTCCTGTTAGAAGCAGATATCGTTCCTGTACAGTAGCAACCACGTAACCTGTTATACATGGCTGGGGTGTTGGCAAAGACAAGCCATTAGCACTTCATCGTTCCTGTACAGTAGTAACCACGTAACCTGTTATACATGGCTGGGACTGGGGTGTTGGCAAAGACAAGCCATTAGCACTTCATCGTTCCTGTACAGTAGCAACCACGCAACCTGTTATACATGGCTGGGATGTTGGCAAAGACAAGCCATTAGCACTTCATCGTTCCTGTACAGTAGTAACCACGTAACCTGTTATACATGGCTGGGGTGTTGGCAAAGACAAGCCATTAGCACTTCATCGTTCCTGTACAGTAGCAACCACGTAACCTGTTATACATGGCTGGGGTGTCGGCAAAGACAAGCCATTAGCACTTCATCGTTCCTGTACAGTAGCAACCACGTAACCTGTTATACATGGCTGGGGTGTTGGCAAAGACAAGCCATTAGCACTTCATCGTTCCTGTACAGTAGCAACCACGTAACCTGTTATACATGGCTGGGATGTTGGCAAAGACAAGCCATTAGCATTTCTTACAGCTGAATTGAGCTTGTTCAGCAAAACCAACATTTTGATTATTGCTCTGGACACATTCAATAAACTGACCTGCTTGACACTGATAATTTCTCTGTTGCTAGCACCATCTCACAAGACCAAATGACTCAACTTATTGCAGGGTGTTGCAACAATAATGTGAATCCATTCCACCATCTCACAAGACCAAATGATTCAACTTATTGCAGGGTGTGGTCCTATTGTATTCAACAATAACATGAATCCATTCCACCGCTGCATTGCTCCACAAGGCCAGAATTACCAAAACCATCAGACTATTTTGGCAGTTGAGCAATAATTATCACTCAGCACTCCTAAATACAATTGTATCTGAATAGTTTTGTCTAGCAACGATATCAGCACCACCAAGTTTTGCCCAAAGAGGAATATATGACGAAATTATCGAAAAATAAGCGTTTCGGACTCTCAGGCCACCCTGTCCCACCAAACCATATCCACATAAAATGTGAGCACCAACAGAAAGAACATATTGCACAATATAACTCATGGGATTAGGGTTAGTCTCAGACAAGCTGAAAGACTGCAGTGTCACCCTGTCCCACCAAATCATATCCACATAAAATGTGATTACCAAAACAAAGATCATAGTGCAGTCAATGCAACACATGGGGTTAGCCAAACGCCTCGCAGTGGGTTCAGCATTGACTCCAGAACATGTGTAAATGATAAAACATTTCAATTTGTATCATTACTTTTCTGCAGGCCAGTGATGCACCTGACCGTCCCTCCCAGTGCATGGGCATTAATGGGTTAATTTTTTGGAACTTGTGTTTTTTGCGTTGCTTTTCATTGTTTATTTTGTTTCACGTTTGTAATGCTAACTTGTGTCTGTTTATTGTGTTGCTTTTTTCTTGTTTATTTTGTTTCACGTTTGTAATGCTGCGATTGTGTATAAAGGGAAGGAGAAAGTAATACGGTTGACCGAGTTGAGTTGAGGAGAGGAGTGTGAGTGAAGTGGCAAAGGACAGGACAAGTTGTTTTGAAGGAGAGGAGTGTGAGTGAAGTGGCAAAGGACAGGACAAGTTGTTTTGAAGGAGAGGAGTGAGTGAAGTGGCAAAGGACAGGACAAGTTGTTTTGAAGGAGAGGAGTGTGAGTGAAGTGGCAAAGGACAGGACAAGTTGTTTTGAAGGAGAGGAGTGTGAGTGAAGTGGCAAAGGACAGGACAAGTTGTTTTGAAGGAGTGCGAGTGAAGTGGCAAAGGACAGGACAAGTTGTTTTGGAGGAGTGCGAGTGAAGTGGCAAAGGACAGGACAAGTTGTTTTGGAGGAGTGCGAGTGAAGTGGCAAAGGACAGGACAAGTTGTTTTGAAGGAGAGGAGTGTGAGTGAAGTGGCAAAGGGCAGGACAAGTTGTTTTGAAGGAGAGGAGTGTGAGTGAAGTGGCAAAGGACAGGACAAGTTGTTTTGAAGGAGAGGAGTGAGTGAAGTGGCAAAGGACAGGACAAGTTGTTTTGAAGGAGAGGAGTGAGTGAAGTGGCAAAGGACAGGACAAGTTGTTTTGAAGGAGAGGAGTGTGAGTGAAGTAGCAAAGGACAGGACAAGTTGTTTTGGAGGAGTGCGAGTGAAGTGGCAAAGGACAGGACAAGTTGTTTTGAAGGAGAGGAGTGTGAGTGAAGTGGCAAAGGACAGGACAAGTTGTTTTGAAGGAGAGGAGTGTGAGTGAAGTGGCAAAGGACAGGACAAGTTGTTTTGAAGGAGAGGAGTGTGAGTGAAGTGGCAAAGGACAGGACAAGTTGCTGCATTGATGTTATGGCCGTCAAGTACCTTTTTTCAACTTTGACAATGCTGACTGTGCAGTGAGCAAGATGTACTACAGTAGGTTGTTTAAAACACCTTCACAAATTGTTTAACTCGTAGGTAACAATGCTGACTGTGCAGTGAGCAAGATGTAGGTTGTTTAAAACACCTTCACAAAGTACCTTTTTTCAACTTTGACAATGCTGACTGTGCAGTGAGCAAGATGTACTACAGTAGGTTGTTTAAAACACCTTCACAAATTGTTTAACTCGTAGGTAACAATGCTGACTGTGCAGTGAGCAAGATGTAGGTTGTTTAAAACACCTTCACAAAGTACCTTTTTTCAACTTTGACAATGCTGACTGTGCAGTGAGCAAGATGTACTAGTACTACAGTAGGTTGTTTAAAACACCTTCACAAATTGTTTAACTCGTAGGTAACAATGCTGACTGTGCAGTGAGCAAGATGTAGGTTGTTTAAAACACCTTCACAAAGTACCTTTTTTCAACTTTGACAATGCTGACTGTGCAGTGAGCAAGATGTACTACAGTAGGTTGTTTAAAACACCTTCACAAATTGTTTAACTCGTAGGTAACAATGCTGACTGTGCAGTGAGCAAGATGTAGGTTGTTTAAAACACCTTCACAAAGTACCTTTTTTCAACTTTGACAATGCTGACTATGCAGTGAGCAAGATGTACTACAGTAGGTTGTTTAAAACACCTTCACAAATTGTTTAAATCTTAGGTACAGAAGCCAACCAGTGTTTACTCAGAAATAAGCCTGTTGAAGTTGGATCACATTAATTAAAAAACCAAGCTGTTAGTCTCCGTATAATCTTTGCCCCTGACCCTAATACACCAAGATAACATGGAGTGATTTAGTGTTACCCAGTGAACCTGTGGCCCCAATGCTTTGGGGAAGTTCTTAAGACACACCACACACTGATGCTCTTTAAAATGATGTTTCGTTTACAATTTGGGGGCATTTGTATGGGAGTCAAACCAAGATTTCTTAACAGCTATAAGAGGGAAAACATGTGAAACCCGTGATTTTGACACTAACCTGTGCATGTCACGTGTCACATTCCCTCTTACGCTAGGAAGATTTCTTAAGATTCCTTACAAGCTATAAGAGGGAAAACACGTGAAAAACCGTGATTTTGACATGTGACGTGCAGGCTCTTTAAGTTTACAATATAAACACACATATGGACATGTTCTAGAAAGATCGCCTTTTCTTCACTGTAAATATCCTTGCGTTGAAAATATTGTTTTTCAGCAGATGCGTTGAAAATGTTGTTCAGCAGACTTGGTTTATTGATCAGATTTTGTGCTTTTTGTTATGTGACATAACTGCAATTTGTTTCCGTTATCAAGGGACAGTCAGGAATTCAAGTTATATTTGGGTTGCTACGCAACAGTAATAATGTAAAAATGTACATGTCCCATTCCCAGACATATTTTACGCACTTTTTACCTCGTGTTTTTGCTGGTTACTTTTGTCCTCCGTTGCTTGTTGCGTGTTGGGATTTTTAATTTCATGCGTTGTGTGTTATGCTTTACCCCGTTTTTGTGCTGGTGATGTATGGACATGACCCATGATTCAAAGAAATAAATATTCTATGCAAGATTATTGAAAACTGTGCGCGAGTGATAGAGCTGAATGTTAAATATTCTATGCAAGATTATTGAAAAATGAGTGATCGAGCTGAATGTTAAATATTCTATGCAAGATTATTGAAAACTGTGCGAGTGATCGAGTTGAAGGTGTTGGATAATGGATTCGACCAAAAGTTCAGTATCCAGAACGGTATTGCAGACCTGTCTACCTCAAAATGAAACTAGTATTCCATGAAGTAAATTATACCATTCTGTGACGACAAAAAAAAAAGTTGTTTTTTTACCTTGAAGAAACTGGAGTTGTGAATATTTTTATGCACACAGCCATATTACACCATCACAACATAGAAATAGAATTACAACTTCCAACAAAGTTCAGTAGTGCTTTGGAAATTATTTAAATTCTTATGCCCTTTCGGCTTTGGATGAGACATGTCCCTCGCAGTCCACACGAGCACAACTTAAATTTTCTGATTTGCACTAATTTGGGAGGAAGAAGGGTGAACATATTTATTTTTAATGAGAGAAATTGGAATCAGAGAGAGAGTGTGCGCAGTGCTCTAATCAAAGTCCTTTACAACTGCCGCATTCACTAGCTTTCGCGTTGTGACTCGCTGATTCAGCGATCATATGACGGCTCTAATCATGGATGTAAACGCCCCCTCTGCTGCTGGCAGTCCTAGTGGGAAACAAACTGACAGACAATAACAGCACAGACTAACACAGACAATAACAGCTGTCCTCTCCGCTGCTGGCAGTCCTAGTGGGAAACAGACAATAACAGCTGTCCTCTCCGCTGCTGGCAGTCCTGGTGGGAAACGGACTAACACAGACAATAACAGCTGTCCTCTCCGCTGCTGGCAGTCCTAGTGGGAAACAGACTAACACAGACAATAACAGCTGTCCTCTCCGCTGCTGGCAGTCCTAGTGGGAAACAGACAATAACAGCTGTCCTCTCCACTGCTGGCTGCCCTGGTGGGAAACAGACTGACACAGACAACTCTACACACACACACCACCGCACATTTTCTCAACAGATTTACAACTGATCTAAAAAAATGAACAGTCGCTGACATACTTGTAAATGATAATGTCCAAACCAGCCAACCTATGCAGTCAAACCTGCATTATAAGACCCGCCGTTACAAAACCTCATTTAAGAATGATTTTGTTGGCACGGATGTAATGTATCTTACTATATTATTTATGTATAAAACCAACCTCCGTTTATAAGACCTTCCTGACTTTTAATAGGTCTTAACCCATTAATAGCCATGCACTCCCAAAGCTACAGAAGCAGAGGAAGGGAAACAATAAATTATATTGGTCTGAATCTCTTGAAAAATGAGTTATCTACCTTATCCATCATGATTTTTACATCCGGTGTTTGATTCGAGCGCATGCCAACAAGTTTTGTTGTGTGAAGTGAAAAAAATGGCTTCAGGAACCGCTCCCAGATCGAGGTGAGTGTAATATTTTCTCCAACGCATTTATCACAAAACAAACTGCACAGTTTTAGATAAACATGCTTACAATTATACGTCTTTCACCGTTTTTGCGAATTCTAAAAATCCTAGGTAACTTTTCTTTGCTGAAGTAAGCTACCCAACTGCGCGCTGTCAGCGTGCATGGCTATGAATGGCCCCAGTTATTTTACTGTATGACTGTTGCGGTGGGGAAGGAAAACATGCGAGAAGTCCAAAAAAAATACCAGCTGCTCTGGGTTATACACATACTGGCTGGTTTGGGTTACCTGTTAACTCAAACAATCATGTGTCACCAGCAATTCACAGCATGTTTTACTTCATCATTTAGCAACCCATCTCTCTCTCTCTCTCTCTGATTTTATTGCATCACTATGAGAAAAACCCGTCCCCTCTCATAGCCATGCACGCTTCAAACGCGCGCATGAAAAAACACAGAAACAAATTGAATTTTTCTTTTTCTCTAGAATATTAGTTTCTTGGGTTGCTTTTGCAACAGAAATTCACAAGTTTGTAGGATTTAACACACAAAAATTCTTGGCTATTAATGGGTTAAAATAGAGGTTTGACTGTATGAGCCCTACCACTATGCCTGGTGCACAGACCAACCACTATGCCTGGTGCACAGACCAACCACTATGCCTGGTGCACAGACCTACCACCATGCCTGGTGCACAGACCTACCACTATGCCTGGTGCACAGACCAACCACCATGCCTGGTGCACAGACCTACCACTATGCCTGGTGCACAGACCAACCACCATGCCTGGTGCAGACCAACCACCATGCCTGGTGCACAGATGCCTGGTGCACAGACTAACCACCATGCCGGGTGCACAGACCAACCACCATGCCTGGTGCACAGACCAACCACCATGCCTGGTGCACAGACCAACCACCATGCCTGGTGCACAGACCAACCACCATGCCTGGTGCACAGACCTACCACTATGCCTGGTGCACAGCCCTACCACCATGCCCGGTGCACAGACCAACCACCATGCCTGGTGCACAGACCTACCACCATGCCTGGTGCACAGACCAACCACCATGCCTGGTGCAGACCAACCACCATGCCTGGTGCACAGACCTACCACCATGCCTGGTGCACAGACCTACCACTATGCCTGGTGCACAGACCTACCACTATGCCTGGTGCACAGACCAACCACCATGCCTGGTGCACAGACCTACCACCATGCCTGGTGCACAGACCTACCACCATGCCTGGTGCACAGACCTACCACTATGCCTGGTGCACAGACCTACCACCATGCCTGGTGCACAGACCAACCACCATGCCTGGTGCACAGACCTACCACTATGCCTGGTGCACAGACCTACCACCATGCCCGGTGCACAGACCAACCACCATGCCTGGTGCACAGACCTACCACTATGCCTGGTGCACAGACCTACCACCATGCCCGGTGCACAGACCAACCACCATGCCTGGTGCACAGACCTACCACCATGCCTGGTGCACAGACCTACCACTATGCCTGGTGCACAGCCCTACCACCATGCCCGGTGCACAGACCAACCACCATGCCTGGTGCACAGACCTACCACCATGCCCGGTGCACAGACCTACCACCATGCCTGGTGCACAGACCAACCACCATGCCTGGTGCACAGACCTACCACTATGCCTGGTGCACAGACCTACCCACACACACGCACCACTTCACTTGCAACATCCACAAAACAAGTCCATTTCACTTCATACTGTTTTTTATTGACACCTGAAATGTCCAGTTCTGGCGGATCACACAGTCTCCAGCACCGGGGGTTCGTATCCCTCGGGTCTGTCCAGCTTCTCCCCTGTCTCAGAGAAGGCCGCTTTGGAGGTGGTGGTGGTGCTGCCCCCTCCATCCCCATGGAGCTCCATCAGCTTGCCCACTGCAACAATAGACTATATCATATGAACTGACAATATACATCATGGTCAGTTTCTCCCCTGTCTCAGAGAAGGCCGCTTTGGAGGTGGTGGTGGTGCTGCCCCCTCCATCCCCATGGAGCTCCATCAGCTTGCCCACAGCAACAATAGACTATATCATATGAACTGACAATATACTATATACCGATGTACAAGTAGAGCCAAAGAGGCCTGCCAGGCGTGATATAAAAATAATATACCGATGTACAAGTAGTGCAAAGAGGCCTGCCAGCCGTGAGATATAAAACAATATCCAGAGATATCATTTGCATATATTAACCCATAGGCTTAGTGTAAACGCGCGTGAGAAAAAGGTGTAAGAATACACCGTTGCTATTAGAAACTTGACGTCACAGTTATATATCTCACGGCTTGTACACTCGCACGTGACTATCTGCAGTACTCAAAACCATATTTTCTTTATTTGCATCAAGTGATGCTTAGTAAAACAAAAAGCCCAAACATACTCCTAACCCTGTGCCTTAACCCGATAAATGCAAAAGGTTGTTTTTGATGAACATTTTGCATTGAAATTTTTGGTGTGAATAGTAACTTTTAGTGAAATTGCAAATGATAAAAATAGCGGCCAGCAACCTTAACTCAAGTTAGTGTCACTGCAAATAGCGCCTTCTGAGCAGGACACCAAAAAACGTCATCTTGGTGAACTTACGCAATCACTGAAATTACGTCATCATTGAAAGTTCGTCATTGGCGAAATGACAATAACTATGGCCTGTGATTGCAGTGTAACGAATATGTCATTGTAAAGGCTATTTTTTTTATACAGCAAATTCCAGTAGGTTCATGTTCCGATTAATAATCAGTTTCCTTTCATAATGTATCAATGAGCAAGATCAAAATAGCTCACGACTTTCTAACTTGGAGAATATTATTTGTGGACGAGTGGGATTTTCTTGCTACGGTGAAGTGGTTAGTATTATTTTAGATCTGCATGCATGGCCGTCTCGCTTCTTCGTTGCGTGTTTGATTATCACCTGAAAGAGGTAAAATATCGGTATATATCCGTTATTAGGATTTGCGAGTGTGATATTGCTTTTATCCTATCTCTCGTGACTTGCTGTTTATCACACTCGGTCTCCGACCTCGTGTGATAAACAGCAAGCCACTTGAGATAGGATAAAAGCAATATCACACTCGCAAATCCCAATGACTGATAATCCAGAGATATCAGTTGCATATATTAACCCATAGCATAGCTGCCAACCTTTGAGAAGCAAAATAAGGAATCTGGTGGGGGGTGGGTTCTCCTGACAAGATAACATAGTTTTAAAAAACAAGCTAAATTGCATTTATGAATACTCGAAACACACACACATGACCATGTAACAACAGATAATAGTACCGGTATATTTGTGTCCACCCTTCGTGTGATAAACAGCAAGCCACTTGAGATAGGATAAAAGCAATATCTAACTCCCAAATCCTAATAACTGATATCATATGAACTGACAATATACTATATCATATGAACTGAACATTATACATCATGGTCAGTTTCTCCAGTCTCAGAGAAGGCTGCTTTGGGGGTGGTGGTGGTGCTGCCCCCTCCATCAGCTTACCCACTGCAATAATAGACAATATACTATATCATATGAACTGACTGAACATATACATCATGGTCAGTGACAAGAGATTAAATGCAACACTTCAAAATCTAGCAGCAGACGTGGAAACCATACATTGTGAAGTTTCATTCACACACACTTAAAACCATGTGGCCTTATTCAGCTAGGCGTCTCACCGTCAAACTTGGGCTTCTTGAGGACCTTGACCTTGCGCACGTAGACATCGTGCAGAGGGTAGATACCCTGGGTTGCCTTCTCTATGTCCTTGCCGATCGCGTCGGGGATCCTGAAACAAGATTCATCATCATTGCTTTCTTCATCATCAACAATCATCATGATTCATCATCATCAGTTTAGCCTTCTCTATGTCCTTGCCGATCGCGTCGGGGATCCTGAAACAAGATTCATCATCATTGCTTTCTTCATCATCAACAATCATCATGATTCATCATCATCAGTTTAGCCTTCTCTATGTCCTTGCTGATCGCGTTGGGGATCCTGAAACAAGATTTATCATCATTGCTTTCTTCATCATCAATTATCATCATCATCATCATCAGTTTAGGCTTCTCTATGTCCTGGCCGATCGCGTCGGGGATCCTGAAACAAGATTTATCATTATCATCATTGCTTTCTTCATCATCAACAATCATCATGATTCATCATCATCAGCTTAGGCTTCTCTATGTCCTGGCCGATCGTGTCGGGGATCCTGAAACAAGATTTATCATTATCACCATCATTGCTTTCTTCATAACAATCATCAATTATCATCATCATCAGTTTAGCCTTCTCTATGTCCTGGCCGATCGTGTCGGGGATCCTTAAACAAGATTTATCATTATCACCATCATTGCTTTCTTCATCATCATCAGCTTAGCCTTCTCTATGTCCTGGCCATCGCGTTGGGGATTCTGAAACAAGATTTATCGCCATTTTCATCATCGACATCGTTATCTGTCATCAGTTTGGTTTTCTGTCCTTGCCAATCAGTGATCCTGCAACAAGTTATGATTGCCATCATCATCATCTATCACCACTTTCATCATCGTCATCATCTGTATGGCTTTCTGTCCTTGTCTCCTATTCTTGCCCCTTTTTTTTCTTCTGCCCCGTCTTCTCTTCCTGCCTGAAAACGAAATACAATCGCAAACAACAGCTAATGTGTCCTGCATTGCTCCAATCCTCTCTTCCAAGACAGACAACAGATTGTCCTGGTTCCTTTAGCAGGCTTGGACAGATTGTAAGAATAGCCCTAGCCTAAAATCTCAATCCTTGCGTAATAAAGTTTTCAAGTGTCAATCAGTGATCCTGCAACAAGAGTTATGATTGCCATCATCATCATCTATCACCATTTTCATCATCGTCGTCACTGTGGCCTTCTCTACGTCCTTGCTGACGTACCAGCAGTGTTGGTTCAAGGATTTTAGAAAAGGGAGCCCCAGGACTCTCTTGACTAAAAAGAAGGAGCCCCTTGGCTCCCCTCACCAACAACATTGAGCGGCACAATGAAAGTTCATGCACACACATTTTTTAAACTTTGTTTAAAGTTTTGTTTTCCTTTCATTTTTCATTAAACATTTTTGTTGTTGTTTTTGTTTGTGTGTGTGTGTGTGTTTGTATAAAGCATGGGGGAGAGGGAGGACGAGAGGATGTGTGTCGGTCGGGACAAGGAAGACAAAGGATTGTTAAATAAATTTGAGACGTATAGCGATAAGGCATCTACCCATGAGGAAAGAGGTAATCAACTGGGAGAAAGAAGGGTTTGAAAATAATGGTTAAAAACAGGGGAGAGAGAGACACACACCAAAGAGAGAGAGACAGAGAGAGAGATTAGAATCAGAGTCTAACCGAAGTCCTTACTTTGCAACTGCCGCGTTCAGTAGCTTTTGTGTTGTGACTTTCGCCGATTCAGCGATCATATCACGACTCTAATCGTGAATGTCATTGTCCTCTTCCTTGAAACACAACCAACACTTTCGAAAGACTGTTGCTGGTGTCGTGTCCAGCTCGTTTTGCAAGGCACAGTTCCCATTTGGTCGACACATCACGGATCGCTGCGTAATCAGCCAGAGTCGCTAGTGCCGTTTTTTCTTCTTCCTCTTGTCCTGACTCGTAGCGTTTTTCGATGGTTGTGCAAGCATTCTTAGTTGATAGGCCACGAAACCAAACAAGTTTGCTTTGTTTTCTTTGCTCACAGCGCCTTACATGGCTTACAACAATCTCTGTCAAGCATTCTTCGTTGATAGGCCACAGAACCAAACAGGTTTGCTTTCTTTTCTTTGCTCGCAGCGCCTTACATGGCTTACAACAATCTCTGTCAAGCATTCTTCGTTGATAGGCCACAGAACCAAACAGGTTTGCTTTCTTTTCTTTGCTCGCAGCGCCTTACATGGCTTACAACAATCTCTGTCAAGCATTCTTCGTTGATAGGCCACAGAACCAAACAGGTTTGCTTTCTTTTCTTTGCTCGCAGCGCCTTACATGGCTTACAACAATCTCTGTCAAGCATTCTTCATTGATCGGCCACAGAACCAAACAGGTTTGCTTTCTTTTCTTTGCTCGCAGCGCCTTATAACAATTGCTGTCGAGCATTGAAAAAACTTGGCTGGTAGTAACAGAAATGACAATGCTGACTGATAATTTGTGATTGGACAGAGCCAAAGTCCTCAGCCAATCAAAAGCGTTGGCAGAAAGGATGTTCGGTAACTCAGTATTGAGAAGACTATAAACACAGCAGCCGCGATTCCGAGCTTGTTAAAGTAAAGCGAGTGCGCGCTTGGATTTTTTGTGCCGCACTGTTCGCAATTTTATGCGTCCTAATCAGAATAAATGTGGGAATCCCGTAAGACCGCGCTCTAGAATCAACACTGCACCAGGGTTCCATGGAAACAGAGATCAGCCCAGAATTCCATCTCAAAATGAATTGAGCCATTCCAATTTCCACTCCACAACCTATTGGAACACTTCCCTCAGCAAGTGCTTTTGGAGTTCTATGATTTGGTTGCATGTTTTGGCTTTGTTCTCGTTTAAATGTTTTAGGATGGGTTTCTAACTACATAAAATAGAGCATCACCAGTTTACAGATCATACTGAAATTCTGCGCCAATACGTAACATTAAAGTTTTCACTGTGAAGAATCCATGATCAAGGTGCGTAACTACTCACAGCTTGTTGACGACCTCCTTCATGTCATTGGAGGTGACCTCCCTTGTGATGATCTCCACCATCTTCTTTCGGATGGCCTTCACCTGAAACCAACAACAGAAATTCTTAAGACCCATTTCGATTTTGCTGTAATATTCTTCAGTAATAGTGGATCCTTGAAGAGAACATAATACACAGGCTCCATCAACAGGATTACATAATGCACAATTATGACAATTTTTATTAGGATTGATTCTGTAGATTTCATGGGTGCAACTTTTCCTGGTATACAAGGGTTTTCCTGTTTTTGAATTTTACCAGACACATAAGATCGTGAAGTGAAGTTAGGCTTCACCAGTCTGCAAAAGTAATCAGTGAATGACTAGTGAATGCAATTTGCGAATACACTTTGGCATTTTTACCAGACCTTAATAAGATTCGTGAAGTGAAGTTAGGCTTCACCAGTCTGCCAAAAGTAGAGGCCAGAATGACTAGTGAATCCAGTTTGTGACTACACTTTGGCATTTTACAGACTTACAAATATCGTTAAGTGAAGTTAGGCTTCATCAGGTCCTTTCAAAAGTAGGCAGTGAATGACTTGTGAATGCACGTTTGTGACCTACACTTTGATTTTAACCAGACACATAAGATCGTGAACGGTCGAGTTAGGCTTCAACAGTCTGCAAAAGTAGGTAGTGAATGACTAGTGAATGCAGTTTGTGACTACACTTTGATTTTACCAGACTTATAAGATCGTGAAGTGAAGTTAGGCTTCACCAGTCTGCAAAAGTAGGCGGTGAATACTGAATGACTAGTGAATGCAGTTTTGTGACTACACTTTGAATTTACCATACACATAAGACCTGTGAAGGTGAGTTAGGCTTCAACAGTCTGCAAAAGTAGGCATTGAATGACTAGTGAATGCAGTTTGCGACTACACTTTGAATTTTACCAGACACATAAGATCGTGAAGTGAAGTTAGGCTTCACCAGTCTGCAAAAGTAGACGGAAGGACTATGAATGTGCAGTTTGCGACTACACTTTGAATTTTACCAGACACATAAGATCGTGAAGTGAAGTTAGCTTCACCAGTCTGCAGGCTTCACTAGTGAATGCAGTCTGCCCTTTGAAAAGTAGGTGAGTGAATGACTAGTGAAAAGCAGTTTGTGACTACACTTTGGCATTTTACCAGAACTTATAAGATCGTGAAGTGAAGTTAGGCTTCACCAGTCTGCAAAAGTAGGCAGTGAATGACTAGTGAATGCAGTTTGTGACTACACTTTGAATTTTACCAGACAGCATAAGATCGTGAAGTGAAGTTAGGCTTCACCAGTCTGCAAAAGTAGGCAGTGAATGACTTGTGAATGCAGTTTGCGACTACACTTTGAATTTTACCAGACACATAAGATCGTGAAGTGAAGTTAGGCTTCACCAGTCTGCAAAAGTAGGCAGTGAATGACTAGTGAATGCAGTTTGCGACTACACTTTGATTTTACCAGACTTATAAGATCGTGAAGTGAAGTTAGGCTTCACCAGT
>CM065692.1:1169289-1210763 GCA_017654935.2 Phymorhynchus buccinoides
CATATCCCCAGAATCAACCCAATGCTGGCAAATCCAACACTGGCACACACTGCATTTGCCTCAAAGTACATAGAGGATCGATGCCGGCATGCCAGAATAGGACCGATTGAAGGACTGATGCTGGCCAGCACTTGCCATCATTTGCCATCACGTTGCCAATGTAAGAACGATGCCGGAATGTTTACAGGGAATGTTCACAGATATAGTGATTCTCTTAAAGACAGAAACTGTCCATTTTGTGATCGTCAAGTTGAAGACAAGCATCACTTTTTGTTCATCTGTACACAGTACAAAAACTTACGTGACCATTTTTTTAAAAGATTCTGCAAAAGTACCCATGTATATTTTGTTGAAATCAACAAACCTTCATCATAGATATAATGTGTCTAAATATACATTTCATGCAATTAACATTAGGAGAAAGATGCTGCTTTAGATTTTCCGACCTCATGTTTGGCTGCGCGACTATTTATATGCACAAACAGGCAGAGAACGTAAGAATACCGGTTCTGGCTCAGTATCGGTTTCGGTTTCGGTTTCACTCCTCTATTTATTAAAAAACCCGGCTAAAATCACGCCTTTTTCTTATGTTTTTTAACCCCCCAAAAAGGCGTGATTTAATCGTTTTCTCGTGTGTGTTTTATTCTCGAAAACAGTGCGATTTAGTCGGTTTTACTCTCGAAAACAGCGTGATTTAATTGTTTTTTAATGGAAAAAAATAATAATTCTGGATTGGTTGAGTTACCTCCTTTACCTATAAAAAATGCATGCAAAACATTTAAGCGTACAGCCATAGCCCTGTTCAAAATAAGGCAAAGAGGCTGTGCATAAACAACCCCCTTATTAAGTTGTTGTTTAATATCTTGTTAAGTTATTACTTAGTTATTATTTAAGTTTCTTATTCAAGTTCTTGTTAAGTGAACTTCAAGTTATTAATAAGTTCTTGGTAAGTCGCATCAAGTATTTATTAAGTTCTAACACAAAAACTTGTCAAGTTCATATCAAGTTCTTATTTAAGTTATTGTTAAGTTCTTATCGAGTTACTTACTTAAGTTATTGGTAAGTTTTTATTAAGTTCTAAAACGAGAATTTATTGCATTAAAAATGGATTGCTCTCAGGTTTTAAGCTTTTTGGTGTTTGGTTTTCTTGTTTGTTTGTTGCTTTTTTTGGTTGTACTGTTTGTACTTCTACTTGTGTTTTTAGCTTTGGTTGCATATATTTTTTATATAAATTATAAGCCAGATAGCCAACACCCAGACCACCGCCAACGATAAACAAAACATATTGATTATCTTGTTTTATTTCTTCTTTTTGAACTGGTGGAACTGTATAATCATGTACTACTGTTTTGTTTTCTTCATCGTTTTTAGTTAGTAGGCTATGTTTTTGTTTACGGTTCCACTCTACTAGTCGTTTTCCGGCCTGAACTCGACCAGGATTTTTAGTTACCTGATTCACTTGACTCAAGGGTTGTGGGCTCTGAACTTCCTGATTCTGTACTGCATTCTGCTCTGGATTCTCTGTCACGTTCATTTTTAATAGCAATAAAATCTATATGATTAAAAGTAATTAACCCCATGACAACTGGTGATAAAAGCCCACCAAACCTATAATAAAGATCACAACTAAGAGACTCTAACGATTTAATTAAAACAGGATCTTGACTTAAATCGTACAGTAAATCTTGTGAATCGACGGGAAGAAATTGATTAACTAACTTTGTATACAAGCTTAACACTGTTTGACCTAAACTTTTAACCATTTTAGATCCTAACTGCGCTTCGTATCTGTTGTAGTACTTTTCAATGTCAGCAGAAGACATTTGTTGAATCTGTTCTATACTAAATTCTGTTCCTAAGTATTGTTTTGTTTTTCCACACGCAGCCAGAGAATACAACTTTTCCTTTTTATTCATAACACTTGTTGACACTTCATCAGAAATTACTGCTTCCTGCGCATTTAACAACAGTTCGTCACAATTCATTTTTAGTTGATTTATTATTTTTATTTTAAAAACAAAAATGAGTGCTGAAAAAACTGTTGCTAACCTTGTATATCAATCTGCTCTGATTGGTGGACTTTCTGTTGCGTACACGATGGTTGGTAAGAAACTATTGAAAATGAAAGCAGCTGACCTTGGAAAACTTGACCTAGAGGACTCCGGCAAACTAATCGCTATAATCACTGCTTCAATCGCAACAAAAGACTTTTTAGTTAAACAAGGAATAATTCCAGAAAATATAAATATGTAAAATAAAATGGCTTCACTCGCAATGATGATTGGCGGTGCTGTAGTAAACGCACTTGCTTTTTCAGGTAGTAATTACATGTTTAGTAAGCTAGAAACAAACAAGGAAAGACAAAGACATAATCGAGCAATGGAGCAATTAGTAGCAGCACAAGACGCTTATGAAAAACAAAGACTCGCTCAGTTAGATTTTATTAACAACAAATTAAAACTACAAAACCATGCAGCATACACTTTTAAGAATGTTGACGACGCTATTAAAGAGTATTATTTAGTGACAGGAGAAGAACTATAACAGCTCCCACCTCCGAAATTAAGTGACTTCTACCAACCATCCGAAAAACAAAAACTCCAGGAAATAGCATTTATTGTAGTTGGTATGACTGCTGTTTATTTTATCGCGAAAAACGTGTAGTATTAAAATGAACAACATGTCTAAAATTTATTATTCACCGAAAGGTTATTGGAAAGGTTTAACTGCTATTCAAAAATTAAATCAAGCTGCAGGAGTCGCTGAACAAACAGCAAAAGAATGGCTATCTAAACAAGCTATTTGGCAAATCTATTTACCAGCGCCTAAACGAATTAAAAGACCGCACTTTGTTAACACAACACCAAATGACACTCATCAAATGGATCTTCTATACCTCCCTCATGATTTAATCAGAAGAAAAAGATTTAAATACGTGCTTACAGTTGTTGACATCTCTTCAAGATATAAAGATGCTGAACCATTGACTGATAAAAGTGCTACTTCAGTCTCTGTTGCTTTACAAGAAATCTATAGACGCGGTCCATTAACCTATCCTCGTTTAATTCAAGTTGATGAAGGAAAAGAATTTAAAGGACAATTCAATCAGCTACTGTTAAAACACAAAGTCGTTATTAAAAGGGGTATTCCTGGAAACCATAGATCTCAGGCCTTAGTTGAAAACTTTAACAAACAATTGGCAGAAAGACTTTTTTCTTATCAATACCATAGAGAACTCCTTGATTCAACTAGAAACACTGAATGGGTAAGAAGACTGCCCTCCGTTCTGCGTGTCATGAATAACGAAGAATCTAAGGTCACTGGATTTAAACCAGTAAAAGCAATACAGAAGAAAACAATTGACTTGCCAATTCAACATTCAATTACAAAACAACTAATGCCATTTGGAGTAAAAGTTAGGTTTCTTTATGCACCAGGAGAAGCAGAAGGAGACACTCGCATAAGAGCAACTGATCCAATTTGGAGCATTGATCCGTACGAAATAAAAAGAATAATAGAAATGAATCCTCCCGTGTATTATTTAAGAGAAACTGATACGACAAACCATATGGCACGACCTGCTCCAAAAAGAGCTTTTGTTAAAGAAGAACTGCAGCTAATCCCACTAGGCACAGTTCCTGTAATTTAATTTAAGTAAAACAACTGAGTCTCAAATGGAAGCTCAAAAAGGTCTTATCAAATTTCAATTTGTAATCATGAAAGCAGCAGTAGAAATTGTTGAATCACGGATTTTAACGGATAACGTGGACGATTCAACTATCAATGATCAACTTTATGAAATAGAAGTTAAACTTCATGAAATAGAAGATAAATTACTTAAGCTTAGAACACCTAACAAAACCTATCCAAAATTCTTCGCAATACCTGAGCAAATATTATTGATGAAGATGATGAAAGCTATTTCAATTGTTTGCGTAAACAAGCAAGACTCAATCTTTTAAAAGTTCCAAAAAGATATATAATTTTATTGAAAAGATTAAAAGCTGTATTACAGATTGTAAAGGCGAACACTGATGAACTTTGTCGACCTCTTTGGGAATTTCAAGAAAACTTACAAGAAAGCTTACTTGAACTTATACATTATATTCAAATCAAATGCGATATGACTGACACTGACTTCTTCTATGGTATTTAATCATTGTTTTAAAACTTTCTTCTTCTTTTTTTTGCCCCCGCAAACATAGAAAATCTGTTCTTTAAACCTTTTCAACAAATAATTATTTTTAAATTAATAAAAATAATTTGAGTTAGAAAAATAAACTCAACATGGCAATGACACTTGATGATGAACGCGAACATTTAGACAATGTTTTTAAACAGAATTAGAAGTTATTGATCCAGAAAATGTACTAGAAAGTGTAAAACATGCTATTTCACAAATACCTGAAAAACTGATAATAGAACCACCAGTTAAAGTAATGTTGGCAGTTTACATATAGATTATGAAACAGTTAATAAGGAGCAGTTACAAGTATGGGTCTCTACTAAACAACAAGTTATTCTGACTTATAATGATTTTACAGAAACCTGGGCAGACAATTTAATCACCCAGTTCATCAATGCATCAGAAGAGGCAAAACTGAGAGGATCTGGGTGGTCAGAAGGAGGAGTATTAGAAATCAAATTAAGGGAGAGTAAATATGCTCCCATCGTAGGAAACTCGTTTATTCCTTTACCTAAAGATTTAGTTTTAAAACGAGCAGTACTAAACATTCAGAATACAGATAACCAATGTTTTATGTGGTGCGTTTTAGCTAAACTCCATTATGTCAAAAAGAACGCAGAAAGAGTAATTAACTATCAACCTTACATAAATGAATTAAACTTTGATGGAATCGACTTCCCTGTAAGCCTAAGCGAAGTTGATCAATTTGAAGAACAAAATAAACCAATTTCAATTAACATCTACACATGGTCTGTAGAAGAAAACCTTAAACCAATCCGAGTATCAAAGAACTCTCCCATGATTGGTGATCCAGACGAAAAACATATTGATCTACTCTTAGTAATGGATGGAACAAAAACACACTACACTTTAATCCGAACAATGAGCAGACTTATAAACTATACTTCAAAAGATGAGCATAAACAGGACTTCTGTCGAAGATGTTTTCTGAGAATTCCTAGTATTCATGCTGCAGTTGAACACAGAAAACATTGTAATTCAACTGTTGACTGTGAAACTAAACTTACTACTCTCAAAGAAGGTAGTAAGGTGTCTTTTAGAAACTGGAAGAAACTGCAATTAAATCCATATGTTGTTTATGCTGACTTCGAATCTATCATCGTTCCGTGTCAAGGTCCTGCTCCTAAAAATCTTCCTAAAACAGTATTATTAAACGATCATCAAATCTGTTCATATGCTTTTATTATAGTTAGATCAGATGGGAAACATTCAATGCCAGAACTTTATAGAGGACCTGATGCTGCAAAACGATTCTTACAACGTATGAAATACAAGCGAGATGAGTTGTCTAATCGACTTAATCTATTTGATTTAATTATGACATCAGAAGATTTAAATCAATTTGAGTCAGCTATTGAATGTTGGATTTGTAAAAAAGAATTCGAAGCAACTGATGAAAAAGTAAGAGATCATGATCACATTAGTGGAAAATTCAGAGAAGCAGCACACAACTCCTGTAATTTGCAGTTAAAGTTTGAACCAAAGTCTTGGAAACTGCCTATATTCTTTCACAATCTACGTGGATATGACTCCCATTTAATTCTACAAGCAGTTACTGATGAATTTAGAACCGTCACTTGTATAGCTCAGTCTTCAGAAAAGTACATGACATTTACATTAGGACAATTATCTTTTTATGATTCACTACAACATATGATGGGTTCGTTAGAATCTTTAGGTCAGTCACTATCCAAATGCACTATAACAGAAAAAATACTTTGATCCAGCACTTGTACGAAAAGGAGTATACCCTTACGAGTACATGAACTCCTGGGATAAATTTGACGATTTAGAATTACCACCTAAAGGCGCATTCTACTCTAGTTTGAAAGGAAAAGATATAAGTGACTCTGACTACAACCACGCACATTCAGCGTGGATTAAATTAGACTGCAAAACCATGGGAGACTATCATGACGCCTATTTAATGGCTGACGTTTGTTTGCTTGCGGACGTATTTGAAAATTACAGAAAAACGTGTATGAAACATTACAGTCTAGACCCTGCTCATTATATCTCTGCTCCTGGAATGAGTTGGGATGCATTCTTAAGCTTTACTAAAATACAGATTGACTTACTCTCCGACCTACCAACTCTCCAGATGATTGAAAACGGACTACGTGGAGGAATTAGCATGGCTTCACACAGTTATTGTAAGGCCAACAACAAGTACTTAGACGACTACGATCCTACTAAACCATCAAATTATATTATGTATTTAGATGCAAACAATCTCTATGGTTGGGCGATGTGTCAGTCACTTCCATTACGTAACTTTAAAATGTTTACAGCTCCTTTTAATTTTAACATCACGGAGTTTTTACAATGGCTTTTGAAATTACCAGATTCTTATAAAACAGGATTTATTTTAGAAGTCGACTTAGATTATCCGGATGAACTCCATGACCTACACAATGACTACCCGTTAGCAGCAGAAAGACTTCAGGTGGGATCAGAGCTACCAAAACTTGTGCCTAATCTGCATAACAAACAAAAATACGTCTGTCATTATAGACTCCTACAATTCTATTTACGTCACGGATTAAAACTAACAGCAGTTCATAGAATCATTTCGTTTAAACAAGAGAAATTCATGGAGCCGTATATTTTAAAAAAAACTAATCTTAGAATTCAGTCAACCGATTCATCAGAGAAAGACTTCTTCAAGTTAATGAATAACAGCTGTTTTGGAAAGACAATGGAAAACCCGCACAAACGTAAAGACGTTAGATTAGTTACCCAAGAAAACAAAGCAATCAAACTAACTTCAAAACCCAATTATCAAGACTTCAAAAAGTTCCATGACAACCTTTACGGAATAATGATGAAGAAAATTAATGTGAAGCTAGACAAACCAGTCTTCATTGGGTTTGCTGTTCTTGAATTGTCCAAGTTATTGATGCTAGAATTTTTATACGACTACTTTAAACCATTGTATCCAGAATCTAAAGTATTGTACACAGACACGGATTCATTTATTCTAGACATTCCGACTGAAGACTTTTACAAAGATTTAGAAACAGATTTAACGAAAGGTTCAGAGTCCTGGTATGATACATCTGACTACTCAAAATCTCCATTACATTCAACTGTAAATAAAAAGGTGATTGGAAAAATGAAGGATGAACTGAATGGAACTATAATCAAAGAGTGCGTTGGACTGAGAGCAAAGATGTATTCAATTGCCAGTCAAACTAGTGTTATTAAAAAAGCAAAAGGAATCAGTAGACCTGTTGTTCAAATGGTCATGACACACGATAACTATTTAAAAGCACTGTTTGATAACAAGACGTTTTATCATGACAACATAAAAATACAATCTAAGCTACACGAGATAAACACAACAGTTGTAAATAAAAAATCACTTGACTCAAACAATACAAAGCGTGTGTTTAAATCACCTGAGTTTTCCTTTGCAGTTGGACACTGGAGAACTAAGCGTCATAGTCAGCAGACTTTCGAAACTTGTAATCATATTGAATTGAATAAACACCCTTTAGAGTTCTTATTGTTATTTCCCTAGAACAGATTTTAATGTGTCGGGGTGTTTTTTTCCGCATTCTTTTTTTATCGCTTCTATGTCTTGCGGTTGTGAAAAAGTCGTTCTTGATTTTTTCTGAAGTTCAAACTTTTGCATTTTGTAGTCGTTGTAGTCTGCTTGCAATCTATTGAACTCCTCATCCGAAATTTGAGAATCTTGCAAAGCTTTACTGATTATTAATCGAAATGAACTAAGTTTTGCCATTATTAATTGAACCATGGCTGTATGCTTTTGAAGTTTTATTTTTATTTTGTTGTTGAAGCAGACGTACTGATTGAAAACAACCCGAGAGTTAATGACACACAACCTAGAGGCAAAGCTATGGGTGATCCGACCCCTGTCGCTAACAACCCTACAGAGCTTCCTGCTGTTAAAGTACCTAGAGTTCCAAATCCAGTATTTAAGTATGTTGTTGAATTAAACAAACAAGAGTACCTTCGTTTGGTTCTGTTATAAGCTATCCACAAAAAGTTAAGGATCACTTGCAAACTAATTCATAACTTTCCAAATAAGAAAGCCAATGCGTTGAATTTTGGCCAACATTTAATTCAATGCTTTAGTGATAACGATACACAATTGCCTTCAATTTCGAGCAATCGTTTGGTCTGTACATTTGATCAAAGTGGGTACGTATCGAAATTTGATTTCCCAAAGTCATTGAAATCACAAGACAGGGCATTCTGATGCTCCCAAAAGTTCAGTAATGCGTGTATCCGCCATGGCTGTTCTGGCACTCGACGCAGCGAGTCCTCATGGAGTTGACCAGGGTGGTGAAGATCCTCTGTGGAAGCGCCTGCCACTCAGCCTGCAGCATCTGGTAGAGGTGCTGGGCATCCCTGGGAGGGGGGTGGTTGCTCCTCACTTTGCGATCCAGCTCATCCCAGAGGTTCTCAATCGGGTTGAGGTCGGGACTGCATGCTGGCCACTCCATTCTGTTGACTCCAGACTGCTGCAGGAAGTCGTTGACCACCCTTGCCCTGTGGGGGCGAGCGTTGTCATCCTGGTAGACAGCCGGCGGTCCCATCTGCTGCAGTGTAGGCACAGCCAGCGGTCGAAGGATCTCATCCCGGTATCGGAGGCCAGTCAGGTTACCCTGTACATGATACAAGGGTGTTCTGTGGTGAAGGCTGAAGGCCCCCCAGACCATTACAGAACCTCCACCAAAGGCCACCTTTTCTTGGACAGTGGCGTCAATAAAGCGTTCCCCTGGGCGCCTCCAGACCCTCAGTCGGCCGTCGTTGTGGTTCAGGGTGAAGCGTGATTCATCACTGAACAGGACCTGGGACCATTGCTGACGTGTCCACCTCACGTGACGTCTGCAGAAGGCGCGGCGTGCTGCCCTATGGGCTGGAGTTAAGCGTGGCCGTACAGCTGGGCGACGAGAACGGAGGTTAAACCCATGAAGGCGGTTCCGTATGGTCTGCTGGCTGATGTTGATGTTAGTAGCCACCCTCAGCTGCCTTCGAATGATGCTGGAAGAGGCTGTTCTTGTCTGCAGGGCTTGTCGTTCAATGAGACGATCTTCACGTGGAGTTGTCTTCTTCGGTCGACCAGATCTGCGTCTTTCATGGACCCTCCCAGTGGCTGTGAAGCGTTGAATCAGTCTGACAATGACCGAGATGGACACCTGAAGTCGCCTGGCCACTTCTCGCTTGGGAACACCATCTTGGAACCATGCAACAGCTCGTCCCCTATCCAACTCGCTCAATTTTCGTCGTGGAGGCATTGTCAAATCAGGCCTAATACTGGTGGTATGTCTTCTTATAAAGCCAAGCAAGAGACAGCATCTCACACATAAACAGCAGTGCTTGCACGTGCATAATGGTTTTTCCATCTGGCTTGTGCAATGTGTTCATGCAGAACGATCCAAAACAAGGTCCTTTTTCGCAAGTTTCCGCTTTTTCTTTTGCTGCCAAGCTCAGTAATAGAGAATCACGTGCAATGTTTCCACTAACACAACATCGCCCACTTACAGCTGAACAAGAATTCATAACAATTTGGCTTGACTGAGAAAAAAATAACAGGAGCGAACGGAGTTTATTGCGCACCTGTTTTCTCATAGTGATCCTTAACTTTTTGTGAGTAGTGTAGTTAGTGAGGTCTTTTTCCAATTATTTTTGTATTTCTGTAATGGTAGACAATCTGAACTTTCTGATTTCAGGATCATCACCACCCTCAGTCTTTTCTTTGTCAGTATTTTCTTTCGGTATTTTTGGATATACTTTAACGGACATCTTTTTATATTTTTTTTTTTTTTAACATTTCATTTGCACTTGTTATCATTTTAAGAAGATCATCAGACAAAATGCTTTCAGTGTAATAAAACCCAATGAGATCTAAATTAGTAACATTAATGAACGTTAATTCTTTGAGATTGTTTGGATCAACACTCAATATAACTTTATCGCTGGTCGACACTGCCTTAATTTCTTCACCGCGGTTTTCAATAACGATAGTACATCTCACTGATTCAACATCCAAGTTTTGCCAATAAATAAGAATCCCTTTCATTAGGTTGTCGCTAACACCAACAGGCAGGGAATCAGGGTTGTCTGCTCTAACAGAAAGTTCAAATATCATAGTAAATTCGTCTGCTAAAACCATTTTAGGAATGAACTCTAATTGCGTAGCTGCGTCTTTTGTCACTGTCTTTTTTCTGTGTATTAAATACTGCCTCTTTTTTATAAGGTTTGATTGCTATTTCTCTTCTGCTGTTGTTTTGTGGAATCAGACTGACATGTAACGGCCCCGAGTTAAATGATTTGCGAAAGTGTTTGTCATTATCAAAGAATGTAAATGGGCTTAAAAATTCAAACTTAATTTCCCAATCAACGAATGGAATTAAATGCCATTTGTTATCCCTTTTCTTAACAACTTTATATTCAAACTGGCCAACATTGTCAGCTACAACATTGCGCAGTTGCTCTAGTTTAGGAACCTTTTTATCACTTACTTCTGCACGTTTATAATAGCCGTTGTTTGTGTACTCAAAACCATACAGCGCCCCTATCTCTCCGTTTAAATCAAAGTCTTCTGTGTCCTCTAGAGTGTTTTTGGCGTAAAGACTTTTTGGCGTGTTACACCGGCATCAATGTCATACAATTCTTCTCCACACAAACTGTCACTAATCATACTGTTATCTTAACCTAAATCAGGGAAATCGAAGTTTCTGGTATTTGCATTAAAATCACCAGCTAAAAGAACGGCACATTTATATTTACATTGATAATTGATGACTGATCAACAGTTTCAATTTCATCAAACAAGTCAACACTATATAAGTGGGCCATTCGTGAGGTATTATGCCTCCGGAATCTGTATAATTTCAAATACCCCAAATGGTCTTTTGACCCAGAAGGTGTAAAACCTCTCTCTCTCTCTCTCTCTCTCTCTCTCTCTCTCTCTCTCTCTCTCTCTCGGTATTATGCCGTACCAACAAGCAAACCATTGTCATAACCAGCGACGTTAGCAGAAATCAGAAACCAAACAGAGTTGTTGTTTACACAAGTTTGGTTTTATACTAATGGACTGAAACAGACTGCAACGTCACTGGAACATACAACAAATCAGATCAGATCAGATCAGATCTTCAGGGCAGCCAGGCCTCGCGGCCTCTTGATGTGCCCTATCTTTTGATTGTTTGTTATTGTGGTTTTGTTCATCAATCAGATTGGCATAGCTGGCGCTTTTTGAACTATCATTGTCGTCTTAATCATAATACTGTATTTAAAAACATTAATTTGGGGGTCACTATCTAGGAGGTTTTTGAAATGGTTAGTGTTGGAAGGAAGCTTAGTTTGTGCAGGGATATTGTTCCAGTGCTGGGTGACTATTAGAAAAGAAGTTTTTCCTCATATTAGTTCTACTGTATTGGGTTCGTATTTTTAAATCACTGTTACGGGTTCTCAAATCGTTAGACAATTGAAACAAATGCTTGTTAGTTTTGTTAGGGTTATTCAAAATTTTATATACATTTATCAAATATCCCATTAATCTTCTAAATTTTAAGGATGGTAAACTTAACTTATGAAGTCTGTCCCCGTATTCCAATTTTTTTATAATTGATTTGATTAATTTGGTTGCTTGCCTTTGTACCCTTTCAATTTGTGTAGATTGTCTTTTAAGAAAAGGGTTCCAAATTAGATTTCCATCCTCAAGATGAGGTCTTACTAAACTTTTATATAGGTTCAAAAAAACTTCTGCTGTATTTAATTCCATAAAACTTCTTTTAATTAAACCCAATAATCTATTGGCCTTGTTTACTGCTGTTGTAATGTGTTTATCAAATTTGAGTTTAGAATCAAATATGACTCCTAAGTCTTTTTCATCTGAACAGGTTTCCAAAACATGTTTAGCTGAACCGTGGGAAATTTCATAAGTTTCATTTTGATTGTCATAGCCCACATGCATGACTTTGCACTTTCCTGCATTAAAATAGAGATTCCACTTTTCTGACCATTCTATAAGTTTATCTATGTCATTTTGTATTATGTCTGAATGTTTAGAACAGTTGTAAAGTTTGGTATCGTCTGCGAATATCTTACAGACACTTTGTATTTCCCCCGGGAGATCATTGATAAAAATTGTAAAAAGTATTGGCCCCAGGATACTACCCTGGGGAATGCCACTTAAAACGTCAATGTTAGATGATAGTTTTGCCCCAACCCGCACCTTTTGTGATCTGTCTTTTAGGAAATGTCTTACCCACCTTAGTATGTTCCCAGTTATGCCATATGCCTGTAGTTTTAGAAGTCTTTCGTGCGGCACAGAAAAACAACTACACGACAAGTGCAAAGTGACGTTATTTTATTCACAAGAGACAAAACAAAACTACTGGATATTTCGGCGAATGCGCCTTTATCAACACAGACAAACCTCCCCCTCCCCACCCCTTACACACAACTGACCCTTGTTTCCAACTTCTACCATCTATTATTGCGTACTCACTGTCCCCAACCTCTCTCACTTCAATTTTTTTTCTTGATTTGCGTTCACAGCCTTGCTCTTTGGTTTCAACTTTGTTGCATCATTTACGCGTTGGACTGTAGAGGGGAAGTATTGTTTTTATTTTGATCTTGATGTTTTTTTGCTCCTTCTGTTTCCCCCTTTTTTACTCCTTTTGCTATATTTGCTGTTTGCTGTTTAATTGTTTGTCTGTGTTGATAAAGGCGCATTCGCCGAAATATCCAGTAGTTTTGTTTTAGTGTCTCTTGTGAATAAAATAACGTCACTTTGCACTTGTCGTGTAGTTGTTTGTTTGTTGTTTATATTAATTGATCAACTAATGAGTTTCTGGCACACAGTCACACACAACGTACATAACATTACTGAGCTTACGATTTAACGCTTACAACATAATTGTGCATTGCACTTCTTCTTCTCCTTCTTCTTCTTTTTCTTCTTCTCCAACTTCATCACGTTGAAGCTAGGTTCTTCTTAATTCTTTCTTTAAACATCCTCCTTCAGCTTGCTGAAGATTCTGATGTGTATAAAACTGGGGGACTTTCCAGTCTGGCAGCTTACGTCACGGTACGGTAGGAGGGGGGGGGGGGGGGGGTGTCTGCTGCACTTTAGGGGGGGTACTAGTACGAAAAAGAGAGATAAGAACAGCAAAAGATTGTGTACACAGTGAAATGATAACATATGGGAAAAAATAAATGATCCCAAGATAGTCAGGAAAGAGATTCAAAATTGAAGGAAGTTAGTTAGATATTTGAAGATTTGATTGTGAAAAAGGGGGGGTGGGGGGGGGGGGGGGGGGGGGGGGGGCCTGTGATAGAGAGGAAAGACGAGTTAAAAGTCATGCACAACCGTTAAATGCCCCCAGTCTAGCCAGAGAGACACCCTGACCCCACATGATGCAGTAGAGTGTGTCATGCACGACCGTTAAGTCTCCCCCCCCCCCCCCCCCCGATAATCCGGGGAAACTCGGGCCCCACATGATGCATGCACAGGAGTATTTGTATTTAGGGGACATGCATGACTGTAAGGCCGCACATGTTGCATGGAAAAAGGGGGGGGGGGGGGGGGGAAGCATCTGTTTTTAGGTGTGGGAATGTAGGTTGGGGGTGGGGAGGGGAGGGCAGAGGAATGGTTGTTTAGTAGAGATGCTTTTGGAGGCCCCTCTTGAAGGCCCCACTTTTTAATTTGGAGAAAACAGTTGATTTAGAAAAGAAAAAAACCCAAGGTCAGGTCAGGTCAGGTTATTAGGGCAGCTAGGGCTCACGGCATCTTGATGTGCCCTTTCTTTTCATTGTTCAAAGCAGCTCAAACAAATAAAAGTATTAAACCAAAAGTTTGTAAATATTTTTATCATAACTTTTGGCCGAGTGTTTGGTAATATAGATAAAGACACATTCTGTGTTTTTCATGCAGTTATGACAGGCATGAATATTGAGCTTAATTTTGATTTATGGACTTTCCAGACTTTTCCGCAGCCTTTCCAGTCTGGACTTACTTCCCTTTTGTTTCCCATATACCTCTGTTTCTGCCCTGCTACTTCCTTTTCCTGCTAAAACAAGTGCACCATGGCGGTCGGCAAGAATAAGAGACTAACCAAAGGTGGTAAAAAAGGAGCAAAGAAGAAGGTGTAAGTTGCAATATATATTATTTACTTAACTTTGCACATGTTTTAGATTATAATAAAGAACATATTTGGTGCAGATGGCATGCGGTCTGAACATAATGTTCGGATGTGTAAAGCTTTGTGTCTTGATCAAGTTCTTTCCAATCGAGGTTAGACTCTTTTTACACCCTCATTGAAGTGGAAAAAACCCACTGGATATTTAGGATATGACTGACAGGGCTAGATTTATGTTTTTAAAAATGTCGAAGAACTCGACATGTATCATGATGTATACCTACAAAACTACATGCATGACGATGTGAAATTCGGAACTGATGTACCATCATCAAGGCATGGAACAACCGTAGGGTGGTTATAAAAAATATAAAAAATATTTACTTTTTTGTCAAATCCGATTGAAGAGCCCGACAAGACCTTTAAAATGATACCCAAATTATCAAAATCGGTCGAAAATTGAGAAAGTTATGTTTTAAAATGATAGCTTTTTTTACATGAGCTATATAAGAAAATTTTGATCAAGGTTTAGCGAGGACCAACCACAAGAGTTATGTCCCTTGGAATAGGAAAGAGTTATCCTTAGTTTCGTCAGAGAAATTGGGCGCTCTACCTATCATTTTCCTGCTAACATTGAGAGCTTACTGACGACCCGGGTGGTAAAAAAGTGACCAATGAAGATCGAGGACACATCAAATTGTCGGAGATTCATAAAATTAGTGAGGCCTGATGCAGGTGCCATTTTGTCTTGAATGTTTAGTTCGTCAGTTTTGTTTTTTTCTAATTTATGAATAAGTCTCCCAGTCAAGATACTGTTTTTAGTACAGTTTAGGTTGAATTTAATGATTTTAACCTTAAAACATTCAAACAAATTGAGCAGGTCATGTAGAAAATTGTTCATTTTGGTAAATAGACAAAACAAATTGACCTATCTGACCCCATAATTTTGCGCTTAAAAGACGTCTTTCGCGCACTTCCGGTAAACGTGTTTACTGAAACTTCTGGACAAAATCATGAGCCAGACAGGTTTTTATCGATTTGTATTAGTTTTCTTTAGATTTATATTGACTCTGTACCATTTACAAAACATTGTTCATGGCTCTTGAACGTTTTTATTGCGCTATACTGGTCAAATCATCAAGGGAATCATGGCGCAAAATATTAACATAACTGGCGGGAGTGGCCCTGGGCCTGTCCCACAGTCCTGCTCTGTGTTGTTTTTGATTTTATGAGGCCCTGTACAGTTTTGAGTTTAGGGATACACAAGTAAAGAGTTTAAGAGATGTTCGTGAAACACACATCTACTTATTATGTTGTTCAAGTGGGCTTTTTGTTTGTTTGTTTGCTTGCAATGTCAATGGCTTTTTATTTGTGTGTGTGTGTATCACTGTATGTCACTGTGTGTGTGTGTGTATCACTATCACTGTATGTGTGTACAGGACAAATAGATCTATGCAGTTGGAAAGGCTATTTATTAACTAACAACTCTCAAAAGGCAGTCTTCAAGTGGTGAAGACAAATGTTTTTTCCCCTTATTATCTCCCTTGACAGTATTTTAATGAACATTTTGAAGTAAAATTGTTTTATTTTTTAAGTAACATAGCTGATTGAAATAAAAAGTTAATTAGTTCAAAGAATAGGTTAAGTCACACATTGCTCCAAATTTGCATGGATCATTTTGCATTTGTTGTTGTCTGCCCGCGGGTTGACGTGTTTTTTTAAAAAACAGTAAAAGAACGTCCTTATTGATTTTTTTCAAAAGGTCATAAAAAATGCAAGAATGACTAAAATCAAAATTAAACTTTTTTTTTCACTTTCCACAAATTATTGGTTGATGCTACAAGGTTACCGGCCCTTACCGTATCAATGTTTGGATGAATAAAACAGCCATAACTTTTTTACCAATAAACAAAACATTGGTACCAAAATAAAGCTTATTCAAAGGGGCAACATCAACCCCAAACATTAGATAGGGTGGTTATAAAATTTTAAAAAAATATTTACTTTTTGTCAAATCCTAATGAAATTTATGTCATTGGAAAGAGCCCGACAAGACCTTTAAAATGATACCCAAATTATCAAAATCGGTCGAAAATTGAGAAAGTTACGACGTTTTAAAATGTTAGCTTTTTTTACATGAGCTGTATGTGTGTACAGGACAAATAGATCTATGCAGTTGGAAAGGCTATTTATTAACTAACAACTCTCAAAAGGCAGTCTTCAAGTGGTGTACTGGTGAAGACAAATGTTTTTTCCCCTTATTATCTCCCTTGACAGAATATTTTAATGAACATTTTGAAGTAAAAAATTTTTTATTTTTTAAGTAACATAGCTGATTGAAATAAAAAGTTAATTAATTGTAACACATTGCTCCAAATTTGCATGATCGATTTTGCATTTGTTTTTGTCTGCCCGCGGGTTGACGTGTTTTTTTAAAAAACAGTAAAAGAACGCTTATTATCAAAAGGTCATAAAAAATGCAAGAATGACTCTAAAATAATAAGAAAAAGTTGATCAAGATTACCGGCCCTTACCGTATCAAGGTTTGGATGAATAAAACAGCCATAACTTTTTCTTTTTTTTACCAATAAACAAAACATTGGTACCAAAATAAAGCTTATTCAAAGGGGCAACATCAACCCCAAACATTAGACAGATTAGGCCTAAGCTTTTTGTGCGACTCACAAGATCGCAACATCAACATGCGCGTGACAGAAAACATGTCCGACAGTCTTCGACGTAACACCTCCCGACTTGTGGAGACCTTGAGCAGCATTGAGATTTATTCTAGATGCACCAAATTTGGTGTACTTGTAGAAAAATAATTAAATGTAACTGCGCATTTGTTTTAAAGAATTATATAATTACCGTTCAGAAATGATAAACGAATGAATTGGACCCAAATATTGGATCGCTTGTCTCTCGCGATCGGCCGTCTTAGCGTAAAAAAAGATCGTTCCCGAATGACCGAGTAGGTGTCTGCTTCCCGAAAGAAAGAAACTCGGATGGTCAGCGCCAAGAATAACCACCAATAAAAACAAGCAAAGGAAGTGACCGTTTGGCACATAGCCAAAATCGCGGTTCGGATTTTCAACGAGAAAAATCGCTGCGGCTTGACCTAATTCCGTCGTTCCTACATTAGACAGATTAGGCCTAAGCTTTTTGTGCGACTCACAAGATCGCAACATCAACGTGAGCATGACGGAAAACATGTCGGACAGGCTTCAACGTAACACCTCCCGACTTGTGGAGACCTTGAGCAGCATTGCGATTTATTGTAGATGCACCAAATTTGGTGTACTTGTAGAAAAATAATTAAATGTAACTAAGCATTTGTTTAAAAAAATTATGTAGTTACCGTTCAGAAATGATAAACGAATGAATTAGCCAAATATTGGATCGCTTGTCTATCGCGATCGGCCGTCTTCGCGTTAAAAAAAGATCGTTCCCGAATGACCGAGTAGGTGTCTGCTTCCCGAAAGAAAGAAACTCGGATGGTCATTGCCAAGAATAACCACCAATAAAAACAAGCAAAGGAAGTGACCGTTTGGCACATGGCCAAAATCGCGGTTCGGATTTTCAACTAGAAAAATCGCTGCGGCTTGACCTAATTCCGTCGTCCTACCATGGGCATGGCCCAGATCTACTGCCGCACTCGATACAGGCAAGCAAGTTTCCTGCCACGTACCATCAAGGCATGATAGTGGTTGTTTAAAGAAAGAAGAAGAGGCATGGAATGTCGCATGAAAAAAGGTAGCTCGTAAAAATAAGTAGCTCGCTACCTATGACAGTGTGTTTGCGACATTGAGCATGAACCACAAATTTCACTTTTTTCTAGGGTTAGGTAAATGGTTAAAGTACAGAAAAAGTGAAATTTGTGGTTGTCGCAAATACAGACTCATAGTAGCGAGCTACTTATTTTTACGAGCTACCTTTTTTCATGCGACATGGAACACTATTCCCGAACAGGCTGTTGAGGCGGGGACCTTGGGCACTTTCGTGTCCTGGATCTCCAAATCGCAATAACTACACTCCCTTCTCTTTTTAGTTTTTCTTTAGTTCGTTTTAATTTATTTTAGTTCATTTTCCTTTAGGTAAAGGTCAAGATGTGCCGTGCCACCCCCCCTACATTTCTCGGTTAATTGTATTTTTCCGTTTTTGCCTTTCTTACCATACATAAAGCTATTTTAGGAACCTTTTTGGAATACTAACCCTAGCCCTAACCCTACCCCTACCCCCCCCCCCCCCTATCAGGCATGGGAATTGTCAGTCTTTTGGTTGATTTCAGCTTTTTTGATGGTCCTCTTCAGTCTTTTTTTTCAAGTTTCAGCTTTTTTGTTGGCCCAAGAGGACATGAGAAAAAAAAGAAGCCCAATGAGTAACACTTGGTTATAAATGAATGCAAAATGAACTAAATATATCAGTCTTATCTCTAATACTGTTTTAAGGCTTAGATAACAGACGAAGCTTCATTTTCTGGGGGCTGTATCCCAACACACGGTTTTAATTTTCAGTTGTTTTTTTCCTTGTTCCTATGCCTGCTTCCAGACCCCAATTTTCAGTCTTTTTTATCTTCTCTAATTCCCATGCCTGCCTATAAGACGGGAAAACGCAACGAACCACAACTGACAAATCGCGGTGTACTGCAGTACATAGGTTAGGGTTAGTATTCCAAAAAGAGAATTAGCTGAAAATGTTCCTAAAATACATCTTTATGTATGGTAAGAAAGGCAAAAACGGGAAAATACAGTTAACTGAGAAATGCAGGGGGGGGGCACTGTAACAGTAAAAAAAGTCGCTCAGTCAAATAAATCGCCCGGCTACTATGAGAGTGTGTATTTGCGACATTGAGCATGAACCACAAATGTAACTTTTTTCTACGGTTAGGGACACGGTTACGGTTAGGGTTAGGTAAATGGTTCAAGTACAGAAAAGTGAAATTTCTGGTTGTCGCAAATACACACTCATAGTAGCGGGTGATTTATTTGACTTGAGCGACTTTTTTCACTGCGACAAGCACATCTTTACCTTTGCCTTCCTTTATTTTATTCTTCCCAATGACGCGGCATCACGTTGAGGCCTGGTTGGCGGGACCTGGCTGGCTGGGTCATTCTCTCGCTTGGCGCGGCATCATGTTAGGGACTGATCAGCGGGACCTGGCTGGCTGGGTCAAGCTTTCTATTTTTCTTCTTTTTTTCCTGTCCACTTTCTTCTTGATAATTTGTTGTTTTGCGCATTCCTGTAGATCCTCCAAATGTTTACAGCGACATAAAGCTGGAAATCCATGAGGACGGCACGGCAGGTTTTTGTCGTTGTCCTAGGTTCCGTCACAAAACCTGAAGTTTTGAATCCATGCAAATGGCACGGAACCTTTTCTGTTTGAAAGACATGGCGCCCTACCTATCCAAACATGTTAATAATCAGGTGCTTTTTGTTCTTTTGTTGATGAAATATCGAAAAGAGAAGCAGAAAAACAACAACACAGATCGTGGAACTGAATGCATTCAGTTCGCTGGTGCAAGTAATTGTCTAGACAATACTTACACACAAACACATTCATACAGAGTTGCAACTAGAGGGCGCGATTGCGGGATTCGCGCATTAAAAAAAATAATCCCGCAAATATAAAAAAAGCTTCGCGAGAACGCGCGCACAAAAAAGAAACCATCCCCGCACTTTTAAAACTGATGCGCGCGATCATTACGATCAAGCTAGTCACCCTTGGCAGGGCCTCTCATTCTCCCAACAGCGTGCACATAACAAGCAATTTCATTGGACAGTAGGTAGTTGTATACTATGATCGACCAATGAAAGCGTGTTTAATGTAATTTAACGAGCGGGCTTCCGGTCTCAGCACTGGGTGTAGAAAAATGGCGACCAAACGCAAAAGCGGGACTTTGTTCGACTTCGCGTTAAAAAACCCACGATCGTCCCCACCACCTAGTCCTTCGACAAGCAGGACTTCAGAAGATGAAGAGATTGGCGATGAAGAAGCCAGCTTTGAACACGCAAGTGATTCAGACTGTGAGAGTGACCCAAAATCGAGTGCTGATAAATCGAAAAAGGGAACAAAGTTCCAAGACGACTGGAAAAAAACATGGCCGTGGGTGACAAATGAAGTCGACGGATTGCGCTGCAGTTTGTGTCACTAAGTTTAAATGTTATTGTACTTTTTTCTCCCATCCACACCCCCCCCCCTTTTTTTTCCCCAAGTCCCCCCTTTTTTCAAGGTGAGGGGGGGCTTGCCCCCCACTTTGTTGAAATCCTAGTTGCAACTCTGTTCATACACACACGTGTGCGCGCACGCACACACGCACGTACGCACGCACACACAAACACACACACACACGAACTAGTAGTTAATGTGAAGCTTAGTGGTGACATTTGGTTTTGGTTTTTTGATTTTCATGTTTGTATGTTTTTCTTGCTTTGTTTTAATTTATTTTTCAGTTTGCATGCTTTTCTAGTTTCGGTTTTATATCATGAGCACAGAAGGTAACACTCAGACCCTTTATCCAAATGTGTTTTTTTTTTATCATTGGTTGACATTAGCCTGTAGAAAGAGCCAATAGTAAATGAGAGCTGTACCATACATGATATTCTACAGTATTGGAAGATCATGGTGCAGTTCAGTATTGGAACATCATGGTACAGCTTAGTCTTTCGTGGGGCATTTGCACTGGCTCTATAGTGCTGCAGCCAGTGGGATTGGTTGGCCTTTGGGGGCCTTCCCTAGCGCCAACTGTCCTCAAATCCCTTTGGCCGAGAGAGTGGGGATGTATTCTGGGCAAGGCTTCTCAATTATAAACCAATTTTAGCACAGCCTGTTGGAATAGCAGCTGTCCTCTCTATCTGGCAGTCATCATCAGAAACGACCGACAGGCAACAACAGAATGTAAAAAACACCTGTCAAAGCATTTCTTTATGCTTAATAATTGAATAAATATCATTTTCACTTGACTTCATGTGACTTGACATACACACAACTTGCACACATGCGCGCGCACATACACACACATTTTCACGCACACACACTCATGTGGTATGAAGATAAGAAGACTGAAAAAGGGAGTTGAGACTGGCAGATTAAAAAATTTAAAAGGGGGGGGGGGGGGGGGGGGGGGGGGCTTGTCTTGTTGCGCTGGCATTTTCTTTAGGTCAGACAATGCCAGAAAAATGTAGGTGCACGTAGGTTAACGTGGTGACCTTGACCCAAACCCCTCATTTCCATAGCTGACCGAGGCATTTTTCTTCTTAGATTTCATTGTGCTGTCTCTATTCCGTGGACGGTACCGGCAGAATTCGCTACATGCTCCGAAACCTCCCTGCCGTGACGGTACCTCCCTGCCGTGATGGTACCTCCCTGCCGTGACGGTACCGGTGACTTGCCGTTTCGTGACTTTTTTCCGAGGCACCGTATTACGTACAATAGGCTGTTGTCTTTGAATAGATGTGATACTATGATAGGGTAGGTACCGTATTACAGACAATAGGCTGCTGTCTTTGAATAGGTATGATACTATTACTATGATAGGGTAGGTACCGTATTACAGACAATAGGCTGCTGTCTTTGAATAGATGTGATACTATGATAGGGTAGGCACCGTATTACGGACAATAAGCTGTTGTCTTTGAATAGATGTGATACTATGATAGGGTAGGCACCGTATTACGGACAATAAGCTGTTGTCTTTGAATAGATGTGATACTATGATAGGGTAGGTACCGTATTACAGACAATAGGCTGCTGTCTTTGAATAGATGTGATACTATGATAGGGTAGGTACCGTATTACAGACAATAGGCTGCTGTCTTTGAATAGGTATGATACTATTACTATGATAGGGTAGGTACCGTATTACAGACAATAGGCTGTTGTCTTTGAATAGGTATGATACTATGATAGGGTAGGTACCGTATTACAGACAATAGGCTGCTGTCTTTGAATAGATGTGATACTATGATAGGGTAGGTACCGTATTACAGACAATAGGCTGCTGTCTTTGAATAGGTATGATACTATTACTATGATAGGGTAGGTACCGTATTACAGACAATAGGCTGTTATCTTTGAATAGGTATGATACTATGATAGGGTAGGTACTGTATTACAGACAATAGGCTGCTGTCTTTGAATAGGTATACTATGATAGGGTAGGTACTGTATTACAGACAATAGGCTGTTGTCTTTGAATAGGTATGATACTATGATAGGGTAGGTACTGTATTACAGACAATAGGCTGTTGTCTTTGAATAGGTATGATACTATTACTATGATAGGGTAGGTACCGTATTACAGACAATAGGCTGTTGTCTTTGAATAGGTATGATACTATGATAGGGTAGGTACTGTATTGCAGACAATAGGCTGTTGTCTTTGAATAGGTATGATAGGGTAGGTACTGTATTACAGACAATAGGCTGTTGTCTTTGAATAGGTATGATACTATGATAGGGTAGGTACTGTATTACAGACAATAGGCTGTTGTCTTTGAATAGGTATGATACTATGATAGGGTAGGTACCGTATTACAGACAATAGGCTGTTATCTTTGAATAGGTATGATACTATGATAGGGTAGGTACTGTATTATGGACAATAGGCTGCTGTCTTTGAATAGGTATGATACTATTACTATGATAGGGTTATGTGCCAGCTACACATGTGTGTTTTCCATTGTGTTCCAGGGTGGACCCATTCTCCAAGAAGGACTGGTACAATATCAAGGCTCCCTCCTTGTTTGCCAGCTACACATGTGTGTTTTCCATTGTGTTCCAGGGTGGACCCATTCTCCAAGAAGGACTGGTACGATGTCAAGGCTCCCTCCATGTTTGCCAGCTACACATGTGTGTTTTCCATTGTGTTCCAGGGTGGACCCGTTCTCCAAGAAGGACTGGTACGATGTCAAGGCTCCCTCCATGTTTGCCGTGCGCCAGATCGGCAAGACCCTGGTCACACGCACACAGGGAACAAGTAGGCCCTTCCTTTATTTTATATACATTTTGTTGTTCACTTGCAGTATCTGTGTACATAGCTATCAACCATTCCTTTATCCCTGGAAGTTTTCCGGCCGTGATTTAACTTTTCCGATTTCAAGAAAAAATTTCCGGATTCCAAAATTTCAATTTTTTTTTAAAGAAAGGGTTCTTTAACTCTCTTGTGCGGTGAACGGTCGTGAACGTTCAAAAAAAAATCGGATCGGAAACGTCTAGAACGTTCGGGAACGTACGGATTCCACGTGGCCGGTTTGGGCGCTTCCATTTTGTTTCTATCACATGGCAGTCACGTGAGCGCTTCAGCCTCGCTTTCGCTATAGATTACACTTCCGTCCTGTTGCTTGCAATGGCTTCTAGGCCGATTGGTTTGAAAGATATGAATTTTTGAAAATTAGTGACCGACTTCGGCATTTTCGCGATTTTTCCAATATGGATGACGAACAGTTATGGCGTCCATTGACTGAGGAAAGCGATGAATAGTCCTATTTTTGTGAAAGATGGGACTTATGAGATCGCGAAGTGATGAGTAAGGAGTGTATTCTGACCTATTTCGGCAGCGAGCTTGTGTTTGTTCGATCGATGCGAATTTTTGAAGTCGTGTTACTGACATCGGCATTTTCCCGACTTTTACATCATGGATGATGAGTCGTTATTGCATCCACTGAGTGATGACAGCGATGAAAATTCCCTTTTTTGTGAAAGATAGGAATTATAAGATCGTGAAGTGAAAGGGTAAGTGAATGGTTTTGATCTACATTTCCATTTCAGTCGTCTTAGGCTTCAACAGTCTGCAAAAGTAGGCAGTGAATGACTAGTGAATGCAGTTTGCGAATACACTTTGGCATTTTGATTTTTTTTGTGGAGCCATGCATCCCCATAACATCTTGAAATTCATTTTGCAAATCAGACAGACATCTCGGCAACGCATTCAAAACAAAAAAAAACACAAAATCTGGTAGGGTATATTTTATTTTATTATTTTTCTGACGCTACCCCCCCTTTTGTACGGAGTGACGTCCCTTGGGTTAGGATTTCAGAGGTGATTGAGAGCACAGAGCGTCAGGCACAAGAGGGTTAAATTGAGTCAACGTGCATGCATGTTTCCAATGCCGATCCATCTTTTCCAACCCGGAAACCATATTTGCGCATGCATAAAAACATTCTTCTGGCCAAGATGGTGTCAAAGGAACGCCCAGTCGAAAATCCGGGCCTACCAGAAGTTTGTTCCAGAATATAAGAAGAATTTTCTGTATATTGACGAGTCTTGACAAGGCGAAATAAAGTTATGCCTTTTGCGCTGTGAAGAAGATGCCTTCGATAGCGTAATGTTTTTCTTCCAAAATGGACAAGCATTGAGGAATACGACAGTAGAAGTCTCCGGCTGTGAAGAAGACGCTTTCGATAGTGTAATGTTTCTCTTCCTTGAAAAACGGACAAGCATTGAGGAATAGCATGCATGAAAGAATTCAGCGTTTCGCGGAAAATCCGCGGAAATTTTTGAAAACTTCCGCGGAAAAAAAAAAAAATCCGCGTAAAGGACCGATCTTGCCGTATTCTTATATCTACAAGTCTTTAATTGGCGGGATTCTCAAACTGGTTAACCAGAAGTAGCTTTAACTCACTCGCTTCAATTGTGCGAAGGAAGGCGAAATGAGTACCTCCCGCTCAACAAAAGTAGCGATGATAGCTGAAAATGTGTGTGGAAGGTATTTGTGCCGACCAAATTTTTGGACCCCCTCCTTGCTGAATAAAATTTCTGACTTTAGGTAGACGAAAAGGTGTTTGTAAAATCCGGGTGGAAGGATTTTGCTCGGCTGAAAAGAATCTCATTCTTTGAAGTATGAAAGATGTTTGTGCTGTTAAAAAAAATTTGGGAACGCCTCCCCCCCCCCGCCCCGGTCAACAAAACTCCCGACGTCAGGTGAAAATCTGGGTGGAAGGATTTCTTGGACGAAATTTTTTCCTCTTTTTTGATCTTCATCCACTTTCATGCCTGGAATACGAAAGTAGAAGTCTCCGGCTGTGAAGAAGACGCTTTCGATAGTGTAATGTTTCTCTTCCAAAACGGACAAGCATTGAGGAATACGAAAGTAGAAGTCTAAGTGCACACTCTACTACTTATTCAACAAGGAACAGGATCTAGATCAAAAATAGAATCAAACAAAAAGAAATCTCCAAGTATTTTACACAACTGCAACATTGCATAGTACTCACGAGTTGGGCTAATATGACTGGCAGGTAGAGGTTGATTCTACAGCGTTGATTCAGCCAGGTTTTGGTAGTCTTGTGAGTAAGAGAATGGTAGGCGGTTTGTCTCCCACTAATCATATCCCCATTTGATTTTAAGCACCCGAGGGCCTATGATTGGTTAGTAGCAGTCGATGAGTCACGAGACGACGCTATCGTCGCAAGCATATTATTACATCATCACATGTCAACATTCCTAATCCTATACTGCCTGACGCGCTAGTGTCAAGAGCGCGTGCTCGGGAAGGGGAATACGGGGATGAAAGAAATGCCGCCTGCAAATGGTTTGATGTCACGCGATGGCAATTAGAGTGACCGGCCGGACTACAGTGGTACCCCTCTAATAAGACCTTGAAAGTGCGGTGAAAAAAAGTCTTATCTGAGGGGTGGTCTTATTAGAGGACCAAGCATCTTTTCCGAGTCGCCATATCGATCACTGGCTTGAAGAAGAACAGAGAGTAGAAGAACAGAGTGCACACGTAAATGCGAAGTCAACTTCCAAGTTGAAACTAGGTGATCGGTCATGCTCCATAAGTTGGAACTCAGTGAATCAGAATGGTTTCACTTTACAAAAAAAAAGTTGAAAAGCAGCTCCTTTCCGCTATCAGACTGATAAATCGGCGTTAGTGTGTGCACTACAACTCTCGCTGAATGCAAACAACTCACAAAATCCGATAAATGAAAGCAGCTGGCGCATTAGCGTTTGCCGTGATTTCGTATATGCGGCGCCATTTTGTCAGCTGAGTTGTATGCGCGGTAAAAGTTCTGTGTGTGCAAACTGTGACTAAAAATGAACTGCCAGAGCGTTACTTTGTCATGTTTTGTGTTGTGTTGTGTCGTTGTGCATAATCCAGTATTTAGTAGGTCCGTTATGGCGAAGATTAGGTCTGTACTGTTATGTGTAGTTTGTGTGTGAGTGCAACATGGGCCATCGAAGTTGCCATCGGACCCGTTGCCATGACTTTCGATCACGAATTCGTCTGCTTTGCATCGAGAGATCGATTTGCACGAACTTGACTGCAAAAAGATAAGATTGTGGTCGCATCTCAACCCCTGAAATCGGGTCGTAAGTCGGAACTCAGGAAAAGTCGTATTTGCGGCATAGGATATATAGTGGAATGTGTTCGGGGGAAAAAAAATCGGTCGTATGTGAGGAGAAGTCGCATTTGCGAGCGTCTTATTAGAGGGGTACCACTGTAGTAGTAGGGGGGGGGGTGTTTTAGAGGGGAGGTGTATAGTAGAAAGCGGGGCGTGCGTTCCATCTTACGTCACAACACACAGACACGCGCACATGCACACACACACACATACATATACACACATGCATACACACGCACACACATACACACATACATACATACATACATGTATGCATACACACACACACATACATGCACACATGCATACACACACATGCACACATGCACATACACACATGCACACACACACACACACATACACACACACACACACACACACACACATACATACATATACACACACACACATACAAACACACACACACATATACACACACACACACATTTTAAGATTCTGCAAGATGTCAATTTTGCAAATACATGCAAAAGAAATGAGATTGTTGCATTTCATAGTTTTTTCTGACCCCATCAAAATAAGCGTAAATGCTTCCAGGACAGGCCTTTAAATGCACTTATATTGCATATTTGTCTTCAGCTACAGGGGGGGGCTTTGCCCCCCAGTCCCCCCAATGGGCCATTGCCCCTGTACCCCACCGGGGGCCTGGGCGGCCCCTGGACCCGTGCCCCCTTCAGAGGGTTGGACTGGAGTATTCTGATGCCTGCCCATGACCACTCTCTCTCTCTCTCTCTCTCTCTCTCTCTCTCTCTCTCTCTCTCTCTCTCTCTCTCTCTCTCTCTCTCTCCCCCTCTCTCTCTCTCCCCCCCTCCCTCTCTCTCTCTCTCACATTTCATGTTCTCTCTCCCCCCCCCCCCTCTCATTGCTTTTTTCTTGATTGACTTCTTTATTTTTTGCTTTCAGTTGTACTTAATAGTACAACTAGAGCTTTTATCCCCTCCCACCTCCCCTTTCCCCTCCCTATTCACTCTCCCCCCCTTCCCCCTTCGCTTTGAGGCTGATCATCTGGACAGCCACCCCTTTTTGACTTGGTTATTAGTGGAACCCCCCTCGTTTACAGTATCAGTCTTCAAGTTGAAGTGGGATGCTTTGTGCAAGAAGCAAGAAGAATTGTTCAGTTTGTTGTACTCCTTTTTATTTGTTTTAGTTTACGAGGGCACAATGTAACAAGCATGGATTCGCAATCGTTTGTGGCAGCGGTCTATTTTTACCACTCCAATCATTACATACACAGAGTCGCCTCCCCTGGCTTTTCAATAATTTTAATCTGTAAACCAGAATGTTATCTCTGCACCATTTCGTAACTTTTTATATCTTTTGGAAAACATTTAAAACTATTTATCCTACTTATACTCATCGAAAGAAGCACCGCATACTCGTCGTGTCTGTTGCAGTGTCTGTATTACGTATGTTTATTATTTTGTACGCTTTAAAAATGAAGATTCATGTGCTCTGTTCAGTATACAATTCTTTCCATACCTAAGGACTGTAGATATGACAACTGAAATGTTACTTTATGCCCATGTATTTTTTTCTCTTTTACAATATGTGCGACAATTTTGTGAATATGTGCGACAATTTTGGACCGACAGACAGACCGACCGACAAAGTGAGTTATAGGTTTGTGGCTTGAGCCACAAACAAAAAAGCATGCCATGGTTATCTCTCTCTCTCTCTCTCTCTCTCTCTCTCTCCCCCTCTCTCCCCTTTCTTCCCCCCGCCCCAGTATTATGTGAGAAGGTAATATAATTTTTGTTATATCCAGTATGTAATGATGGGGTGGACAGAAATATACCAGGCCCTATTCTCTTTCTGTGTGTGTTTGTGTTACATGGTCGTGTGTGTTTTGAGTATTCATGAATGCAAGGTGTGTTTTGATTCTTAACTTGTATAACTGTTATCTTGTCAGGAGATGACGAGTTTGCTTATACAACTACAAGTATAAAAAAAATGCTTCAGCTTCAGAGGGCACAGCTTTCTAAGTTGGTCGTTTTACTTTAGATACTAGATAGTCTTTCCCTGACCCCAGCTTTATAAGTTGGTACTTTTACTTTAGATAGTCTTTCCCTGACCCCAGCTTTATAAGTTAGTACTTTTACTTTAGATAGTCTTTCCCTGACCCCAGCTTTATAAGTTGGTAGTTTTACTTTAGATAGTCTTTCCCCTGACCCCAGCTTTATAAGTTGGTAGTTTTACTTTAGATACTAGATAATCTTTCCCCTGACCCCAGCTTTATAAGTTGGTCGTTTTACTTTAGATAGTCTTTCCCTGACCCCAGCTTTATAAGTTGGTCGTTTTACTTTAGATAGTCTTTCCCTGACCCCAGCTTTATAAGTTGGTCGTTTTACTTTAGATAGTCTTTCCCTGACCCCAGCTTTATAAGTTGGTCGTTTTACTTTAGATAGTCTTTCCCTGACCCCAGCTTTATAAGTTGGTCGTTTTACTTTAGATAGTCTTCCCCTGACCCCAGCTTTATAAGTTGGTAGTTTTACTTTAGATAGTCTTTCCCTGACCCCAGCTTTATAAGTTGGTAGTTTTACTTTAGTCTTTCCCTGACCCCAGCTTTATAAGTTGGTAGTTTTACTTTAGTCTTTCCCTGACCCCAGCTTTATAAGTTGGTAGTTTTACTTTAGATAGTCTTTCCCTGACCCCAGCTTTATAAGTTGGTAGTTTTACTTTAGTCTTTCCCTGACCCCAGCTTTATAAGTTGGTAGTTTTACTTTAGATAGTCTTTCCCTGACCCCAGCTTTATAAGTTGGTAGTTTTACTTTAGTCTTTCCCTGACCCCAGCTTTATAAGTTGGTCGTTTTACTTTAGATACTAGATAGTCTTTGCCTGACCCCAGCTTTATAAGTTGGTCGTTTTACTTTAGATAGTCTTCCCCTGACCCCAGCTTTATAAGTTGGTAGTTTTACTTTAGATAGTCTTTCACGCCTCCTGACCCCAGCTTTATAAGTTGGTAGTTTTACTTTAGATAGTCTTTCCCCTGACCCCAGCTTTATAAGTTGGTAGTTTTACTTTAGATACTAGATAATCTTTCCCCTGACTCCAGCTTTATAAGTTGGTAGTTTTACTTTAGTCTTTCCCTGACCCCAGCTTTATAAGTTGGTCGTTTTACTTTAGATAGTCTTTCCCTGACCCCAGCTTTATAAGTTGGTCGTTTTACTTTAGATAGTCTTTCCCTGACCCCAGCTTTATAAGTTGGTAGTTTTACTTTAGATAGTCTTTCCCTGACCCCAGCTTTATAAGTTGGTCGTTTTACTTTAGATAGTCTTTCCCTGACCCCAGCGTTATAAGTTGGTCGTTTTACTTTAGATAGTCTTTCCCTGACCCCAGCTTTATAAGTTGGTAGTTTTACTTTAGATAGTCTTTCCCTGACCCCAGCTTTATAAGTTGGTAGTTTTACTTTAGATAGTCTTTCCCTGACCCCAGCTTTATAAGTTGGTCGTTTTACTTTAGATAGTCTTCCCCTGACCCCAGCTTTATAAGTTGGTAGTTTTACTTTAGATAATCTTTCCCTGACCCCAGCTTTATAAGTTGGTCGTTTTACTTTAGATACTAGATAGTCTTTCCCTGACCCCAGCTTTATAAGTTGGTCGTTTTACTTTAGATACTAGATAGTCTTTGCCTGACCCCAGCTTTATAAGTTGGTAGTTTTACTTTAGATAGTCTTTCCCTGACCCCAGCTTTATAAGTTGGTAGTTTTACTTTAGATACTAGATAGTCTTTCCCTGACCCCAGCTTTATAAGTTGGTAGTTTTACATTAGATAGTCTTTCACGCCTCCTGACCCCAGCTTTATAAGTTGGTAGTTTTACTTTAGATAGTGTTTCGGCAAGACCCTGGTCGTTCCTCACAGGGAACAAGTAAGCACTCGCTCAATTTCATTGTTCATGTGCAATATCATGGTGGGGGAGCTTGCGGAGAGGAGTGGATGGATGCCTGGTACCTCCATTTGGGGAGCTGGTCGACCCCGCAATCCACGAGTCCCTCCCTGTGGGGAAACCGGGAAGTCAAATAGTTCACCCACCTTCTGGAAGTTATGTGCTTGAAAATGTAACTTCCTCTAATATGTCTCTCTCTTTGACTGCCATTTCCACTTGTTTTCTGTCATCTACTATCTTTCTCCCTTATTGGTCCATTCTCCTGCCTTTTTTTCTATAAAAACCCTTCCACATTTTCCTTGTTATAATTGATGACATGCCAGCTTTTTTGTTGTTCACTGGCGTCTAAGCGTGAGACCTTATGCACTTGAGTGGGCACCTGTTGTCCATTTTGCAGTGCATATTTGCCTGTATGGTATTTTTTTTAATGTCTTTTTATTATTATTATGTTATTAACATTAATGTGAGGTGTGTTGTTAACAGTGAAATGTTACGTATCGTCCCAGAAATCGCCTCTGATGGCCTGAAGGGGCGGGTCTTTGAGGTGTCCTTGGCTGATCTCCAGAACGACGAGGTGACCTTCCGCAAGTTCAAACTGATCGCGGAGGAAGTTCAAGGTCGCAACGTGCTGACCAACTTCCACGGCATGAACCTGACCCGCGACAAGCTCTGCTCCATGGTCAAGAAGTGGCAGGTGAGGGAATAAACATGTACTGATTTGTTCATTAATACATTATTACTGACCAACTTCCATGGCATTAACCTGACCCGCGACAAGCTGTGCTCCATGGTCAAGAAGTGGCAGGTGAGGGAATAAACATGTACTGATTTGTTCATTAATACATTATTACTGACCAACTTCCATGGCATTAACCTGACCCGCGACAAGCTCTGCTCCATGGTCAAGAAGTGGCAGGTGAGGGAATAAACATGTACTGATTTGTTCATTAATACATTATTACTGACCAACTTCCATGGCATTAACCTGACCCGCGACAAGCTCTGCTCCATGGTCAAGAAGTGGCAGGTGAGGGAATAAACATGTACTGATTTGTTCATTAATACATTATTACTGACCAACTTCCATGGCATTAACCTGACCCGCGACAAGCTCTGCTCCATGGTCAAGAAGTGGCAGGTGAGGGAATAAACATGTACTGATTTGTTCATTAATACATTATTACTGACCAACTTCCATGGCATTAACCTGACCCGCGACAAGCTGTGCTCCATGGTCAAGAAGTGGCAGGTGAGGGAATAAACATGTACTGATTTGTTCATTAATACATTATTACTGACCAACTTCCATGGCATTAACCTGACCCGCGACAAGCTCTGCTCCATGGTCAAGAAGTGGCAGGTGAGGGAATAAACATGTACTGATTTGTTCATTAATACATTATTACTGACCAACTTCCATGGCATTAACCTGACCCGCGACAAGCTGTGCTCCATGGTCAAGAAGTGGCAGGTGAGGGAATAAACATGTACTGATTTGTTACTGACCAACTTCCACGGCATGAACCTGACCCGCGACAAGCTGTGCTCCATGGTCAAGAAGTGGCAGGTGGGGAGATGGACGTGTACAGTCGACCCCCTCTTTTAAGACCTTCAAAAAATCGCGGAAAATCGGTCGTAAAAGAGGGGGGTCTTAAATCAGGGGTGACCAAAACAATGCACTCAGTGACTCACTACACCGTATATGACGCACAGCACATGCATACACTAGAACTAAAACATGCTTTCTCCGTCATTCTTGAATGAAACATCGCGGTCTAGCTAATATACGAAAACGGGCTAAAACAGAAAGTGTGCTCGCGGCCCATGTTGCACTCACACACAAACTACACATAACAACAGTACAGACCTAATTTTCGCCATTTTACGCTCTGGCAGTTCATTTTCAATCACAGTTTGCACACACGGAACTTTTACCGCGCATACAACTCGGCTGACAAAATGGCGCCGCACATACCGCAAATACGAAATCACGGCAAACGCTAATGCACCAGCTGCTTTCATTTATCGGATTTTGTGTGTTTGCATTCAGTGAGTGTTTCAGTGCACGCACTAACGCTGATTTATCAGTTTGATAACGGAAAGGAGCTGCTTTTCAACTTATTTTTTGTAAAGTGAGACCATTCACTGAGTTCCAACTTATGGAGTGTGACCGATCACCTAGTTTCAACTTGGGAGTTGACTTCGCATTTAGGCCTACGTGTGCACAGAGTTCGTAAAGATCGACACGATCGCGACCGTTTCAGTTCAAACTTTGATCATAAACTGCTCAGTGATGACACATGTGCATAAAAGTGGTGACATTTAGTGGTCAGATCGTGATATCGCTGATTAAATTCTTCAATTTCGGCATGAGAACGGTTCGTTTTTACCGAGATTGACCTAACAACAGTGGTACCCCAGCTGTGCGTCGGCTCGAACTGAGGCCGAGAAGGATAGATATCATCGTTTTTGCGACTGATAATTGTCAGAATGTGTTGCATCGGTCGTAAAATCAACAAGATTTACGGTCGCAAAACGCGTTAGAGGGGGAGTCGTAAATGAGGAGGCAAGTTTAGAAGAAAAACGATCCGTCATTCATATTTCAGTCGTAAAAGAGGGGATGTCGTAATTCAGAGGGCCGTTCGTGAGGGGGTCGACTGTACTGATTTGTTCATTAATTAATACATTATTACTGACCAGTTTCCACATGAACCTGACGTGCTCCGTGGTCAAGAAGTGGCAGGTGGGGAGATAGATGTGTACTGATTTGTTCATTACTAGCTGTGATCGAAGAGAGCGAAGCTGGTAATGTTTTCAGTGCATTCTGAAGCCGACTGGCTGGCTGACTATGTTAACTCAATAACGTTTGAACGAAGGGACCTAGGACGCTCAACTTTTGCATGCGGATAGACCTGCCTACCCCTACGATTTTTCAGTAGTTCCTATGGAATTTGACTTTAAGCTACGGAACTACGGTTGATAACCAAATTCTACGATTTTCTGTTACCGCAAAGTATGTTTTCTAGCAAAATGGCGTATCGGTTCGTTTGAGGTCCGCTTGCCTCTATATCTGTTCGTCTGCAGTTCGTGAAGGCACGTGGCAAGTAGGGCTCTCGCGCATGCGCCATCCGACATTAGCGTGACCAAAATGGCAACGAGAGAAACCATTCAGACGGATAAAGCGATTCAGTTTGCAAAGTTATTTCAGAAAAAATATCAAGAAAGATCGAAAAAGAAGAATATATCGACATCTACTCAAACATAAAGTACACAATACACGGAAAGTTTTCTGTAATGCGGATTAAGGCAGAACGCTTGCACCGTGTGCCGATGTGATTTCTCAAGTTGGAGACTGACAGGGGACTCGATGATTGACAGCGGCATGTTGAATAATAATAATTTAATTCATTTTAAAAAGTGACGCCTGTCCCTCGCGAGGCTCCAGGCGCCATTACAAAGATAAAATCCAATAGGTTTAAGAAAGAAGAGAAAGGAGACATACAAGATTAAAACATAAAAAATAACTTTGACATCGTAAGAACAAGATATCATTAGAAAACATTAAAATTAATACATGCAGGGAACATATACCCCCAGCCCCTCCACTCTCTCTCCACCCCCTTCCCCTCCCCCCTCCCTCACCCCGCGCTGTCTCCCCCCCTAAAAAAAACAACAAAACACACCCTCCACTCTCTCTCGCGCCTTCTCACTCACACGCACGCACGCACTCACCTACACACACGCAATCACACACACACCGTTTGGGATAAGACATATCAGCAGGTTGACGGTTGATACACGTCAGATTAATCATGGTTAAAATAGGTATAGAATAAGGTCTTCATGCCTGATTTAAAAGCGTTAAACGTTTGTGCATTACGAAGGGCTAAAGGTAACGAATTAAAAACAGTAGGGCCAGCAAAGGAAAAAGAACGCTTGCCATATGTCTCCAGGCGAACTCGCGGGATGGCCAAATGACCAGCGTCTGAGGAACGGAGAGATCTCGATGGTGTGTATGGCACAACTAAGTCTGAAAGATAGGAGGGAGCAAGATCGTGGAGGCATCGAAAACAGGGGGTGGCAATTTTGTATTCGATACGGGCTCGAACGGGAAGCCAGTGCAGCTCCCTCAAGAGAGGCTTTGCATGGTCGAATTTGCGTTTTCTGAGGACTATGCGTGCAGCATGATTCTGAGCTCTCTGCAGTTTGTTGAGAAGCGTGTTTGGGAGACCAAAAAACAAAGAATTGCAATAGTCCAGTCTGGACAAAACAAATGCTGACATGAGCTTTTTGGCCGCATCAATGGTAAGAAAAGGACGGATATGACCGATTCTGCGGAGCTCAAGATAGATGGTCCTGCACAGTAGCTTTATATGGTTCTCCATTGAGAGTACACGATCCAAATGTACCCCAAGATTCCTAACGGACTCGGCAAAACAATCAAACAACACGCATTGCAATCAGCGTTAGCTGCACCGAAAGACATCCAGAACATATAAATTTCTTCGCTGCAAGCAATGAAACTGCTGAGTGTCAAAGATTTGACTCGGGCAGAGACGACGCTTGTTGAAGTGTTGATCACTCACACGGCCACGGTGTTCGACCAGTCCACACACGATGTTGGAGGCATTCAAAGTGAAAGTAGGCCTAATTTTTCCCAATTATCTCTCCGAGTCTCTCTCTCCCTTCCCCCATCACTCTGATTTACTGTTGTTGTTTTTCTTTTGTTTGTTGCTGTTGTATTTTTTTCATATTCCTAAAGGCTTTCAAATATCAACAAACCTTGAAATCCCCTCTCTCTGACTCTCCTATAGATCAAATAAACTATTGTCATGGCCCCTCCCTACCTTCCCCCTCTGTGTCTGTCTCTTTCTCTCTGATCTCCACTCCCCCCTCCCCACTTCTCTCTCTCCCACTGTCTCTTGGGTGTATGATAGTCACATAGCTTTTAAAAATAAAGTAAATTAATGCATTCATACACGCGCACACACACAGTGACACACATACACATGCAATGAGTGACATGCACACAGTGACACAAAGAGGCACACACACACAGTGACACACACACAGTGACACAGACATGCACACAGTGACACAGACATGCAATCTGTTATTAATGATATACGATGTGTGCATTGATCATGAATATGCATCATGTTTGTAGACTGATCGAGGCCCACGTTGATGTGAAGACCACGGACAGCTACCTGCTGTTATTAACCCTCTCACTCTGATCAATCGAACCGATAATCTATATTGAATACCAAGTGATGGGAAGTAACTCCGAACGTCACACCAAATCTTTTATTTAAAAAAATCACCCAGAATAAAGTAACTCACATTTAATTTCTGAAAGATGCATATTGAATAGCAATGATGATATTTTCATTCCAAAGCTAACACACTGTCACACAACAAACCATGAATTGGAATTAAAAAATCCGTTATGGCGCTCCGAGCATCGCGCCGAGTCAATACTGCGCACGTCACGTGGAAAGAAGAAAAAAATTTCACTTCGAAAAATCCGTTCAAAAAGACTAGTGGGTCCTTTCCCTTGCTGTAAGAACCAAAAACGGACCACTGAGAGTCAGGAACAGGAAGAACTAACTTAGTATATTGCATTGTGGGTAGGGCAAAAGTGAAAGTGAAACCACTAGACCGGGCGTTCAGCGGGTGCAATCGGGGGCTACGGGAGCCAATGGTAAAGAAAAAATCGGTCAGATCTGGTGTATGCAGCCGTGAGAGGGTTAATGATATGCGTGCATTGATCATGAATATGCATCATGTTTGTAGACGAAGATCACGGACGGCTACCTGCTGTTATTAATGATGCGTGCATTGATCATCAGACCTATTACTCTACTCTTTTCGAGTAGCATTCTACTCAATTTGGACCTCTACTATTCAAAATTGAAAATAATTCTCTTTACTACTCATTTTTAGTGAACATTGTTTGATGGTTTAATGAATAAGACTACACATTTTGCGCCCAAACTACTCATTTCATCTGTCCAGACTACTCGAGACTTGTGTAGGGGGCAAACAGGTCTGGATCATGAATATTCATCATGTTTGTAGACTCTGATCGAGGCCCACGTTGATGTGAAGACCACGGATGGCTACCTGCTGTTATTAATGACATGCATGCATTGATCATGAATATTCATCATGTTTGTAGACGCTGATCGAGGCCCACGTTGATGTGAAGACTACGGATGGCTACCTGCTGTTATTAATGACATGCATGCATTGATCATGAATATTCATCATGTTTGTAGACGCTGATCGAGGCCCACGTTGATTTGAAGACCACGGATGGCTACCTGCTGTTATTAATGACATGCATGCATTGATCATGAATATTCATCATGTTTGTAGACGCTGATCGAGGCCCACGTTGATGTGAAGACTACGGATGGCTACCTGCTGTTATTAATGACATGCATGCATTGATCATGAATATTCATCATGTTTGTAGACGCTGATCGAGGCCCACGTTGATGTGAAGACCACGGATGGCTACCTGCTGCGTGTGTTCGCCATCGGCTTCACCAAGAAGAGGAACAACCAGGTCAAGAAGACCTGCTACGCCAAGCACACCCAGGTAGGCTACCAGAAATTCACTGGAAGAGGGGTTTCTGGTGTTCAGAATGAACATTGCAGAGTTAACCCTCTTAGTCCTGACGCTCTGTGCTCTCACTCACTTCTGAAATCCTAACCTAAGGGACGTCACTCTGTACAAAAGGTGGGGTAGTGCAGACCCGTTTACTCGACTCAATTGGACCTCTAGAACTCTTCAAAACTGAAAATAATGCTCTCTTCTTGATTACTACCGTAATTTACGGCCTATTAGGCGCAACATTTTTACTGAACTTTGACCCCTGCGCCCAATCCGGCGCATGCGCCCTTTCTATACTCTAAACAGAAAAAAGTAAGGGGGTCGAGAGTTGAAATGAACAACTCACCATGCTCTGGTAGCTTCCACAACAAACAGACAACAGTTCACTCACATTGCACTTTCGCTTCACGATCGTATCTTTTCCGTGATCACAATCGGACACAGCAATAGACCTAGCACTGATCGAATCAAACAACCCTCATCTTTGCGCCTAATCGGGTGTATGCGCCCTATCTTTGTTCAAATTACGAAAAAAAAAAAAAAAAAAAAAAAAAGCAGGGTATGCGCTGTCGCCTTATGGGCCGTAAATGACGGTACTCATTTTCATTGAACATTATTTGATGGCTTAGCCCTCTTGTGCCTGACACTGTGCTCTCTGTCACCTCTGAAATCCTAGCCCAAGGGACGTCACTCCGTACAAAGGGGGTAGCGTCAGAAAAATAATAAAATAAAATATACCCTAGCAGATTTTATGTGTTTTGCTTTGAATGTGTTGCCGAGATGTCTGTCTGATTTGTAAAATGAATTTCAAGATGTTATGGGGATGCATGGCTCCACACAAAAAATCAAAATGCCAAAGTGTATTCGCAAACTGCATTCACTAGTCATTCACTGCCTACTTTTGCAGACTGGTGAAGCCTAAGACAATGGAAATGTAGATCAAAATCATTCACTTATCCTTTCACTTCACGATCTTATAATTCCTATCTTTCACAAAAAAAGGAATTTTCATCGCTGTCATCACTCAGTGGATGCAATAACGACTCATCATCCATGATGTAAAAGTCAGGAAAATGCCGATGTCAGTAACATGACTTCAAAAATTCGCATCGATCGAACAAAAACAAGCTCGCTGCCGAAATAGGTCAGAATACACTCCTTACTCATCACTTCGTGATCTCATAAGTTCCATCTTTTACAAAAATACGACTATTCATCGCTTTCCTCAGTCAATGGACGCCATAACTGTTCGTCATCCATATTGGAGAAAATGCCGAAGTCGGTCACTAATTTTTAAAAATTCATATCTTTCAAACCAATCGACCTAGAAGCCATTGCAAGCAACAGGACGGAAGTGTAATCTATAGCGAAAGCGAGGCTGAAGTGCTCACGTGACTGCCATGTGATAGAAACAAAATGGAAGCGCCCAAACCGGCCACGTGGAATCCGTAGGTTCCCGAACGTTCTCGGCATTTCCGATCCGGTTTTTTTTTCTGAACGTTCGCGAACGTTCACCGCACAAGAGAGTTAATGAATAAAACTTGCACCAAAGCTACTCATTTCAGCTATCCAGACTACTCAAGACTTGTGTAAGGGGTAAACAGGTCTGGGTAGCATCATAAAAATATTATAATAAAATATACCCTAGCCTATTATGTGTTGTTTTGAATGTGTTGTCGATATGTCTGATTTGCAGAATGAATTTCAAGATGTTATAGGGGTGCATGGCTCAAAAAATCAAAGTGTAGTCGCAAACTGCATTCACTGGTCATTCACTGCCTACTTTTGCAGACTGGTGAAGCCTAACTTCACTTCACGATCTTATGTGTCTGGTAAAATCAAAGTGTAGTCGCAAACTGCATTCACTAGTCATTCACTACCTACTTTTGCAGACTGGTGAAGCCTAACTTCACTTCACGATCTTATAAGTCTGGTAAAATCAAAGTGTAGTCGCAAACTGCATTCACTAGTCATTCACTGCCTACTTTTGCAGACTGGTGAAGCCTAACTTCACTTCACGATCTTATGTGTCTGGTAAAATCAAAGTGTAGTCGCAAACTGCATTCACTAGTCATTCACTGCCTACTTTTGCAGACTGGTGAAGCCTAACTTCACTTCACGATCTTATGTGTCTGGTAAAATCAAAGTGTAGTCGCAAACTGCATTCACTAGTCATTCACTGCCTACTTTTGCAGACTGGTGAAGCCTAAGACTTCACTTCACGATCTTATAAGTCTGGTAAAATCAAAGTGTAGTCTCAAACTGCATTCACTGGTCATTCACTGTCTACTTTTGCAGACTAGTGAAGCCTAACTTCACTTCACGATCTTATGTGTCTTAAAATAAGTGTCTCGGAAACTGCATTCAAATCAAAGGATTACTTTTGCAAAGGTGTAGTCGCAAACTGCATACTTCATCTTATAAGTATGGTAAAAATGCCAAAGTGTATTAGCAGACTGCATTGACTAGTCATTCACTGATTACTTTTGCAGACTGGTGAAGCCTAACTTCACTTCACGATCTTATAAGTCTGGTAAAATTCAAAGTGTAGTCACAAACTGCATTCACTAGTCATTCACTGCCTACTTTTGCAGACTGGTGAAAAGCCTAACTTCACTTCACGATCTTATGTGTCTGGTAAAATCAAAGTTGTAGTCACAAACTGCCATTCACTGGTCATTCACTGCCTAAATTTGAAGACTGGTGAAACTACTTCACTGCAGATCATATGTGTCTGGTAAAATTCAAAGTGTAGTCGCAAACTGCCTTCACTAGTCATTCACTGATTACTTTTGCAGACTGGTGAAGCCTAACTTCACTTCACGATCTTATGTGTCTGGTAAAATCAAAGTGTAGTCGCAAACTGCATTCACTGGTCATTCACTGCCTACTTTTGCAGACTGGTGAAGCCTAACTTCACTTCACGATCTTATAAGTCTGGTAAAATCAAAGTGTAGTCACAAACTGCATTCACTAGTCATTCACTGCCTACTTTTGCAGACTGGTGAAGCCTAAGACTTCACTTCACGATCTTATAAGTCTGTCGAAATTCAAAGTGTTAGTCACAAACTGCATTCACTAGTCATTCACTGCCTACGTTTTGCAGACTGGTGAAGCCTAACTTCACTTCACGATCTTACAGTGTCTGGTTAAAATTCAAAGTGTAGTCATCAAACTGCATTCACAAGTCATTCACTGCCTACTTTTGCAGACTGGTGAAGCCTAACTATACACCTATCACGATCTTATGATGTCTCGGTAAAAATGCCAAAGTGTATGTCGCGAAACCTGCATTCACTGGTCATTAGAACACGCCTACTTTTGCAGGACTGGCTGAAGCCTAACTTCACTTCACGATCTTATTTGTCTGGTAAAATCAGAGATGTCGTAGTCACAAACTGCATTCACTAGTCATTCACTGCCGGTACTTTTGCAGACTGGTGAAGCCTAACTTCACTTCACGATCTTATAAGTCTGGTAAAAATCAAAGTGTAGTCGCAAACTGCATTCACTCGTCATTCACTGCCTACTTTTTGCAGATTTGGTGAGAGACTAACTTCACGTCACGATCTTATAGAGTCTGGTAAAATCAAGTGTAGTCGTCAAACTGCATTCACTATGTCATTCACTGCCACCACACGTGCTACTTTGTGCAGACGTGGTGAAGCCTAACTTCACTTCACGCTCCTTTTGTGGTAAAATTGGAAAACAGGAAATCCTTGTATACTAGGCAAAGTTTCACCCATGAAACTACAGAATCAATCCTAATAAAAATTGTCATAATTGTGCATTATGTAATCCTGTTGATGGAGCCTGTGTATTATGTTCTCTTCAAGGATCCACTATTACTGAAGAATATTACAGCAAAATCGAAATGGGTCTTAAGAATTTCTGTTGTTGGTTTCAGGTGAAGGCCATCCGAAAGAAGATGGTGGAGATCATCACAAGGGAGGTCACCTCCAATGACATGAAGGAGGTCGTCAACAAGCTGTGAGTAGTTACGCACCTTGATCATGGATTCTTCACAGTGAAAACTTTAATGTTACGTATTGGCGCAGAATTTCAGTATGATCTTTAGACTGGTGATGCTCTATTTTATGTAGTTAGAACCCATCCAAAACATTTAAACGAGAACAAGCCAAAACATGCAACAATCATAGACTCCGAAAAGCACTTGCTGAGGGAATGTTTCCAATAGGTTGTGGAGTGAAAATGTTGTATCTCGTTCCGGGCTTAGTACCGGATCTGCTGTCCGGTTGTTGTGCTTAGGTCTCCTACTG